>JAPZDZ010000012.1:25464922-25493680 GCA_029783805.1 Acanthurus tennentii | reverse complement strand
TTGACTACTGTTTCAAAATGTTAAAGACTGCATCATAGCTCAACATCTGTCATTCTCTGCACTGTCAAGATCATATGCAATGCTACAAACATCATATCCAATGTGTACTCCAATGTCCACTTTACATTACAGGAGAGTTTGATGGCATTCTGCTGGGTGACAGGGGTTGCCCATGCCAACCTAGGCTGTTGACCCCTTACCCTGACCCTGAACCAGGCCCCCAACAGAATTTCAACCTGGCTCACTGCAGGACGAGAACCCGGGTGGAGATGACCATAGGCCTGCTGAAAGCCCATTTTCAGTGCCTACGTCACCTCAGGGTGACCCCTGAGAGGGCCTGTGATACTATTGTGGCATGTGTTGTTCTTCATAATATTGCCACTGTTAGAGGAGAGCAACACCCTGCCCTACACCTGTGACCATGCACCCACTTCTAACTTGTGCTCCAGTATTTCAATTTCCAGATCTGCCCTCCTAATCTGACGGTCCAAGTATTGTATTTCTTTGTCGTTTTTTGGGATTTTTTTTTAGCAGGTGAATTTTATAAATCTCTTTTACTGGTAACTGGGAATACATAAGGGGGACATTAAATTATACAGTTGCACATGAATTCCACAGAATTAACCTCTGGTGTTTACTGAACATCCATCTCACTGTGTCAATCTGTGCAGTGGAAGTTGAGGGACCCTCCTGCTGCTGCCCAGCCATGCCCTGTTAAAAAGGATGAGAATGTGTTAATACTTCAGTGTAGGCTAAATGTCACACTCTTTATACCACCAGAATGTTAAGAAATGTAAATGGGAAGAGAACTATCAATAACATATCAAGATGTTATCTCTAAAGGCCTTTCTGGATCCCCCTCTGTAAAGGCAGCAGACACAGTTTCCTCGTGCTCTTCATCCTAGATGAGTGATATGTTTCAGTATACTTAAACTACCATTTGGCAAAATCTTTGGAGTATTGCCTACTTACAGTTGCAAGGTCTGTTGTTGCATGAGGGGGCTCCACCAGGCAGATAGCACCATCAGAAACTGTTGGGACAAAAGAAGAAAAAAAAGACATGAAAGGGAAATAAATATTTTTATGAATAGGCTTAAAAAAGATATATAGGCATAGGCATATTACATTTTATAAAGGCACTTGTGTCTTGAGGGTTGAGCTCTGAGGATGAGCTCCCTCCAGGGATTCCCTCAGCCACTGGCCTTTCTAAATTCTGGCTCCTCTGCCTCCGTTAGAGGTGGCAGTGCTGGACCACCACCTGTTTTATCTGCCTTCTTTGTGTTGGCTGAGTAGAAGTCTGTGTTAGTTTAAATAGGCTTAATTATTTAACAGAACATGATATAGATGAGAAGACATTTATGTGTGTGAAAACAGCATTATGTTGGGAATATAATAACTGCACAGTCAAACAGCCACTTAATATTTACTTTACAATGTAAAACATGATCAAAATGAGGTATCCCACTAAACTATGCTGAGGTCTTACCTGTTTGAACAATGTTTTTATATTTCATCTTAAGCTGCTACCAAGTGCGCCTCTCCCCTGCGGGATTGCACCTAAATAAAAAATAATTAATAGGCTACCATTCAAGCAGTTTTCCCCTGTAATATTATTGTGATTGCAAAGGACTACATTTAAACTTACGCACTGACCCGAGCAGCAATGTTCTCCGACGCCTTCTCCCTCTCTTTTGTGGCTGCTGCGGTGTTGCACTTTTTTCTAAAAACATGTTCAAATTCGCCGTATGAATGCATTACGATTTCCAGTTCTAGTGGGGTAAAAAACGTAGCCCTCCTCTTCCCCGTTGCAATGGTGACTCGTCGAATCGGGGCTACATTGATGGGGTCTTTTCACAGTGGAGGTGCACTCCAGGTGAAACAACTCAGAGTTGATCAAACTAACTCAAATCAGCCGTTCTGGAACCGAAAACTCAGGGTTTCCTATCTCAGAGTAGATCAACTCAGAGGTCAGGGTGAGACTCAGGGTTTGTAAAACCTGCTTTGTGAAACAGACCCCAGGACCTGTTTTATTGTTTATTTTTGAGTTTATTTGGCACAACCCCCTCGTCCCACCCTCATCCTCCACATTGTGTTTTTTTTTTTTGTTTTGTCAACAGAAGTAGGCTACAAAAAAATATTTTTTCTTTTTGCCTCACATGATGACTCCATCTCCTCTTTTGATCGTTGAGTTAATGTCTCTTGTCCACTCATCCATCTAAGGAGACGTAACAATAATCTTAAATGATCTGGTCTTACATAGTATATGATTCTCAAAACAAGATCAATAAGACTTTTCGCTAGATATAGCTAGATAGTTAGATAAGATTGTAAGTCTTGCTAGATCAGGAGTTTTTGCAGTGTGAAACTATATAACTTATTTGTTTATTTAATATTCCTCGTTTCCTCCCATGAATTAATTCTTTATGTCTTTGCAGAACCCTTTTTCCTTTTTTGTCCTCTTCGGAATTTATAACATGTTTTACTTTATTATATTTTGGATTTATATATACTTGTTATATGTAACGTATACAAATTTTATGTCTCTGACATGTGAACACTATATTAACCCATTTAATTGAATTACTTGTGTTTTGATTTATTGTGTGTGTTAGCCCTTACTTATTCTGATCCTCCTGTGGTCATGTTTTTGTGTTGCCCTCTTCCAGGCAGCAGAGGTCTCCCTTGCTCCACCTGTGGCCAGGAGTAGATATTAATTCTTCTGTGCTGCTTCAATCAGCCCTACCATTAAAAACACCTCAACCAGAGCATTGAATATGGATGGGATGACATCACACAGACCCCTGTTACCCGAGCAATGGATCCACACTTGTGGCACAATAAATCTCATTCTTTCCTAACCTAACCTAGCCAGATGCCAGGTGTCTGGGTGACTTGTCCCTCCAAATTCCCATAAGACAACAACCAAGGCAATACAAGATCTGGTTTACTCCCCTGACCTTAACCAACTCAGGACAATCATGCCTAATCTAAACCACAAGACTATGGGAATCACACTTAGCTTTCCTGACCTACCTTATTTACAATTAGTTTGTCAGTGTGCTCCAATTCATTCTCCTTCTCTCTGTTTTAGCAACAGTTTTCTTCAAGTTGGCTACCCGTCCAGGACTCTCCCCACCGGCGGCATTTATCCACCACAGTTTTCTATGCATCCAAGGGGGGTCATTGCCCCTCCATGGGACCCCTGGTTCAACAAAACTGGTTTTTACTGTTCTTTTCTCTTCTTTTTCTCTTCTCCCTTACCCACATCTGTTTTTTCTTCCTCTCTTACATTTAAATAATGATTCCTTAGCCTCAATATGAGCCAGATTACATCCAGTAACCCCTTTCTGTCCCCTTTAGACTAGATTAAGTAATCAATATTATGTAAACTAGTGGAGTGTCACATAGAATTTTTACGGAAGCACTGCATGTAAATACAGTTTTGAGGTATGTGTATTTTCAAGAGAATTCCTTTAAACCAACCTTGATTCCACTTAATGAATTTGAAGCTGCAGTTACAAGTTACTAAAATTGGAAATTAAATGTGTATAATTTAAGAAGTTCCGCTTAAAGCAAACATGTTACACTTAGTCAGTATTATACTTGTACAGACTTTTTACTGGTATGGTCCCATTAAATAGAAATATTCCTATATATAAATAGCAAGGAATAATATTCCTACTATTTTGTGCATGCAACCATGAAAGTGAGCATTAGACTGAACACAGCGCTGATGAAGACTGGTAAGTATCACTATGTCATACACCAGATTAAGTCTTACATTCCATAATGCACACCATTTTTGTCAAATGGCAAATTTGAACCCACGCCTCCTTAGAGACTGGAGACTTAATCCAGTGTCTTAGACCACTCGGCCACACTACCTTAAAACCTACGGGTTTTGTATGTGAACTCACCAGTGCATGAGCTGGACAGTTGATCACTTGAGATTTTCTTTACCCATTACCCATAAATAGCCTTTACCCTTTACCCATAAATAGCACAGGCAACTTGTTAGGGTGAAGGTCCAGATTTGCACAAATCCCATCATGCAACCTTTTCCTGCAAAGTTTGTGTGTGCAGTGGTATGTGCTGTTTATTTTTGCTTGAGAAGGTCACATAGCAAAACAATCAGGCTGTCAATCTGAGATTGAAACCATAGCGTTGATTTGTCCAGCACTGCTCAGATTCTGTTCTCACTCCATATCTGGGTTGACTGCATTTCCCTTTTCTCTCTCAATCTGACTGTTGACCATGGGAGGACCTTTTTAATTGCAGACATTTGCAAACACCAACCAACGGTCCTGCATTGTGTACACTTGAAAATAAATGTGTCTCTCTCTGACCAAAAAAGCAGGTTCTCTGTTGAGTGTGCATCTACTTTAGAGGACTGGCTAGGCTTAGAGGAATGCACAGTGCTGACTGGAAACAGGCAAGTGTCTCCACGTAATAAACTGCAATAAAACCGCATTTTGAGACATACTCCAAATGTGCTGGCTTACCTACACAGTTAAATGACAGTGATGCAATTTTAACCCATGACTCCTGAAAGACTGGAGCATCAACACAATGCCATTGATACCACTGAGTCGGTGCACCAATCCAAATTTTGCATTTAGGGGGCGTTGCAGTGATATTCTCTTGTATCTGTTGACATTTTCCAAATACTTCAAAATTTTTAATAGAAGTCCGGAAAAAAGGGGCCTAGAAACCAAAATGAGTTGAACTGAAACCAAGAAGTTGGTACAGCAAAAACATTTGAATCAAGTGTTCGATCATGCCCATATGTTATATACTGCAACACTAAAGAGAACTGCAATTTACTTTGGACACTAGGTGTGTTTCCATTACCCTTAGAAAATCCCAAAATTGAAATAGAGAAATAAAAACTGGTAATGGAAACATGAGAATTTTAAAAAACCTCTCAAATATCACTAAAAAGTTTTTATGTTCCCATGAGGTGGTTTTTCAGATGTGTCGATATTGAAATATTTCACAAAAGTAGAAGTAGCTTCCAAGGACATGACACATCTGGTGCCACATGAGGTTCAATAATGTTCCAAGTTCATTGAATGTTGTACGGGCCATTCGGAAATTTGAATCCACAGTTTCTCAGTGAATTCATTGTTGACAAACCTCTTCTAGAAGTCCTTCATTCATGGCCACTGCCATGTATAAGATCATTGATGATGATCATTAGCTGCCTTCGTCATCTGTTTAAAATAATCATGGCCACCGAAATGGAGGCAACAGAAAGTTCCTACATGCAACAGGTTTTGACCCGGTTCAAGACCATCTATCCCCTGTTAAAACGAGTGTTGTGAGATGAGAGTTTATACGAACAAACAAGAAAAACACTTGCAATTGCACTTGCTCCTTTCAATTTTGTGCAAGATAAAGCTTTTGTTGGCAGTGGGCAGTCGCCCAAGAACCTTTCAGGATGGTAGAAGATGGTCTCAATGTATCGACCTCACGGTTATGGACCCGGCACGCTTCTGCTGTGCCACTCTGCTCACTGTTTGCTATGTCAGGGCTTGAACATGTATTGTACAATTATCAGCTGTTTTTATGTGTGAAGATATTTGGAGTCTGCGATACTAGTTTCAGAGAGGAGGACAGCATTCACAATGGTTACTTAAGAATAGATTTAGGAGCCCTGCTTTCAGTGTTTTACACATTCAGCCTCCTTGATTTACAGCCTTTAATGCAGGTTGGCGATAGGTGCTTTATCAGCTATTAATAAAAATCCCCCCTAAATTTTCAACCATTGTAGTAACACAAAAAAATTAACAGGCTACCATCCTTTGCCTTCCACTGCTACAACACAGCAATTTCTTTGATGATTTTTGATGAATTAAGACTCTAATTTGGGCGTATCTGAACACTTGGACAAGGTTGCTACATACACTGAAGCTCATACCTTTAAGGCCAGTTTACTACAAAGGTAAGTGACAAGACAACATGACACTTGCAACTGCTTGCAATGCATCAGTGTGCAAAATTTTTAAAAACCTGTCAGTTCACACCACTGGGTCTACATTAGACAGTGTGTCGTTTCCATAGCAAAGACTCTGCTTTTGATGACTGTTTTGGGGGGATTTTGAATGAGTTGAAGAAAACAAACTTTGTAGAATCACATAAACTTGAATGGAGACACTGAGAGCACCAATCAATTCTTTCAGAATTATACTTATAAAAGCTTTTCAGCATACCAAAAGGATAAGCGCCACAGTGAGGTTCAGGAAAAGCTTTTGCCTACTGTATGGTAACGTTATATCTTCAGACAAAACTGAATGAAAAAGAGCACTTATGTTGCTATAAGCTGATTAACTGTTAAAATATGTGACATTACAATAGATTTTAAGTTCTTAAATTGGCCACTGGTGATTTGACAAACCAAGTTGCAAGCAAAACCATCAACTGCCCTGAGTGGAGCTGACATGGATCAGTGTGCACCACTGCACGTTTAGCAGCCTTTGATATGTTATGTCGTTAATCTTTGAACTGTGAACTGGTTTTTAGGATTGCTGAGAGTTGCACATTGCTAGTGTACATTTTCTTTTTTCCATGCAGGCTAGCTGACATTGTCATATGGCAGTGGTGGAATTTGATCACAAGCTTTAGATCACTCTGCCACACAAAAGCACAGAGTGATGTTCCCAACCCTACTGACTGACCACGAGAAACACACTCCAGTGCCTGAGCCCACAAAAGATGCTATCCATATTAGCTGCAGTTCTAATGCCAGGCTGAACTGGCTGAATATACAGTAAAGCAGCTTAAACAATTCACTGGGTTTTTATTGGGTCAGAATTTAGGAGTGGATGAAGACTTTTGTGCTTGTTCCTGCTGCCAACAACAGAGCAATTAGCGTGCTTTGCCTGCACATTAAACATCTTTGTTGATCTACCAGAGCCCCTAGCTAGGACAACAATGGAAACTGTGGGGTGGACACACTCGGATTCACAGACACAGATACCCACCACTGGTACTGTCCCCTTGCTGAAGGTGTGACTACTCCCTTCTTCTTCTTCAAAAGGGGAGAAAAAATGAAACAGAGCGTGTGGGCGCACATTTTCTGAAAGGTGCGGCAAGCAAGACAGAGGACACGCTTTTCTCACTGACACATCACAGTTCCTTAGGCCAACCAGGTTATCATGAACATTCCCCCCCACAGGCCTTGACAAAGGGAGCTCAGATCTACATAGGTCAGCTGATCTTTGGCTCCTTGCTGGATCTGGAAACACATTTTTATCACAGACAGATTAAATTCACAAAAGACCATGTTTGTTAGTTTATCTAAACTTTGAAAGAGTACTTGAAATTGAAAAGTTTAACAACTGTGTCTCCAAAATACCCCTTTTACATAAAAGCTCTCATTTTGGTATTTGCATGCCAAGGCTTAGAATTTAGCTGCCAGTGTATCATTACATTACTGATAAATTTCACAGGAGTGCAGCCTAGTGGTCACTCTACACTTTTCTTCATACGAGGATTAGCAGGGATTGCAGAAGAGAAAATGTGTGTGTGCGTCAGTGTAGACATGTTCCAACCCTCCAACAGTCCTTCCCAGCCGCAGCAATCAGCAGCAGCAGACTTGTCAGAGCTATCAGCAGCCCCAGGACCTCCGTCTGTTCTCTGCTCATCCTGTTCTTTAATCATAAAACAACAAAAGTAACTTTGAAAAAACTGAACAAGAGCAGGTATTCCTGAAATAACAAGTTTTATATAGAGTTAATGCACAATTATAAAAAAAGACAGCACAAGTGAAGAAGATTTTAGAAAAAATATTATTATTATTATATATTATTATTACCTTAACAAAGACTATTAAATGCAGTTATGTGATTCACTATTTTTTAGTGTTTTCTACATTGTAGGTTGATCATATGTTTTAATGTAAAATTTTAATTTGAAGGCACAAGTCTCACATAAGATGTGAACAAATTTAAAAAATTTTACTTACATAGCATTGACAGAAACAAAATAGATTTTTTGTTAATAATAATGCCCCTTTTTAGTTTATAACCTTACAAAATTTAGATGTTTTAAATGTATGTCAAAGAGAAGAGACTATATTAAAACAGAAGCCAAGAAATTCAAATTCACTCAAGATGGAATTTTATATAAGAACATGTCTGATATTATACAACTCAAATTTCAATATATTTAAAGATAGTATTTTTCTTTAGATAGTGGCTGCAATTCTACAAAGCCTTTAAACGTAACATTTTCAAAAAGGTACATTAACCTTTACTGAGCATAATGTCTTCAACTGTTAAAACTGTCTCCTCATATGGTGAAGCAGTTTTTCTTAAATATCTTGAAATATAAATCATAGGAGTAATCTTGCAGTTGTCATAAGGTTAATAAATATTCTGTGAAACTATTAAAAAACACTTACCTCTTGAAAATGTTATATTTTAGAACTGGTACAAAATTGTGTTTATTTTTCAAAAAGAGAAAAGTTGAAGAACTTTGGTCCGAAAGCACAGCTTTGGATCGCGCACACAGAGTGTGTCTTTGCCCTTGATCATGACCAAATTAGGTGGTGTAGGCTTCTGTTAGAGGAGTTGGCATAGGGCTGAAATTAGGAGTCTAAATACATTAACCACGCATGTCCTTCATAACTGCACTATGACTTCCCATTTTGCTCTCCTCTCTTTTTTACTTAGGAGAGTATTTATTTAATCCAAACTTTGATTCTAAATCCTTCAACCCTTGAATGGAGAAAAATGTGCCTTATTTTAGGACATTTTCAGCCATTTGAGACTGCTCAGATGCAGCAAGAAGATATTTGTGTTGAGATGACAAGATAAAAAGGAAAACGTTGAAAGCATCACAGAGTAAGGAAGGAGGGTGAGAAACAAAGAGAGAGAGGAACAGACAGACAGAGCCATATTGAGATGTTCATATGGATTATTGTGGAGCGAAATTGCCATCATGCTCAGAGCCATCTGCCTGTGAGCTGCTGCTGATGGGCTGAAGAGGGCAGTGTTTCTTTTTCTACTACAATACAGCTCACTGGGAAGACTTGAGTAGTAAAGCAAAAATTTGCTCTTATCCATAATTACTTTCAGTGATATACTGAATCCAGAAAGCTCTCTGCATATTAATAAGGAGCATTAATAGGTTTCACAATAATTAAAAGTGAAAAAATCATTCAGAATTTACAAAGATTAGTTCAGGTCTTAGAGAACATTTATTTACAAAGATTAGTTCAGGTCTTGTAAATAAATGTTCTCTAATAAAAATAGAGAGATTTGGTTGCAAGCTTTTCTGCTGGGCTGGCCATTAGTAATGGAGTTCAACAGGAGGAGTTACAGTTAGTCATCTGTGTGTATGTGCGGGTGTGTGTGTTCATGTAAGAGGGAGCGATCAAATTTAAGTAGTCATTTTGTGTGTGTGTAAATATTGGTGGTTTTTGTCCTTGTTTTTGTGTAATTCAGTTTATTCAGTTGTGTATTCTTATGAATACTAGCAGGCGTTTGCATGTGTTTTGTTTTTGTATGTGTTCAGATGGGCACATGTCCTTGCTTGTATGCAGAATTTGGTGTTTGTATGCATGCAAAGGCTGCTTCTATGGTGTCCTACCTACGTTTTCAGGTCTCGCTCCATCTCACTCTTCTTTTTGCATTACTGCATCCCCATAATCACCTATTGATTCCTCATCATCATTACCACAGTTAGGGTTCTATATGAAGCTTCATTTGAATGGGAGGCTGCGGAGGAGCTGGACCAGGACCATCGCACAATGCCTTTGATTCGAACAAGGTCAAAGGAATTGATCCCCTTTCATCGCTAAGAGAAACAACAATTTCCACAGGCGTAGCCAGCAGAGCACACAGTCTGGAGCTTCTCCTTAGACCAAACGTGTGCCCAAAGTCATTGTCTGCTGGTACAAGACCACACATTAAAAAACAATGCAAAGCATGAAGTCTTCTGGCGTTATTGTATATTTTAATGTTTTAACATCCTGCGTTTGTTGTACCTGTTGCTACTTGCTGAGTAGTTTTTGCATATTGTCTGGTTTTACTACAGTAGCTTTTGGTTGCTAATAATAACTAATGTTAGCAAACTCCAGTTATCTACTATTGTAACTCATCTGTGAGTCTTGTGAATCTGTTTCTGCTGGAGGAAGAAATGACCAGCAGCAGATTCAGAAAAAAAATGCAGGGAGGACACAAGATGGGAAATCCCATTTATATATAAGTGGACTCGAAAAAAGATCCATAAATATACACCTAAACTTTTAATTGCTGTATTATGCCATGTTTCAACACCCCACTCGAGTGTTCTTAATGCACTCAAATATTACTAACGTACAAAGGGTTTAAAAAAAAACAAAAACTGCAGTTTTTAATACTTTTAATTTTTAAGAGCTTCACAGTTTGATTTGTTAAACACTAGGCTTGTCTCTTTTGTACATTCATAATATTTGAGCAGTGTGATGATACAGGGCATGATATAGATACAGAAGCCCTAAGCAGACATGGTTTAATTATTTTTTTCTCGAGAAAACAAACTTTGTTTTCTCGAGAAAAAAAAATTAAACGATAGATATATTAAATGGGATATTATCTTGTTATCTCGAGAAAACGGCTTGTAAAAAAAAAAAATTAAACCATGTCCGCTTAGGGCTTCCATATATAGAGGCACATGAGGACATTTCAAAACTTTTGCACACAGAATCAATTAGGAGTTTGTGCTCTGACATGTTCCATTACAAAATTATTCAAGGTGGTAAACAGGCTTAAGTAACCCTGCACAGCAGCAGCTTTGAATAAACAACAGTCTGTTATCACCTACTCCCTTCACAAGCTTGGTGGTGTTGAAGGATCACATCAGGGCATATTGCCCAATCCTAAATAAATGTAAATATAAGAGAAGTCAGTCTCTTCTGGGTCTCAGTGGTATCAAAGATTTGAAAAGACAAGATGTCCTTTTTTCTTTTGCTCTCTGATGCTGCACCTTCATGTATCAGTACACAGGAAATAAAGCCTGCTGGAAAAGCAGCAGTGACAGATAGTTGGGTGTCCAGTGATTTTGACCAAAGTGTTCTGTAATCATCCATTAGTCACTTTAATTCATAGATCCATTATGATAAATTACTATTCTTCTTATTTTGTTGCAAATTAGATTTTTTGCCATATAATTAGTCTTTTTAAAAATACTGTTTTGTATTAAATTAAAAGACACATTAGGCCAACACATCTTATCATGATTTTAAACAACTCAAAATCAGATATGTTTATTAAACTAAAGCCTCTATCTTTGTTACTCTATATTCTATACACTTATTATTTACTGTCATTCAATATGCAATATATATCTTAAATTTTGGCTATTGAATAATAAGTTTTAGAGCAATGGTCAGGCAATTATTAGTGCGGCTGCCAAATTGTGCTCCCCTACTCAGTTTTTATTGGAGTGAGAGTGATTTTGTTGCAATTAGGAATGGACCCAAAATGACACTGGTAGCTCTCTGGCAGAGCTGCAATTTCGACTTACTAGATTTCTTCAGCTCCTGTACCAGAGGCCAGACTACAGAGGAAGATTTGTGCTTAGCAAGGTAACTTTAGGTTTAACTTCGAGTTTTCAGGGTTATGACAGTGGTTTATTTCTTACTGAGGTACAGTGCCATGGTAACTTATGCTGCTCTGTGTAACCCATAACATCATCTTTGGGAAAAGAGATTGTGCAAAAAACAACCAGCCACTGACCAATCAGATCAATCAGTTTTCTTGGAAAGTGGCATCTCCCTTCATAACAGACCTCCTGGAGCTCTTTGTGGATTGTGAGATGGATTGTGACAGGGTTTCTGAAAAGGCAGGAGTGTTCATATGTATAATATATGAAAGCTGATTGAAAAGTTTATGTATTGATTTTTATTTCCTCCGGTCCAGCTGGGGATGAAGCTAAAAGGAAAAGTCTCAAATTGTCATACATGCCACAGGAATACTTCTAAGCAGCACATCAATTTAATAAAACTCATATGAGTGAGTATAATGATACAATGATAATATTACTTAAGAGACACACATGGTGAGGTGCAAGTGAAAAGATTGTCACTTTAGGAGTCAATACTTTTCAAAATGATTTGAGAAATCTTATCTATCCTCTTGGCTTCCCGCCGAAAGACTTAAAAAAAAAATCCTCTATTTCTAATTGTGCTCTTGTGTAAACTTTATTTTCAGCAATGTGCTGTCTTTTATCTGGAGCCCTAGTTGGAAATAAAAGTTTGAATAAATTAATAAGAAAAACAGATTACAAAAATTGAACTCTAGTAAAGTTTTGTCAGAAAGAAAATTCTGTTGGACGCTTTTAAATGCTGTTTACTGCTTTCAAGCATGCTGACTTGTGATTTTCCTCACTGTGGTCTGAGGCTGTCAGTCAAAAAATGAGTTGATCTAATCAGCTGGTCACATCTATCCAATAGCATGGATAGCATGGATGGATGGAGTCCCTACATGTTTAGCCAATTATCATCTTGCTGCTGTCTTTTTAAAATATGATTCTCTTTCTTCCTTGTGGCTAAAGCTGTTGTTGGACGCGTCCCTCCACCTTCCTATCATCGCCAGCTCTCGCATATGCATCAGTCTCATCATTTCTTCAGCCTAATCAGCTCTCTGCAGAATCGTTAGCCACCACCACCAGTGTCTGACTCCACGGGGGATCTATCTTGGTGCTGCTCAGGGCAGACGCCCCTGAATTAAAAATCTCCCTGTCGAGTTTAAGCACAAAAAACTTTCCGTCAAGATTAAATTATTTTATTTCACAATAGTTAGATAAACTACTTTCTTTAAACCATTGTCTTGTTTCCTCTGACTTAACTGTAATAGTCAGATCTACTCGTGGCCTATTGATTGGGCAATGAGATAAGATATAGAAGCTTTGTGTGTGAAACATCTCACAGCAGTGACAAAAGTCCTTTAAACATTCACACAGAGACACTTTTCATTCATTCAGTAAGTTATTAAAGTTAACCTCTCTATTTCTACAGCCTGCCTGCTGAGTTTTTGTGTTGAGCCTTTTCAAACTGCTAAATTATAACAAATCCAAAATACATCTCTGCATACATTAACTCTCTCTCTCTCACTCTCTCTCTCACACACACACACACACACACACATGCACACACACAAGCACACACACACACACACATACACACAAACAAAATGTAGCCTATCAAATCACAGAATCAGGCCCTCACAGACCATCTGGAGGCAGATCTATGGAAACATCGAGGCCTTTTCCCATTTTTATGAGAAACTTAGGGACAAACAGAAAGAGGATGTCAATTGTACAAGACAATAGTTCTTCATGTTAAGTCAGATATACCTAAGAATCTTTCTATATAACATTATGTTTGTACTAAGAGTTTCAGTATGGCGAATTATGCCATGATGTGGTTGCTGTATGTTGCACTTTATTACAGAATGTGAAATTTCTCATCAATGAGAGAGTATAAGATAAGTTGAGAGATCAAGAAAAAGCTATTAAATTGACCTTTAGTCTATTTCATTTTGTCAAAAAGCAATTTACAAGGTCAAGAGGAAGGTTGGGATTTTCTGACAAAAAATTCACACAACTAGCTGGACCAACATGTTCTCACCCTAGTTGGTCAAATATTGCCTCAGCCTCTATCATGCCCCTTGGTTTCTCACACAGAGAAACATGCCCCTTAGCACCTGTGTCTGAACGCATAGCCTTCCTGCAACAAAGCCTCTAAAAACAAGCAGTTCACATTCTTTGTGAAATGCAGCCATGTTGTGCAGTGGCTGCAATTTGGTTTAGTCAACAAACATTAGGTTGAAGGGAAAAAAAATCCTGTGTAAGGTTTGGAAAAACATCGGCACATGGTTTAATTTATGAAACTGGGGTTATTAGTTTCACCATCTTCCATTCCATCAGCCACTAAGAAAAACAATTAGAGTCCTTCAAGCTCTCACAATGCTGTGCTGCTGCTGGCTGTGTTGCCTTGGGCAGCATCACAAATATGCCATCTCTGCATCTGTTCTGTCATCATGCTGATCCTTCAAGTCTTTTCACTAAGATACAACAGCACTGACCATTCATGCTTGATTTTTCTTTTGTTCTCCTGTGTTTGCTTTAAACTTTCCTGAGATCCTATGTCTTTTTTTTTTCTCACTAAAGGCAGAGCTGTGCCTACCATGCTTCACTGCACCTATACAATCCAAAATAGCCCCAGGATTTGGTAATAATTATCTGAATTTGCCTCTGCTTGTCATGCTAGGCCACAGACTTCCCCTATTCCACCTAAAGCATAGACTGAAGGTAAAGCAATGCTATCACATGCAACTGCTACCTGCTGCCAAACTCTGAGTGATGCCTCCACTGAAGTTGGCTGAACTCAGAGCAGCTTTTCGTTTCTTCCTTCAGGTTTGTTGCAGTGTTAGTGCAGACTCGGAAGACTCCATCATTATATTAACTGCACGCAAGTGATTACTTCCAGCCGCAATCACTAGAATCAAACGTTGGCATGCATTCCTGCACAGATGCACGCACACACACAGAAGCACAGACAAACACTCAGAAGTACAAGCACAATTGAACCCACAATAAGTTAGAGATCCAGTTAAAAGTGTGTTTAGGGGATCTCCGCAGCTGCATGCTCAGCAGCTGACAGCTGGAGTGTTGTGAGATAGAGAGAATGTTTGTCAGTGTGTGTCCGTGTGCATATGATAAGCTCTGACTGATTATCATTGTTGTTGTATTGCAGTTTATCACACCACAGGAGAACAGTTACACTCACCTGGCCATGTTTCCTTGGAAGCATCATCATTCTGATATGCACACACACACCCACATACACACACAAACACACACGAACACACATGCACAAAACTTAATCTAATCTGTGTGTTTTCTCTCTGCTGTAATAATACAGCGGCCTAATTGGCTCTGACAACTTGGCCAACTCAATTCCAGCCAGTCTCGTCCAGAATTCGTCTCTATGTCTCTAATTAGGTCCAATCAGCCGGAGTGATATTTATCGATTCACCTCACCCTTCTTTCTCTCTCTCACACACACTATCAAAGACACTCTCTCTCTCTCTCTCTCTCTCTCTCTCTCCTTCACACCAGCGTCCCGTCAGTCTTCTTGGGTTTCTTTCTGAAGGAGACTGTGTTCCTCATCTCTTTGGCTAATTTTAGTATGAGTAAAATAATTATGATTGATGCAGGTGCCTCTCTCTTCCTTCAAAGCTTTTTAAATAGATAAACCCAGCCCCCACAAAAAGAAGCAAGAAGCTAATTAGCGTGCCTGGATGAGCGAGGAGAGAGGCCTTATCGAGCCCTTATCAGCTTGCCTGCCCCACAGCTTTAAACATCATATTAGATATCTTAATCGTTCATCCTGACAGGGGCGTCCAGGACAAACTTTCTCATATTCCTGGCCAATTGATGTGCTCTATTTTTCCCTCTCTGGTTTCTACCTTACTTTTTACCTCCTTTTTACGAGACACACAGCCGTCAGTTACGTGTTGGGAATGAGTGATGATTTAATTCATCTAAACAACTTTTTAGCCTCGCTCCAAATGTAACGCTGTGCTTGAGAGCCTGAGCAAAGTCGCCGCTTGTGCCATTTTGGGAATATTGACGTGCAAGCCCCGCTGCTAAAGACATGTCTGCAATGACATTGGAGCTAATGGTTGCCTTTCAAAGTCTTTGATGGGATAGTGGCCAGATACAGACAAAAGGAAAGTTTAGGGGAGAGATTAACTCGACATCCAGTCTGTAAGGATGCAACGCTGGCTGTGGGTTCCATTAAGGTAAAATCATTTCATGATTTGAACATCATCTTGCTGTGATACAAGAATGTAAGACTTTATCCAGCAGCCCTGGTCGAGTGTGACCAGTGGATGATAGTGGCCAGATGGAACCTACAGATTTTCCTCACCTGGGCATTTACTAGCATTATTTATGGGAGACTTGTTGAAATATGAACTGATTACATTAAAGAAATTCATTTTAGGGGGTATCACGTAACTTCAGAGCAACACAAAGCTCCTGAGGGACATCAGAAGTCTTCCTGTTTGTATTATTTTTCTTTATAACTAATAGCATGATTTCATTTTTCTTTGGAGATAGTGTAATGTAAAACAATAAGATTTTTTTTTCTTCTGTGGTTTAGCTAATGCCCTACTTTTTGTAACAGACCTCTTAGATATTTATGTTTTGTTGTCAAATAAAGGAGAAACTGTTATTCCACACTGTAAGAAGAGCTCCATTCGAGTTTTATTTTTGTTTGTTTACATACAATACAATAAGGTTTCAAACTGCAATTTAATTTATGTTATTTTTAGATCTTAAATTAGAAATAAGGAGAAGTTTAAATTAATTTAATTTATATTATGTTTTAATGGACAAAAAAGACACCGCAAAAATGTTATAATATACAAAATCATCAATGCAAAATGTTATCTAAAAGGGGTCACTCATGGAAATGAACCCACAGACAATTATAACCACATGGTGCAGTTTCCCTCAGTGCAATGTAGCATTTTAGCCTCTCTTAGCTTACTGTTTCGGTTTTATAGCTCTCAACTGTCTCCGATCATTCTCAGTGCTTTCATCAACATCATTTCCAGCTACAACAAGCAGTTGGGCAGGCAGGCAGGCAGGCTGTTTACCACTCCAAAGGTCATAAAACAAACATCAGAGAGACAAGTTAGCTTTTAGCAGGGAGCACAGTGAAGCATCTGCAGCCAAAAACTAGATTTTTTTCAGGAATTGCTTCAAAACAAAACCTAAATGAAAGCTTATATTGAACCTTAGAAGTGGTCAAAGGACCAGAAAGAAAACTCTGATTAAATGATAATGTTGTTCAACATCTGCTGGAGTGCGCTTGCTAGCCATCAGACATGTCAATATAAATTATCAAATGTGTGATGATCTACCTCATGTGGAGGTCAGTCTCCAAGCAGACAAAATTGAACAAAGAAAAACTAAATAGGACTCCTATAATATGTTTTGCTTCTGATGTATCTGACTGTCAGTGAGAACAAGCACGCGAAGGAAACCCTTTTGTACAGTTTGTATTGACTTTGATGTAATCACCTCCTTTTTTCAGGGTAAATCATGTTTTTTGTTTCGTAACAAAACATTCAAACCCTAAGAATGCCTGAGTGAAAATCCTCTCTGACAGCCATCCAGCACTATTGCATGAAGTGCGGCAGTCTTGGATCAGAGCTAAATAAAATTCAAATAAAAGAAGGCGTTTGTCTAAGCAGGATGTTGGATCAGGAAGTTTAATTTACAGCCATGCTTCAAATCTGAAACATCAGCATCTCTGCAGTGATAAACAAAAGCCCGACAGGCTACACAGGTCACCTGTAAACCTGTCTGATTTTGAGGGCCAATAAAACAAGGACTTGTAGACTCTTGAATAAAGCAGCAGTTTGCTGTCATCACTTTTTCCCTGTTGAAAGAGTCCAACCTTTAACTCAGTCTGCTTTCCCTCCTACTTGCTCTTTCTGACTGAGGTGAGTGAAAAGTAGTGTGTGCCGAGGCTTTGTGACCTCCACATAACCCTGATTTAAGACAGAATGATGCTTTCTGATCTCTGCAGCTCTACCCGAACCTCCTTCTCCTTCTCTGCATCAGTGTCTCTCTCTCCCTCTCTGTTCTGTGCAGTGTGTGTGTATAGGCTGACTGTTTGTGTACCTGCAAACTGACAGACTCTGCTTTGATCAGGTATGAGCCTCCAGGGCAACACACCGCTGGCCCTCCTCGCTAGTAATCTGTGCGCAGACACACACACACACACCTACACACACACACACACACACACACACACACACGCAAACTCACATACTCAACATTCACATACACTCATTCATGCGCACATCACAGAGGTAGAGGGAGATGATGTGAGATAGATAGTGAGAAAAAGAGGGAGAGGGCAAAGTCTTTGATGTGCTCAACATTTTCTCTGTTCAAGTTTCAAACAGCAGCCATAACACACCAGAATGTGAGAGCAGAGGCTCAGGGAAGATAGGATGATGGCTAAATGACCCTTCAAATCTGGCCAATCTTAACTAGGGCTGTTGGGGAAAAAAACACAGGGGCGGGCTCGTTGTCTCCTCTCCTCTGAACTTGGAGACCCTGCCCCTGCTCACCCCCTCCAACTGACAGGCATCCTCAGCCTGGCTCTTAAAGCGAGAACCCTGCTACGGTGATTATCAGTTTTCAGTTACCCTGCCTGTGTGTGTGTGTGATGTGACTGAGAAGGGTGCTGGTACTTGGAGCGAATTTAAGTGCAGAAATTGGCTGCTCCGATGCCCCGGCTCTGACCCCTCTTCAGCGAGCCAACAAGCAGATGGCATTCAAGTTGTTAGACTGCGGATGGATGGAGCGGAGGTTGAAGGCGTGGTTGCTACAATGAAGGGGAGGGTTACCTCACTTCTCCTTTTCAATCCTTTTAGGACAAGCATGGAGGGACGCGTTAAGTGATTTTTATTTGGGCGATTAAACTGTCTATTCAGTGAGCCAGCTGAATTCCACCCCCTACTGCGCCACAGACACGATTATTGAGGTTACAGATGTCACTTTTCTGTTCACGGATCATCTCCCAGCATCATCTTGAATATCCGCTCATCAGCCTTTCATCATTCGCTAACCGTTGCATCAGCCGTGAGTTTTAGACGAGTCATTTATTTCCCTTTCCGATGCCGCACTGACGTAAAATTTTTTGTCCAGGTAAAGGCCTGATGTTCAGGACAGAGATCTCGTTGGTGAAATTAAGTCTCCCTGGACATTTTTTTCTTGCTGGTGAAACACTTGAAAGGTCCAATCAGAAATAACGATCCCCAGTGAGCACACATGACGGTGATTTGGTGCTATCTGTCTGCCATGGAGCAATGCTTCCTCCCAGTTTGCAGGTTATCAACTGACAACACAGGGTGATGAGAAATGAAATATAGCCATAGCTCCCACCTGATCTAGGTCAGGTTAGATCTAGATGAGGTAGAACGTTCTGGTACGAGATAGGCTGTGGTGCTGGGGGGCTCAGAGAATGTGGGATTTTATTTATTTAATTTTTCCTTCTTAGCCTGGAGCCAGAAAGGACAGAGCCAGTGTATTCTGCAGGGAAAAATCAGGTGTCTACTGTGTTACTCTGTGCTGAAATAACACACTCTCATCCCTCTTGCTCACAATTACATCCTATTTCGGTGAGCTGCTGACAATTACAAATGAAGAGAGGAGGGGTGTATTAAACAGCCAAGCTTTTCCAGATGTAATACCCTGACTGATAGCATGACATTGTCTCCGCTGACCTGGACACTGGTCAAATCAGCTATTGTTTTACCGAGAGCTGTATACAGTCCCCACAGTGACAGACAGTTAAAAACAGCTAAGAGGTTTCTATTCTCCCCAGAGAGTAGACACATGCAGCACAGCATATCAGTACTTAATTATTGTTTGTGCAGTGATCACCACAGGTACGTATAGCAGTGTGGGAGTGTTGGCCCATTTGAAAATGCAAATTAAGTCTTTGTACTCCCTTGAGGCAGGGTTGTTCAGTTGGTCTCGCTCTGATCGGAAGATCAGCTGATTGGCCGTGATGTCGGGTTACATTCCTCCAAAAGCTGACTCTGCTTCAACTTTCTGCCGCAGGGCCACTGGGTTTTTTGTTTTTTTTCCAGATCCCCTGCCCCACTGCAGCCTAATCAGAGAGCTCAAACTGAAATGAATGGGAGAACTTGCCTTTGCACAAAAACGCCTAGTCTCAATGGGCTTTTCGTAGAAGTGACACTAACATTAGCATGCTCAAAATGATGATGCTAATCTTCAGAAGTTTGACAGGTATACTTCTCAGCATGGTGACCATCTTAGACAAATAATACAGCACCTCTTGAGGTTCTGAGAAGTGACTCTCAGATGCAAAGGTTGATGTACCATGACACTGT
The DNA here is from genome assembly GCA_029783805.1 of Acanthurus tennentii. Lineage (NCBI taxonomy): Eukaryota > Metazoa > Chordata > Actinopteri > Acanthuriformes > Acanthuridae > Acanthurus > Acanthurus tennentii. The sequence goes on along the minus strand of JAPZDZ010000012.1, from coordinate 25,473,746 downwards.
TACACTGCAGAATCTTAATGAATCTTGACCAAATTTTAAAAACCAGGATCATTGTTAGGATTTTATAATAACTGACCACCACATAAGATATTTATTACAAAAAACAAAAAAAAAAACAACTATTTGGAATTTTCTTTACGTATTATTTCTTATATAATTCAACTAATTATTCATTCATGTTTTCTGTAATATTCAGCTTCTTTCATGATAGTCTTAATGCTGCATGGAAGGCTTCCTCACTCTGCCGGTAATGCAGTTCTGACGGGAAAGAACTAAATTCATGAATTAGTTGTTTATTTGGGTAGTTTATCAGACTTTCAAACTTTTGCTCATTAATTGGTTTGCATCTGCACAATGTAATGTTTTCTTTAAGTTTTTGAAATGATCTAGATGTAGTACATACATGTTCCAGCATATATTTTTAGGGTCCCTCATTTGGTCTCTGGAACAGACAACAGACAGGCATGGCCCAGTTACAGTTGGTTGTTATGATTCCTGGGTTGCTTCCATCTTTTACATTCAGGTCTGGTTCATCACATGGGTGAAGAATGAGAGGGTGTGAGAGAGTGAGAGACTCTCAGAAAGTTCATGGTAAAGTGTTCCATTACATGTGAATATCTATATCATGTGTATATATGTGTGCGTGCGTGCGTTCATGCGTGCGTGCGTGAGTGTGTGTGTGTATATATATATTTTTATGTTTGTATACTGAATTGTATTTCTTTTGTATTTGAAACACTTACACAGAGTGCATTTTACTGGTTGCATTACACAAACAATTTTTTTTATTTTGCAATTTAGAGTTTTTAAAAAAATGCGTACAATTTCTATTTGACGTCCTAGAAGCAGTTAAGGGGGATGACATGCCCAAAACATATTCTAAACATATTCATATCATATTCATATCATAATCACACTTTTTTATGAATAGAATTAAAAAGTTATTTAGCAAATAACAATACTCTGTCCTCTTCTCTTTTTAGGTGATCTTGTTTTGTCTATTTTTTATGTTTACATAATGTGAGTGTAAACTTTCTCTTTTCTTCTTTCTCTCTGAGAGGGTTCTCTGATGGTGTTGTCTTTGTTCTGCTCTCTGTCTCCTGTCATGTACAACTTATTCTATCTACCCTTTTCCGTCTTTTTGATTGTTATACACTTTGGGAATTTTTTGTTTTATTTTTCAAACGAAGTCATCACTGTATTATTATTCAAATCTAATGTTGTAGTTCCCAAATGATAACACAATAACTTATGCAAATTGATGTACTTGGTTCAGTGTGATCCCGTGGCAGCAGAGATGCAGCTTTCCTGTATAATTAGGACAATATTGATTGATGTGCTATACCGCTCAATCTCTGTAATCTGCTGTGATCTTGAGTTGCATACGCTTCATCACAGTTGTCAACGATTGCAGAGCTGGGTGAATCCTGCCGCTGACTTTGCATTGCTTGACAGCATCCCTTCAGGGGGTCTGGACTTCATTACAGATGAGGAGTCCATCTGCAAACAGCAAAAGTCCCCTCATAATGCACTCAAACTTGGCATGTGTATGCCCAGATGAGACTGGAGACTGAAACAGACACATGTTTGAAAAAAATATATGGCTGCTCAAAGATTATCACTGTCTACAAGATGCATGTAAATGTTCCAATTTTCTCTTCCTGTGATTTATGGTTCACAGCTGAAATGGAGGCTGCTGGCCTTTGGGCCTTCGGAAAAATATGAAACAGCTGCAAGTCAGCGACTGCCCGTTGCCTCTTGTTGTGGACTTAAATAGAGATGGCAATTAAACTAAGTGGGAGAAAAATCATTTTACTTTAAATCATGTAAATGAGTGAGACCATGAAATAATGTCTTGGAGAATTCCCTCCCCACATCTGGCTTTGAGTAACCAGCCAAGGGACGTCACGTCCCTTTCAGGGGTCAGAGGTCAGCTTATTGATGTGGAAATCAATGGCGGATTCCCAGGTGGCTTTAAGAGAACTAGAAAGGAAAGGTACATTTCAAACAAATAAATAGCAGCATTTTCAAGGTGCCCTCCCTACTTCACAGCTGTGGATTGATCTTACCGGTTTAACCCAGAGGAGGCAGAGAATGGGAGACGCAAGGAGAGCCTCGGTCTGACTCGCTTTCTTTTATGTAATTGCTACTTTTTCACCTTGCTGCTGACATGCATTGGTGCCAGTGAGGGTGAGACTGGGACTCTGTCCAGATTTACAGGCAGCTAGTAAAGGATATTCCACTTCACACACAGTCCAGGCTATTCTGTGCTTTAATACAGTCTCACAAGTCTTTGAAAAAATATTTCTTAAGTTCAATTAGTGAGGACAACTTACTGATGAAAAATGAAAGGTATTTGGTGGGGCTTAAATTTTATCTGCGCAGGAGGCCTCAGAGAAAATATATTTCACAGTCTAACTGGGGACAAGAAAAAGCAATTGTAATTAGTCTGTGCATTAAATTGTGCTGTAATCATAGCTCTAGGACAAAAAGGGATAAAATAACATCCCCCCCCCCCAAAAAAAAAAAATCAGGAATAGGTCCTCAACCATTGGGCTTATTTGTGTATTTCTGGTCTTTTTTGATAGGTAAGAAGCAAAAAAAAAACAAAAAAACAAAACAAACAAACAAAAAAAACCAAATTCATTGTAATCCTTGGAAACAAACTTTGGTAAGAACTTAGATTTATGTTATTGTGTGTGTAAAATGCAAAGTTTGACTGCTTATCTTTAGAGAAAAAATGTTACACTGTTTTTTTTTCCTGTCAAGGTGTGTTTTGTGCAATTTGAAAGCTCAGAGTTTAAAGTTTTCAATGATACAAAACATGTTATTATAGAATGATCAGAAAGTTATCCTGGATCTTTTGATCATGTCTTGATTTTAAATACAAAGTTTATACATGTACTTTGCTGAAAAATGCATCATAATTAGACGTCATTTTGATAACACACAATTAATTCACAGATTTTTTAAAATCTCAATATCCCAAAGATTCCAAAACATTCATATCTTCTCTGAATAGAATATCTTCCCTTTCACGCAGGATGCAATGTTTCACAAATCCTTAGGATATATTTCACACGTCCTTCTGGGAAACCCTAACACTTACAGACAGCATTTGGAAGGGGCAGGTCATTTCAAATAAAAAGTTGGAAGATGATTGGATGACTGTTCTGTCTGTCATATTTATTACTCTTGCCAAAGCTAGTTGGGAAAAGAAAAAGTTGGAAGAAGAACATCTTTTCTATCATGAAAAGCTTTAAGTGCTTTTCTTTGCTCTTCTTTCAATGAGTAAATGTTGTCCAGTTCTGATAAAAGTTCTAGGCGGGGCTGAGGCAGAATGGGCTCTGATTGGAGGGAGAAGTGACTATGCATATTGTATATCCAGTATCTCTGACAGCCACCACTGTTCACAAGTTGCAGCTGCTTCTTGCTTTTGTCATAACAAAACTGGCCTGTAGCTACCACCTCTTTTTCCGCAAAGGACGGCGATTGGTCCAGTCATATCCTGGCTGGAGATAAATAACTCTTGTTGGAGCTCTTTAACATGGACCTGCGAAATTTTAAGTCTGAAATGTTGGCAAGCCAGCTGCCTTACAAGGTCAGGTTTTTGTAACTACTTCACAGCTGTGGATCTGGTACAGGGGCCTGTGGAGTTTGAGAGGTAAGATCTGTGTGTGTAAAGGTGTGTCTTAAGGTGTGTAAACTATGAACATAGACTGGTAATTATCTGGATGTAAAATTCCATTAATGTAGTAGATAAATCACCAAAGCTCCAATTTATGCTTTTATATCCTTTAAAAACTTGTATATGATTTGAATCTTAAAATTTTCATAATGGAGGTAAATGTCAGCTGAAAGAGAAGGCCAAACAACCCAGACCAAACTGAGTTTAGATAGATTTATCCTTGTCTACATCCTTGATTAAGATGTGATGTGTTTAGCAGTGATCCCATTTAAAACCTTTGCCACCCCTTACATTTGCATCTGGGTGCCACTTTCTTTCAGATTGTTCCTGTGTGCCGATCTGTGATGTATGGCATTATCTCCCTGGGATAGGCTACAAGCATAGATCAGTCTAATACCAGGCCGCCGACCTGGGAGACCTCTCTTTGGAGCGACATCTCCTCTCATGCTCATCCTCGGACAGATAAATATCGGGGAGAACAAAAGACCTGCCTCTCATGTCCGCTCTGACTCCATTGAACGCAGCACGCTCCAGTCCCTCCAAATTGTCTTTTTGTGGTAATCCATGCCCTTGGCTGCAATGAGTCAGAGGGGGGTTTTGTGTGGATTGGTGTGATTATGGCTATTGGTAGCCTTAAACACTGGCTCCAGCCAAAGTGAATGACAGGACCTCTGTTTGTCACCTACTCGCATGAATGACAATAAGCTACCCTCAGCCTCCCAAATTCCAACCACATTGCCACAGCCATGATCACAAGAAGGATGCAGAAGCCTAGCACTAATGTGACACAGCTATTTGTTTGGTCGGGGAAGGATGCAGTTTTATTTTTCTAAAGAGATTTTTATTCTATGGACTCCTTTTTTTTAATCCTACTGTACTTTGGAAAGCTGTTTTATAATATTGAAAACCATTTTCAAGTCCCTAAAAACCAAAAGTGACAGCATTTGTTAAAAGCAATAGTTCAACAGGTGAAAATGTAACACAAATGAGTTACAAGAAACACACTTCAGCAAAAAATAATTTATTTCAGTAAGGAGTACTTTTTTATGTTTCTTTTTTAAAATTGCAGTACAACTAATTACCCTAGTAAATTTTTGAGGAGTAGGTTATTTTTTCAACAATTTTGGAGGCCAAAATCTAAACAAAGACAGCATTTACATGTCAAGTACTTGTTATCCATGAAAAACACCCAGTCCTCCGCTTTTACCCTCCACCCTTTGACCTCTAATTGCACACAGATATAAGTACAAAATGTAGGTTAAAATGCAGTTACCTTGCCGACATTATTTATGCTTTCTTTGTAAACATTTGTATTTCATTTAAAAATATATATATTTTTAATAATAATATTATTTTTTAATGTGTATAAAAATAACCTATAATATATGTAATTTGCTTTAGTTTTTACTCATACTTAAAGAAGTTCCTCTGTTGGAAATTTTACCTTTTCTTAAGTAAATATACCTTTACTTAAGTAAAAGTAGCAATAGTTCTATTAACAGGTGAAGATATTTCTCAAAAGGTAAATGAGAAAATTAATATAGTGTTTTCTTTGTGTAGTGATTCAGGACATGGTTGGACTGGCGTAGTGCAAGCACTGGAGAACAGTTTGGAGAAACAGCTTGCTGCAGTCTGTCATGGCTCCTGGATTATCACCATGCTGGATGTGCATGTTAATTTGGAATAAAAGAAACAACAGAGGTCAAAATGAACAACTGTAACTTGTTGGTTTACTTTGGATAGAAGCAAACTAGCTTTTTGGTGGTTAGAGTCTATATTAGCATAACACACATGCTAATATGCCAGACTGAAGCTCTCTATTTAACAAATATACAAAAGATTGATTCTGCTTTTCATTATAAAAGAATATAAACAATTATATTCTCCATATGTTGAATTAGGTTACATCTTAAACAGTAATGTGTTAATCAAAACCATTCACACACAGTGTGGTACCACAGTACCACAGAGTTTTTCTGCCTGAATTACTGCTGACATAAATTTATTATACTTTAATGGGAAGTGGGTTACAGGTGAAATTTGTTTTTATTGGATATGAGTCGCTGAATTTATTTGACCTTACAGATGTCTATTTTTCATTACATTAAAGGATTAAGGCCAGCATATTAGAATGATGTCAGACATGGAAATTGTCCAGTCACATCACAGGTGTTAACTGACAGAAGTTCCTCCTCGACCTCAGCAACTTTGTGTTGCTTTGTGTGTTTTTGCACTGACTTTGTAAGTAATCACTTCATGTTTGGTGTGAAAATATAATAAGAGCTGTAACATGAGAAGTGATAGTTGAAATGCTTGAGCTCTGAATGTTGGGGACGGCCATCAAAAACGGTATAAAAATAAGGTAAGCTTTTATCCATGACATTCCATTTTCTCAAGAGGTTAATGATAAAAAAATGAATAAATGCAAGAACATGAAGAAGAACCCTTTTGGTGTTTAAAGAAATAAATTAAATTTGACACTCAAAATTAAAGGAGCCCTAAAGCTTGATGCCACAGCAGTGGTTTGTGCTGCAGACCAGGCCTGTGACAGGCACGCACAGCACAGGCTCGCTGTTTTGAGTCTCTGCAGGACAGTTTAGACAAGTGTAATGTCTCATTAGAGGAGGTTTCAGTTACATTATGCTCCAACAGATTAAGTGACAACACACCTCAAGCCTTATTAAATGACCAGTGTTGTCTTTGTACAAACATTGAGACGCTCATAGAGCTCACTGTATTCTTTCGCATTTACATTAAAGGAGTAGTATAATTTGAAAAGGATTCTCTCTATCTGTCTATTTATACAATTTTACACCTTAGATGATAAAACAACTACTGCCTAGTTTGCATTGGGATTTAAAGGGAATACTCATGTTTCCTAAAAGACATTTTTAATGATTTCTTATTGAGGTTTTATGATGTGGTTTTTTGACCTTTCCTCTGATAACATTAAATGGTCTTTTTTTCTACTTGTATTACAAGTAGAAAAAACTTGTATTACAAGTAGAAAACTATTTGTTGTACAAGTAGAAAAAAGATCATACATACATGAACATACATATCAAATTAATGAAAAGCTTGTCATTAAAATTTACTGAGGAAATTTATGCTCCTAAAGTTGCGTAACCACAGGTAAAGAGCAACATACACACAAATGTTTTAGTTTTACAAAGTGACCAATCTAATTTTAACCAATTTATTTCAGTACTGTCAAAGGTTTTTATGATCTTCCATAATAGCTACCTCAAAGCCTTAACATTATGTGTGTTATGTGTGTACGTGTTTACACATGCAGATGGGGAAAGTTGTCTTGTCTCTCCTGGGTCTGAAACCTTCTGACATGTTTGCACTGAGCAAATTAATCACATTATCAGCTTAAAATCCTACTTTGAGGCAATAATGCTGAAACAGAATGATCTTTAAAAAGCCCTAATTGCCTCAGTTATTTTATGTCCATTTTAATTGAAAATCTTGTTTTTTGTTCTTTAAAATAGTTACGTGGGGTAGTGAATGAATGTGTTTCTTGAAAAACTCCAAACCTCGGTGGCTCCTGTTCATCAGTGAAGTTTTTGCAGAAAGTTGAACCTTTTAAACTTCCTCACATCATGTTCTCTGACTGCTCCATAAAGTATACCCCTGCAGCCCCAGATCAGTGGAAAGCGGTCCAAACAGGCCCCTCACCCACCTGTCAGCAACTACAGGACACATTGTAATATTGACTATATCGAATAAATCTGGGTGTCACCCTCATTGGAACCTCTAAGGTTCTTTAATGCTTATTAACCAATTGATATTTAAAGCCAAATGTTAACTGTATTTACTACTAATATATTACCTAGAAATCATTTTGATTCCTATAATGATGGAAAATAATCTACCCTGTACTCACCCTGTATGTGGTGCTCAGAGGAAGTGCATCACTTCTGAGTTTCAGGAACTATCACCAGAGTTAAGTGAGAGCCCGAGCTGCAGCTCTGCAGAGGTCAGTCGTCCATTCTCTAAACCTCCAGCCTTTTCCTCTGGTCATGGTCTAGAAGCCCCCTGCTGTACCTACCCAATCCCAATTCAGCCCCTGGTTACTCCCCAGTCTTGTCTGCAATAAGGTATGGATCTCTTGTTGCAGTAATGTTATGCTACAATATGGCAGTTAGCTGGATGAACTCCCCATCAACCCTGTGTGTGTGTGTCTACCTTGCTGTGGTGCTTTCAGGGCTGTCTGCCTGCCTTCGCTTCATCTCTGTCCCTTGCTCTGAGGAGACTTTGAATTAGTCTAATTATCATCGCCTGTGTCACGGAAACATGAGGAGGAAGGTGTCGTCCCCAGGAGGACTTCTTAGATTTAACAACGTATATGTGTGTGTGTGTGTGTATTTATGATAATGTGTGTGCGCAGGAGTATCTTTTATGAATTGCCACAGCTGTGTTATACAGCTGCTAGAGGGGCTGCATTCAGCAAGGGCACCTCCCCTTTCGTTGCTGCTGAAAACATGCCCCTCATCCCACACACAAACAATTATGAACACAGTCTATCGCACACACTCAGGGCTTCACATAATTACAGAGTTCAGCGCTTACATTTAAGAATATGCAAATTCATTCTGATCACCCTCAGGATATGTTTGAGTTGACGATGCCAACCTGCATTTGAGCACATTCAAGTTTATGTGTGTCAGTGTGTTTTCTTGTTGATATTGGCTGATGTTATAAAGACCGTTGCCTCTCTAGCCTTGGGACACAGTCTTGACAGAAACTAGAGAGAGTGCAGGAGAGAAAAATCCCCCTTCGCTTGTAGCAGTTGTGTGACATTAGCTGTGGGCATTGGTGGCTGTTGCGCACAAACTCTGAAGGAGTTTTTTTTTTTTTTCTCCTTGCTGTGATCTGTGTGCTGCAGACTCAGCAAATTGCTCTGTCACCCTGTGGCACATGAACAGTTCATAATGCACACCATTCACAATACCTCAGCCACTCACGCAGGACCCCATGTGAAGGATAGAAGAGATAAATTCTCTGCCCGTAGTGGAGTTTTGGAGCGCTCTCAAGCTCTGTGATGAAAGAGTCGTGACTCTGTTGAACCCTGTATTCCTTTATCACTCAACAGTAATCACTTTCTGAGCTTCTTTAATGATAAAATCATGT
>JAPZDZ010000012.1:25416211-25432191 GCA_029783805.1 Acanthurus tennentii | reverse complement strand
ACAAGGCGGCAAAGGTTGACCAGGAACCTCCCCTGAATTAATTTTTAACTTTCCACGCCCAATGCGCCACTTGCGCACGGCGCAAAGTGTACGATAGGGCCCAACGATTTTTTTGGTTTGTGTGTAAGAACTGCATTTCCTATGAGGTTTAGAGTGTGCATGGTGTGTACGCACACAAGAGCCCAAAGCTGGTGGAACTAAAGCTATGGGACATAAATTCTTTTTTGTAATAGAAAAAGTCGGAAAATCACAGTTGCAGTCACGCACAGACAAACGTTCCTTTATTGTGTATTTATGGACAGTTTGCACATTTATCATTAGCAACAAGGATGATTCATCAACTGTAATAAAACCTCTCAGAGTTGTATTATTTGGAAAACAAATGAGTATGAATAAATAATGAAATGTGAATAAATCCTGTTGTTTTTTTCTTTCTTCCAGTGACTGAACTTTCTGTATACATTATAAATCAATTCATCTAGCAAAAACATATCCTTACTTTATAAAATATGAGTTTCCAGTTCAAGTCCAGTTTCTTCAAAAGCATCCCAAAAAAAAGAGGAAATCTTTTGAAACCAGTAGTGAAATGTCACTATGAAACATATTCAAGAAATAGCATGAGGTTCTTCTCTAATAAAAACTGACATCAATCATCTAGAGAAAAAACCTACGGAGGTGCACGAGAAAAAGACATTCTCTTGATGGCACAGAAGGGGGTATAAATTAGGGCTGATTATGTACTTTTGAGAGTGTTTAGATATAAACATTCTACTTACATGTTCTTCTTCACCTTTTCATCAACACTGTGGCAAACAGTGTAATCACATTTAATCAGAAGTAACACTTTATTTTACAGTCGGTGTAGCTTAAGTGTACTATATTCCCAGCATTCACACAAAAGATATGTTTAGATACGTACTCTGGGGTAAAGAATTATTGCACTAAACAGTATTAGCGCTGACGCTGATCCTAAAACATCCACTGAATTAAACAAGCTTCTTTCTAAATATCAAAGGAATAAGAGGGCTTTCAGGTGAAACACACCCCCCATGCAAAATATTACTTAGATGTTGAAACACCAACATGGGCATGGTGGAGTATGTACCCTGATATACGCCTGATAGAAAAACAGAAATGATGTGCAGTAGGTTAATATTTAAGGATTTGTAAGGATTAATATATAAGGGAAATTTTAAGGAAATATAAAACTGTCGTACAACGTTTAGCTGGTTTGGCAAGGGGCTTAGAATACATTTTGGTAGGAATTCATGGATCATTTTAATCAGATTAAGAAACACTGTGTGTGTAGTGGGACACAGGCAGCCATGTTGTAGGCCTTAGGCAATCATTGTAAACAAGTGCTGTTAGTATTGAAACAAAATTCTCCAGACTGACCTATATTGTGCTGCCTTCCTTAACTGATTTTTTCACAAACACATTTGGCTGATTTTATGTTCAGATATTTAAGCTGCAAATAGCTACAATTCAATATCTAGATTATGTAGTGGACTAAGCTATCTGCCAACCTGCAAAGGGAGCAAAAACCCAACATTAACTGATGTCAACTTTTGTCCATCATTCATTTTTAAATACACTTCCTGTATATGGGATCTTTAAGATGTTGTTAGAACATAGCTTTTTAAAAAATGTATTTCAGTATCTGAAATAAACATAAAATATGTAGCCTGACATTCCTTGGGATGCATTGTAATTTTTGTAATATATTAAAGAATATACATGAAATATATAGCTTTTTTAAAAATCATTTTCAATTATATGTGAACTCAAAAACAAAAGAACTGCAAGAGTTTAAGAAAAACATCTTAACTCATATACTAGTTTTTTCTGGAGATTTAAACCACACGTCATCTGCTCTTCAAGTTTGGTCAGTTGTCTAATGTTGCTTAGTTAACCTTTAGTTTGATTAATCAGAGTGCTAGACCTAAGATCATAAACTTTTACACTCCAAACTTTAACAGAAATACTTGAAAATTAAATTATACTTCCTATTCATTGAAATCTGATTTAAAATGCCTTTAAAATAACTGTTTATTTGTAACAAAATTTAAGTAATAAATATGACAAGATATACCGAAATATTCTTAAATTGCAGATGTAGCATTTTCACAATTTTGGAAATTGCCAATATATATTTTACATATATTTTGGTTTTCATATTTGAACACATATGGAATTTTCTTTTCAGCTTATCTTTATCTTTGACGATGATAAAACTTTGGAAAGAAAATCTCATGAGCAAGCATTTTGCTAGTACTAATGAATTTTTGATAGCTCTCTTTCTGCAGGGTTTTATATTGTGTATGTTACCATTTTCAGAATAATATTTTCAAACAGCCTTTTCTTTGAAAGACCAACTCCGTGGCTCCAGCTCTGGCTGAGAGATTTGTGACACAACTGCAAAACCTTTTCAACACAGAGAGATTGTAAAATAAAGTGCACTGTAACTGAATCATACAAATCTTCCAAGTACAATAGTTGTGCGCTGCGCAGCTTCAGACTGGGCAGAGGGCTCTAGGGCTCTCCTGGGGTCATTTATCAAGGTTGGACGGCGGAGAAATGTGCCTGTTTGTTGGTATTAATAGCCTGGGGTGAAATAGGTCCTCTCCACTGTGGAGACGATCTGGCAACTCGGTTGAGCCCTGTCTCACTTTTCTCCACTTTTTCTGACTCAAGACTTGTTCTGGGCCTCCTTCTCCTCAAGCTGGCACTGAAGAAGAGGCAGTGAGTGTTGTCAGAATATTTAAATACACCTCCCATTACCACCCCCACACTCTACATCACTCCATATACTCTTACTATTGCCCAGTTCAGTAAATCATATTTCTCTTATAAATTCATGATCGATAAATTATCATCTATTTGTATACGATAGAACTAAAATAATATGTGGTAATTAAGGCAGTCTTTCCATTTATAAACAAGACATTTAAATTCAGAAAATGCAAAATCAGATAGGAAAAAAAATGAAAGGTCAGACTTGTCCCAAAGAAGTCATGTTTACTTGCTCCATAGTTAAATCCTTTCTCATTTAGTTCTTCAATTTCTTGAGGAAATAGTCTTTTAAAGTTCCCATGTATTTCCTTCTTCCATTTATTAGATCATCCCTAATTCCGTGGGGTCCTTTTAAGACCTTATGGAGCCTTGGTTTCTTATTTTCAGCTGAAAGAAACCTGGGAGAGTTATACGTGCACAGACGGCACACTCTTGTTAAGGACCTGCGCCCTCATCAGCTGGACGCTGGTCATGATTTTCTTCTGGTGGCCCATCAGCGTCACCCCGAGCCTCTGGATATCTCTGTGCAACACACACAAAAATATATGAAGACACACATAGGAAGTCTTTGGTGATCCACAATGACCTTAAGCATTTTCAGTGACTTTTGGGAACACCAGGTTTGGACAGAACGGGCAGAACAAATTTTTAGATAATGGCCTCAGGCCTAAGAATTTCATTTACCTCAGTGGCAGAGAGCCCCTTATTCAGAACAGGCTAATTACAATGATAGGCCTTTAATTTCCAAATTTTTGTGAGTAGTACACCATTATTACTTATTACAAGAGCATTATCACTATTACTAGAAGTTGTTTTGTGTTAATGCCCATTCAACACATCTTCCATTTCTCTCAATAAATTCAGGAAAATGCACATTTCCACAGCATTTATTCCACTATAAAGCCATAACAATCAGGGTATTTACAGAGAATTATTAGCTGAATCTGCAGCTCCCCACGGCTTAACAGAGCTTCATAGTGAGTTCCAGCTCATTGTTTAACTGCCCAGACTACAACATTAATGTTGTATTGTTTTTGTGGAAAGAGCCCTGAAAAACCGTTGTAAACTAACAGTTAAGCACCTCACAACTCACAGACACAGTTAAAGATTGGCTGTTGATTATACCGAAGCATTTAATAGCTATTGGCTTAGACCTTTCGCTCAGGAGTTGGTGGAGACCAAACACAGAGCTAAAAGATAGAAATACTGGACTTTGAAGCATTCCATTTACTGCAGCATGCAACAAAGGAAAGAGAAATGGAATGAGTTGATAGATCATTATACCATGGTCTTGGTGAATACTCAATATTGATGGCTGGAGGGTGTCAATTAACTTTTAATATATGGACATCTGTGAAACTTCTCAAGTAGTTCTAGTTAAACAAAATAGATTTCATTTTAAAATCCGAGTATCTTATTTCCAACAGCAGTGGTCCTGCAGTGAATATCCTCTGAGCACCACAGGATGGCACTTGTATCACACGAGGTGCATGAAGTAGCCTACTCTCAGGTTTATAGTTAACTGTTTAAACTTAGTGTCTGCTGAAAAGTCCCGTCTTTGTTTTTAAAAAGGTTAGTAACTGAGTTTTTGTGCATTTAGCCACTAAAGCCCTGTTTCACTGTCTAGCTGCACTTTGTGCAGCCCCGTAGTCTAACCTCAGGCCGCAGCCATTAATAAATGCCAGTCATTTTTTAGCTCTCTATATTGGCCTCCAAATTTTAAATTTTGTTTTTCTTGTAGCTTTTCTGGAAAAACTTCCTGCTGGGGTCTATCCATTTTGCATTTTGCATTTGACATTAGACATGGGAGCTGGAGAAGAAAGCAGGAGGGTACACAAAAAGTCAATCAAGTGTTACTGCTGAAGGTATCTTGCTCTGCCTATGTTGGAAAACAAACAAATGGGCCGCTGTCTCTGCGTTATGAACTAGTCCTGGGGGGGCAGCAAAAACATTGCATTGGCCCCAAAGTTGACCACTGGGAAAATGCCAGGTATGCTAGATTACGAGTCCAGCTATGGCCAGAACTGAACCTTCACTGCCACTGGCCAGTGTGGAAACAAACGAAGTTATTTTAGCCTATGTGGCAGTAACCTTACCTCTGTATATGAGAGTAACAGAATGGTGAATACAATGTCGTGTGTAACTCACCATGTAAGTTAGCATTTCCATGCTGTCACAACCCCCTTTTTTTCTTTGCCCTATCTTTTTTTTTGTCATTGGCCAGTACTAATTCTATTGGAAGTTGACACTTGCAGAACATCCAGTGATTTTCTTTCACTTTGTAGGAGAGATGTGGTCATGTAGTGTGAGATGATATTGTGAAGGATGGAGTGAAAGATCCTGACTCCTCACCCTACAAATTCTTGAGGCAGGTAAAGCCAGGCAGCTGACTACTGCCAACAGCTAACAGCACACAACCCCTTTTGAGTTATTACTGTCCAACATCTCCAGCACTTACCCTTGGTTCATGCCTATAACGTGTCCCAGAGTATGGTACCCCCCTGCTGCAAAGTGGTCCTTGTAGCGGCTCATCTTTATGGTGTCCAGCCACTCATCTACTGAGTTACAGCTACTGAAGTCTGGGACAGTTCTCTCCATCAGCGGAGGACTGCTTAAACTGCAGCCAAGAGAGAGAGAGACGGATGGCCATAGACAGACACAGAAAGAGAGGAAGATGAATGAGAAGACAAAAAGATCAGTTGTAGGGAGTCCGAAAACAAGAAAAGAGTCAAAAAGCGAGCAAGAGGCAGAGCAACCAGCGGAAGGACGGCTTTGAAATGCGCTAGTAGCTGAGGCAGAAAATCAATAGCAGTTAAATTGATAGAGAAGAGGTGCTGTGGTTGCAGGATGGCTGCTTTGGATAGATTAATACAGGGAGACATCCTTAACCCTCCTCCTCCTCCTCCTCTTCCTCTACCTACTACTTCTCTCAGCTCACACAGAGACGTACAGCGCCATGCACCACTGACTCTGTAAGACCGGGGATCTGAATAGAGCAATTTACACAGGTCCAGCTTTGGCCTGGGTGTCCTCTCAAACTGCTCCCAGATTCACCGCGGATCAATGTCAATATCTCAGCTAGGCTTTTACTTAACACACAATGCGTCCATCAGAGATGAGCTTATCGGAAAACGAACACGACCACTGCCTTCATCTGCACTGAACTTTGAGGGAAACTTTAGGCTGCAACTTCATCCCACTGCGCTCCTGTTTGATACCAGCTGGATGTGATTGGATTTACTCTGCCTCCCACACCAGGACAGTTACTTAGCAGCCTAACAGTCTGTCACCATATATTGTCCAGGAGATCATCTTCTCAGCCCCTCGCAGATGGTGACTTGCTTTGATTTGCAGCTTAATCCGCTGATCACATGAACCAATATTTGATTAAATGTTGGCAAACTGTCACGCCAAATTAAATCAAAAGACTCCTCGGCATGTGACACAATGCACTCCTGTTGCTTCACTGTAAATATGGATCTATTCAGTGGCCCACCCACCTGCAGAGTGTGTCCATGGACTTCAGGTTCTCTGGGTTGCGGATTAGCTTGTCAAGAACTGTGACTATCTGGCAGAAGCGTGGCCTCTCGTTGCGATCCTTCTGCCAGCAGTCCAGCATGAGGGTGTGTAGAGCAGCAGGACAGCCCATAGGAGCAGGCAGCCTGTAGCCCTCTTCAACAGATTTGATCACCTGCACATGCACAGCAAAAATAAAGATGAGACTACAGCATCTGCCATGTAATTACACTAAAGGTCAGTTTTGGTCAACAAATAGTGCTCACATCTCTGTTGGTGAGGTTCCAGTAAGGTCGCTCTCCGTAAGACATCACCTCCCACATAACCACTCCATAGCTCCACACATCACTGGAGGAAGAGAACTTCCTGTAGGCAATGGCCTCTGGGGCTGTCCAGCGAATTGGGATTTTCCCACCCTGTCAGAAAAATAACAAACGTTGATTAGTGTGCCAGACTTGATGAGGCAGATTCAGATCCTGAGGGTCAGGGCATTAGATCCATAATCACCATTTAGATGGTAAATCTGGCTGTATTCTTTGTTTTATTTTTGTCAGGAAAAAATACAGATAAAAAGAAAAAATTAAAAAGTAGTTTTTGTAGTAAAGATTTATTGTTCTCTTTCTTCTGTGCCATCAAAGAAATGCCAACTGGAATGTCAAATATAATCGATTCCTCTCTTTTAATCCTTGCTGACATCTAAAATTTACTTCTTTAGAGAATTAGATGAATTACTGAGGCTTGCTCCACAGTTTAAGAACATGTACCTTGATTCAACTAAATGCAAACTCTAACACTGTAGTAAAAACTATACATTGTCATTTCTTCCCTAAAACATTTAGTTAAAGACATAGTTTCGTCCAGGAGTGTAACTGTAATGCTCTTTAATAGGCAGCAGTTTGTCTCCTCTTATTCTCCTAAAACTACACTCTTCTTGACACTTTGATCATTAAGTTGACAGTACTATATGTAACGCCCATTAGTTACACACACAGAGTAATCCCCAATTTTTATAGCTTCTCTATGTGTATAGTTGATGAAGTTTATAAATGTCTTTGAAGTTGTTAAAATTACCCTATTTGTTCGAGTTATCAGTTGGAGGACTTCCGCACTAGGAAGAGGGATTTTTCTTGCTAAACCTGACGTGTGGACATTGATTTTTTTATCGAGTGAAAACTCCGATGAGTAAGTGCTTTGAACGATTTGCGTAGCATGCTAGCGACGTTAACTAGCTAATTACCTCTTATTTTATTGAATGTATCGCCACCCTGTATGGTTATGTTTCTGTGATAGTGTTTAAAAAAACAACTGGAGACAGGTAAACATGTGTGTTGAGGTTGAAAATGTATTTGATTACGTGCTTCTGTGAAAAAAAGAAATGATATCTGTGCTAAGTCAACACATGCTATACAATTAAGGAGGTTTGGGTTCAACGGGATTGAACCAGTTATTGAGCTGAAACACACATAGCTGTGTGCGATTGAGTTTACAGAAGATAATTCATTTTATTTTATTGAGTAAAAGAAACGAAACATGATTTAAAGTCATTCATATGCAAAATTGTTTATTGGCTGTTAAAAAGTTACTGTGCAGCTGTATAATAATACTTTGTCATTGAAAATTCAAGTTCATTGATTTTAGATAAGAATAGAGTTAATACTGTACATATAAGATAAATAGATAAAAAGATAAAATCACGAAGGAGAGAGATTAACAAGATTATTAAGATTTTGTTTAAACGAGATGCTGTTATTGCTCTACGCAGGTTGTTTTTTTTTTTTTTTTTTGTATTGGATTCTGATGGCGAGCCCGAGCTTAGACTAGTGGATAATGGAGAGGGACGCAGATTTACATGTGTGGAGGGCGTGACGTCAGCGGGAGCTTCACTGCGCTTTGGAAAGATCATCTCTTCGTCCAGATAAGAAAAAAAACCCATAAAATCACACTACCCGGGTAGATGAAAAATTACACAAAACACCAAAGAGGAACAATTACACAACACACTAAAGAAGAGAAAACTGTGAACATTGACTTAATCCAGAACAGACTTTTTTAAAATTTATTTTTGATTACTCTTTTTATTTTCTCTTGTTTGTTTATTATTTTGGACCCATATTTCATAACTCATACTGTGAATTGTTTTGTTGTTCTATCAAGCAATATTCATCGCAAATTTTCTGAGTTGTTGGTAACTTCTGCTATAAGAGTCGGATTTCAGCCATAGCTAAAATATTTTATGTTTTGCACTTGAAGGTGGCATTGTTGCCAATAAAGATATTTTCTGTTTCCAATTTTTCCAGACCGTTGTCCAGTTTCATCAATCCTCCCTGAGTGTATCTATTTCTTCTGATTGGCCTAAATTAAGAATACCATTACAGTGTTATATTAGACAGTGTTACATCTATAGATCATACAGGCCACAATATGTGAAGGATGATTGAGAAGTGAAGTTGGACTTTCAGAAAGTAGTCCATGGCAGCAATAACATCTTTATGACTTTCAAAATGATGAGCATTTAGCTCCTTCTTTTCGAGGAAGAGTTAGTCTTGACAGTCTTGACAGAACCGAAATCAAGTGAATAGGGTTGCTTAATTTCAAGTCAGTATTCTTTAATGGTTCTCTTTTGCTGTCCATTTTCTTAGAGTGTACTGATTTCTATGAATGATCCAAAATGAAAACCATAAAAAAATTTTAACAACTAAGTTAAAGACTTGACCTTCATGTAACAAGAGCTTAATATCTCATGTCCTTATATCACTGACCATGAACTTATCAATAACCCCCCATATTCTACAACAGAGCAAAAACTTTAGAAAATATAAAAGTTCCATGATTAAACTGACAGAGGATTGAGACTGAAAGAAAAAGTTGCCCTTAAAAATCAGTGTGCTGCTTCAGCTCCACAGAGAGCACCACAGATTTATCAATAAACAGCACAGTTTGTCCACTGAAATTTCAAGTCCGTGGTCGGAAATAAATTCCTACTTGTATGAACTACAGATAAAGGATCAATGATTCAGACAGGCTAGACCAGTGCTTCTCAAATAGTGGGGTGAAATGCCAGGTGGCGTGTGTGAACCCTGGGAACATGCATGGCGAAACTACTGTTTGCTCTTTCATTGCTGTACCAGAATAAAGTGTAATTGCACATCCACTACAGTAGGTGGCAGTAGCGCTTTCACGCTGCTGTGTCTTCGGTGATCACTATTTTCAAAAGTCATGAGGGGTTAAAATTAATTCATTATTGCTTTTAAAGATGAATAAAGATAATGATGGAAAATGTAGCAAAGGCGAAAGGGAGAAGGCTGAGAAGGCATCTTCCCTCACTCTCCCTTACACAGTGTATTAATTACAGTTAATTACTGTTTAGTACCAATACCTAATTCTGAAAACATACTTAAATGTTACAGGTAGTAACAATGGGTAATTTTCACTTGCAATAATATTGAATTATATTGTAAGCACCTTATGTTTTGTATGTATAATCCTACTCATATAACTATCTGGTAAATACTATATAGTAAAAGAAATGTACTGGAGTAAACAGTTAACTATTACCCTCCATGATGTTGAAACATAAAAGTAGGAAGTAGTATGTAATTGAAGAAGTTTGCGAAGTACCGCCTGAAATGTGTTCTCATATACTAAAGCTAGACTGCGTACTGTAAAGTTAGAGCCAGTGCAAGCGTGTGTTTTAAGCCACGCCAAGAATAGACTAGCAAATGTTAACGAGTATGTGAACTACTTGCATTATTCTTAATATAAAACTGACAATTAGGTTGACAAAAGGATGCATCAGTCCTTAAACAAGCAAAGCACTTCTGGTTATTTTAAACTTTTAAGGGTTATTCTGAAAACTAGCCCATTAGACACTTGATGTCCTGCTGTCCTGATTAAAAAGAGCAAACTGACCCACTGAAATTCTTTAAGTTTAACTTATGATCACAATACTTTCAGTCTCTTCAAAGTGACTTTCCTGTAGGGCTGCATATAATAGGCAGTTTGATTCACTTATTCAAGTTTCTATGCAGCGATGTGAACTGTATTAATCTTCAGCCATTATCCTCTATTAATTCAAGATATGCTGTAATGATACTGTAATGTCTGTAATATCATTGTCTTCAATCCTTTTCCCTTTCAGTGTGTATCTGAGTGATGCTGCATGTAATCACCTTGCCTTCTGTAATCTGCTGTGCTTTACCAGACTGTAATAGACAAATGTGTCAAATGATGATTTCCATCTTTGTGCTGCAAACTGATAGCATCAGACTCCGAAAGGAGCTGCCTTAAGACTTAATACATTAGTTCACATCAGGCTGCAGATTTAATATTGGACAGCTCTCTATAGAACTTACAGTGGTTTTACTTTGCCATTGCTTTCTTGTGACTGATTTTATTTGTATTGCTTTTGTGCAGTTGCACATGTCATGACGGCTCTTTTTTTGACCTGATTTCAGTTTAACTGCCTTCATATCTAAAAATGTCAGTTTGACATTACTGACAAACTTTCAGTAATAACAGTTTTTTGGGTTTGAGATGAAAGACAGATACTTTCAAAGGAAAAGGATATGTAAAAAGACACATCATGTAGGTTATTTTATGTCAAACTTTGTAAAGCTCTTACCAGAACCACAGAGGACAGAAGTGTTTTTTAAAAGCTGAAAACTACAGACCATGACTAGCAGAAATGAACTGCATGTATAAAATACTGGAATGTCCTTTAAACTTTGGTAAAGGAATATTAAACAAATGAAATAATAAAAATATCAAGTGGATATTTACAGATACATTTTACCCCTTACAGATATAAGTTTTGGTATCAAAAACTGGTGTCTGGCGAGAAAAGTCAGATTGGTGAATTTCTTGCATAATATTGGATTGCATTGGTGGTATTATCAGAAAGGCGGGATCCAAAGTATTTGATGTAGTATCAAATACTACATCAAATGCAAGTTTTTGAGCTATGACCCATACTAAGTAGTAAAAGTCATGCTCAGATGCCTCAAAATTTATCATATTTACTGTCTATTGAGTCCCCTAATTTTATTAAAGTACTTTACTAAATTAGTGGCCCTCTCTAAATCTGTATGTAACCCAGTGAGATTTTTCTGATGCAAGTTGCGGGCAAGTTAACTCCTGTAGGCTGTAGTTGTAACTTTGACATAACAAGTCAATACTATAAGTACAGATGTTCATCCTTTTTTGGTTTGTGAAAATATTTTAATTGTAGTTGCTTATTTCAGTTGCATGACACAATTGTCACTTCCTGACACCGACCATTTCTTATATATAGAGTGTGTATCTGAATGTGTGTGTGTGTGCGCTCCATCAATGCTTGCCTCAATGTGAAAACTCACACTGGTGGTGTATGCAGCGTCGGGGTCATCTTCCAGTACTCGGGACAGGCCGAAGTCGGACACCTTACACACCAGGTTGCTGTTGACCAAGATGTTGCGGGCAGCCAGGTCTCTGTGAATGTAGCCCAGGTCAGACAGGTAGGTCATACCGGCTGCAATGCCACGCAGCAACCCGACCAGCTGGATGATGGTAAACTGCCCATCATGTCTCTGCAGGAAGGTGAAAGGAAAAGGGAAAGAGAGATCAGGAAGGAAGATGCAGAGAGTTTTAAGGACAGATCAAAAAGTGGTGATGTATAGCGGCAGAAAAGATGCAGAGAGTGATAACAGACGAGATGTTAATCAAGATAGAGAAAAGAGTAAAGATAAGAGAATAAAACATGACAGGGATTTGCTTTCAAGTAATAATCCACAGAATTTTCATATGAGCAAACACTGGAGCTGTTTGACATTGTCAGTGTAAGAAATGTTAAAGCAACTTGTTTCTTGTTGGAGAAAACTTTCCCACTTGCTGCTCTAAGCCACTGCTGCCTTTCTCCTGGTGACAATACTCAATGTGGGAACCATGGATCACCTAATCGAGTATATTTTCATCTGAGAGGTTTTTTAATACCCACCCTGAGGAAGGAGTCCAAAGAGCCATTCTCCATGTACTCTGTGATGATCATCACTGGTTTGCCTGAGGAAAGAAGCAGGAACCCTCAGAACTCTTCTAACGCTGAATCACAGGTCTAAACTGCAATACTCTTCAGCAAGTACTCAGCACTGATTCATTTTCTGTTGGTGAAGTCTTGTATCCAAAATCCACAAACATGCTCATTCTAAGCAGGATGAGCTGTATGTGATGTGTTCTCTGGTAAAGCAACAAATTGAGTAAACTCAAAAGGTCATTCCACATATAAATATTGTTATTGTCAAAACTGTACTTTTTTCGTGCAAGTATTGAAAAGATAAGTATGTTGATTTATTTGTCTAAGAACTGCAAGAACAACTTTAATCAGCTCATAATTTACTAAAACAGGCTGTATGAAAAAAGTATGTTATAATGAAATGAGGGCACAAATTGCACTTCTGCCACCACCATAAAGCAAAATAATGAAAACAAAAGATTTTAAGTGACCCTGAAAAGTACTCTACCTTGTTTGGTAAACAGTTTTTAAAGGTTTTACTGTTTCCATTATCAGCACCAAGCAAGGACTCATCCATACTCTGGTACACTTTGTCAGATGAGATATGTCTTAACTTAATTTAGTCTTTATCCACCTCAAAATAGATCGCATTTATTATAACTTAAAAGAGGAGCCCTCGAGTGTTAACATAAAGGTGTAAGTTGTGCCAGCTTTGTCCAGAGTTTGATGATTTACACTAATATAGTTTTAACAGCAGCATACTGTGAGTTACTACTCCCTCCAAGCGGATGACGTTGGGGTGGTCAAACTGGGCCATGATAGACGCCTCAGCCAGGAAGTCCCTCTTCTGCTTCTCTGTGTACCCTGCCTTCAGGGTCTTCAGGGCAACTGGGATGTCTCTTTTGCCTGGGAGTCTCATGCGTCCATAACACACCTCACCAAACTCCCCTAAACACATTTTTAAAAAATTCAGCATGAAGTAAATTAATACATACTGTAGCTGCTACCCCCTCCCCCCTCCATTTAAGCCATAGTCAGAATGAGAATGTGTCTTGAGTTAATTTTCTAGGTTAGATAAGAGAAACAAATCCACTTACAGGCTGTCTGTCTACAGTTACTAAAGAGGAAGTAAGCTAATCATCCATCAGCCTCTTTCTCATTAATTCTTATCTTATGTGATTGCTAGTATTTGTCTCTCCTCAGTCCTGTGCTTTATTTTCCCTGTATGTGTGCAGCAGTCATATCTGGCATGGTGTATTGTGGAGCTGACACCATGTTAGTATTCCCTGCCTGTCTGAGGGGCTTTGATTGGCAGTGCCACGCAACGCTCTGATTCTGCTCTGCCATCCTCCTCTCTGCTGCACACCACAGCCTTTACACTGGCCAATGATTTTGCGTTAGCTCGGCCAATGATTCTCAGTGTGTGTGCGTGTGTGTCTAGGTTTGGGTGTGTGAGTGCACACAAGTTCATGGTTTTACCTGAACCAATGATTTTCTCTATTTTGATCCTGGAAGCTTCAATTTCTCGGGCAAACTCGTGGACCGCCTGGCAGGGGTCTTCGTATGTGTGTGGGTCGATATAGAACCTCGCATCAGGGAATGACACTAAGATAAACAACATTAGCATTTGGTCACATATCGGAGAATGAGAGCAACATCACATCTGAGCCCCTGTCACTGGTGTGTGGAGGCAAAGCTTGATGAAAGGGGAGAAATGACTCACAGAAAGGAGCAGACACCCAGAAGGAGAGAATAAAATGCATGCAGGGACAAAGGCCTGTGTGCTCCTGTAATCACTCAGAGCCTGATGAAAAATGTTTGTTCTAACAATGAACTTTATTACATGGGGATGAAATTGTGACCTCTTCAAGATATGCGATCTAATCTATTATTGGCAATTATTGAGGAATAGGCCAAATATACCGTGACCGTTCTGGTAATGCATCTTCTCCTCATCAGAGTCCTGGAAGGCTTTGCTGTATCCACAGTGTCTATACAAACCACAAGCACACGCACGCACACACAAAAAGGACACACACACAGTCATCCAGACACACACACGCACACACATAAACATATAGTGGGATGAATACAGGACAATAATGAAACATATGTACCACCAAACTCAAACCACAGGTTATAATTAATGAAACAATAATTGTTCATAATAAATTATTAACATAATAGAGCTATTCATGGTACTTAGTTTTGATAGCAAACAACCAGTAAATCTGTTATTCCAAGAAGAGTGAGGAGAAAAGGAGGTCAAGAAATAAAAATATGTAAAAGGTCATTTCACCTGCGTTACAAAAAAAAATAGATAAATGAAAGAGAACAAGAATAAAAAGATTTTTGCTGTCATTCCAATGTATGTGGTTAATTGCAGATTTGAACACAATTAACATTTTTCTTAGGGTACACTTTTTTTTTTTAAGTTAAGCAAATTAACATTAATATTAATGTTCAGAAGGTACAATAAACACATCTCAGGAGACCATCTAGGAAAAACAGGCTTTTATGCCTCATTCACACATGCAGATCAAAAAGTTGCATTTAGTTTCTGGCCCCTAATGAGTCTGAAGGTTTCAGGCATTTTTAGCTTCAAACAACCAAAACACATACTCAGCTCCATCTGGGCAGTTCTGTCTGATTTAGTTTTTTTTTTCCTGTTTTTTTTCTGTAGCTTACATGGAGAAAAGTTCCCGGTCTTGAGTTCCTGTAACCCTAACCCTTACCCCAGTGAACTTTTTAGTCAACTTAATCATCATGTCTGAGAGGCCCTTGTTTTTAGGTCTAGTGACACCGAAGAAATGTCCACACTCATAGTTAATTATAATTACACCTACCTCTATGGGAATACAACATGTTAAACTATATTCTATATACATTATATTCCTCCATTATACTTTAACCTCTGCAATGTGTCTTATTTCTTAGATTCCCATTTTCCTGTGTTTTTTTTTTTTAAACTTATTGTTCGGA
Organism: Acanthurus tennentii; assembly: GCA_029783805.1. Lineage (NCBI taxonomy): Eukaryota > Metazoa > Chordata > Actinopteri > Acanthuriformes > Acanthuridae > Acanthurus > Acanthurus tennentii. Next base: position 25,416,917 of record JAPZDZ010000012.1, on the reverse strand, counting down.
GGGAGCCTGTGGATTGAGAATCTTGATGGATCGCCACGACTGCCTCATTTTAACTGCTGTGTATAAGAAAACTAGTCAGTGTTTTGCTCTAAAAAGCATGTTAAATGCTAAATTCCACCATCAGGAAAGACTTCCTTTATCAGTCCAGTAGCACCAAATACGTTGGACTAGGCCTGGGCGATAAACCGAAAATTTACCGTTACCGAAATTTACTACGATAACCGACGTCATTTTGCCCATGTCGGTTAATTCGGTGTTTCAATAAAAAAGAAAATAAAAGGCTTTTATGTCTGTTTTGACTGTGTGTGCTGGTAGGCTATGTTCATTCCCCTTCAAGACGAGGCACAGCGTGTGTAGTCACGTGACTCCACCCATCCAGTCTGAACAAGAAGGGAAACAGAGGATGAGGCTGATGGTTCAAATTAATAAGCAGCTGACACAGCTGTAGACGAAGTAACGTCAGTCGAAGTTGATTCTATTGTGCTTGTTCCGAAAAGAAATTCGACATCTGTTGTTTGGAAATATTATACATTAGGCCTGTACGATTAATCGTTTTAGAACCTCGATGTAGATCCACCCCTACATGTGATTTCATTTCTAAATTATGTCGATTTTTTTTTTGTCCAAGGGCCGGCGGCATGTGTCAGAGTTGTAAACAAGCGCTCCAAGGCTTCTTCCTTATCCTATGACAAAGCGCCTTTTGGTC
>JAPZDZ010000012.1:25372968-25384682 GCA_029783805.1 Acanthurus tennentii | reverse complement strand
TTTTTATAGTAAGTAGATCATTTTGACTTGGTCATTTTGTAAGTAGCTCGCAAGCTGAAAAAGTGTGAGCACCCCTGTATTAGATAGACAAACTGCTTTTATGTCATGTGGACATGATTTATTCTTTCAACCACTAATGGGCTATTTTAGGTAGAAGTGTAAAAGTGAACACACATGTATTTAAAAAGCATTTAGAACAAATAAGTTATATAAGCCAGAAACCTGAATGTGGAGACTCACACCTGATTTTCTGTCTGCAATGGAAACTGGGAACTGCTACATCTAAGAACATTGTAAAATGCTCACACTCTTTATATTTTGACTTTTTGACATAACAGACATGTTCAGAGGTGCACATGTACACAATTTGCAAAACAAAGTAATAAAGAAAACAAGCAAAGCATGTAATTATACCATATATAGTTATTGGTGTACTAATTAAAATATAAAATCAAAGTGAAGTCTGTCAGTCACTTTAATTTTTGGCAGCTTTCAAAAATGATCAGAAACACAAACTGTAAACACTATCAACACTACGCAAAAGGCCAACTGTATGAAGTGAACTGTCTAAGTTCCATCCATTGTCCACTGACTTATCCGGAGTTGGGTCACAGAGGCAGTGGGCTAAGCTGGGTATTCCAGATGTCGCTCTCCCTAGCAAAGTTTAAACGCCCATCCTGGGGGATTCTGGGGCGTTCACAGGCCAGATGAGATATATAATCCCTCTGGCAAGTCCTGGGTCTACCTCAGGGTCACCTCCCAGTTGGGCAGGCATGGAAAACCTCCAAAGAGAGGTGCCCTGGAGGCATCTTTATTAAATGCCTGAACCACCTCAATTTGCTCCTTTTGATGCAAAGGAACAGTGGTTCTACTCTGAGTTCCCTCCAGATGTCCAAACTCCTAAACCCATGTCTAAAGCTGAGTCACGGCCACTTGCATCCACAATCTCATTCTTTTGGTTACTACCCAAAGCTCACGAATAAGGTTTAGGATAAAAGAGCACAAATGATCACTAAGACTGGTGGTGCAGGTAATGTTCTGCAGAGTTTACAGGAAGTAAATATGAGTGTAAGACAGATACATCACACTACACAGTGCAAACAGTCATTGTAGCTAATATTTAAAAAAATAACACTCTTGTTCTGATGATAATAAATCATTCAGTAAGCAAGAAAGCCATCACTGTGATCTTCCTCTGCACCAAATTTGAGTGTCAGCTGTTTTCACCTGAATGGACCTTAAGGACTCAAGGCCAATAAAGGTGCTTCACCTTGTCAGAAATGCTCATGAACAGATCCGTCTCCAGAGTTTCAATTACCCTTTTTTATGTGTATTTGGGCGTGTTTGAGTGCGTGTGTGCACTGTGTGTGTGTGAGTGTGTGTCTGTACACTTCTGAATAAGTGCATGCGTTTGAAGTAAAAAATACCAAAAGTGAGGAGTACTGATAGCAGAGTAGATGACGGTGCTGACAGGCTGGAAAAAGGACAGAGCCCTCAGCTCCTGTGTGTGTGTGTGTGTGTGTGTGTGTGTTTGAGTGAGATTAAATAAATATATAACACAGGAATATTAAAACCTCCCTGTCACCTTCTGCTGTCTTCCTGTGATATTTCTCTATAGTTCCACATTATCTGCCAATGTGGTTCCACATTGGCAGATAATCATCACATTATGTGGCAGTGTGTCACACCTTTCATAATCTCCGTCTTTCTCCTTTTGTAATTTTGATTCTTTCGTTTCATTTCTTTTTGTCCACCTCACTTCTATCTTTATTCATGCTGCTTGTATTGCCTTCACTCTTTACACCTCCTCCTCCTCCTCTTTTTGACTGATAGGGAGGAGAGTTTTCTTACAGATCAGTAAGAGTCAAAAAGGCCCTTGACAGTCCCACAATCCCTCAGTTACTGGCAAAGCCAATAACTGCTGGCAGTGGAAAAAACAGACAAACTAAATGGGCAATCACAGTTTGAAAACACACAACATCTAAAGGCAAAAAAACAATGACAGGAACTTCCCTCCATTCTAAGGTCAGCAAAGTTTGATTTTGATCTATATGATGTTGCCTGAAGTGTTCCTGTTTTAATGTGTGATTAATTAATCAAAATTTTAAAATCCTACGATCCCCATGTTTCTCTTCAACACAAAATGTAAAGAGTTTTTTTCTGATAGCTACACATTCTATATCTTCCATTTCTACACAAAATTTCAGTGCACTTCACATCAACAAGATAATTTGATTTCATTTTGACTTCCTTTGCTATTTCTTCATATACATCCATATCAGAAAAATATTCTCAATTATATTTGAATATTTTGCTAAAACTGCCCAGACTTAAAAACAAAAACTTAAACTAAAAACTAAAACCTAAAAACAGACAAAAACTAACCATTCCAGATTTAACTGTTATCAGACACAAGAAATAACCTCTGTCTTTGTACAGCTGGCTCTGACTGACAAGAGCAATTTCCTAAATCTCATTATTTGCTTTGGCCATGATTTTATCTTCACAAAGGGATCAAACATATCTAAAAGCCATAATAATCTATGATGTCTGACATACGGAACTGCTAAATAGACTATTGTAAGCACTATTGGATAGAAAAAGGCCTCTGCTGAATAAAATGTTCTGTCACATTTACATACAGTAATAGAGTATGTATTTATAAATGAAGCAGTGGAAAAAAAAATATAGCCTTGGGTTTAAATCTTTTACTCAAAGTAAACATAGCTTCCAAAAGCATAAAACAAATACATATATGTGTTACTACCAAGCTTAAATGTCATTTTGGGCAAAAAAAGGGGGGAGGGGAAAAAACATGTTAAGGGCCTAATCTAGTTGTTTTAGGTCAATAGCTTCACTGAAGTGTTTTCTCTCCTCTATCTAATTTCTATTTTGGTGGCTGGATTATGTTATACACAAAGCCAAACATGAATCACACGAAAAGTATCAGAGGAGCACTTCAGTTCAGAGTTGGTACAGGCTGTGGTCGACTGACTTAGCAGAAGAGTGAGCCAACCCACATGTGCAAGTACAACCCCTCCCTCCCATGTGTGTGTAGGTCAGGCTTGGATGGGCTGACTGAGCTGAGTAGATGTGACCTGCCTAAGTGTGTGTGTCTTATATCAGTGTGTCCTCAATCGCTCTCACTGTATGGGGGCACTTTAGTCCATTCTTCACTGGCACTGAGAGGCACGCACACACACAGAGAGACACACAACAACACAAACGTACACATACAGTACACACCTGCACAAAGACACACGCAGACTCTGTGTTTTGACGTAAACTCAAGTGGACGAGGGGTCCAGTCAACCACCCCACCAGTCTCTCTCCCTCATCCTTCTTCTCTGTTCTCTCCTTCGTCTCTCATTGCTTGCCTCCCTGTGACACTGTGTCATGTCACGCAACTGTGTGCTCGCACACACACACACACACACACACACACACACACATACCGTGCTCTCAGCTTAAGCTCTGCACCTATGTCAGGGGAGTACCACTTAAGCATGCTCACACACATATTCATGCACATTCATGTTTGATTTCTTTCTCTCTCTGCACACACATACAAGCCTTAACCGCTTAAGCAATCTTCCTTTCACCATCTTGTGACCCCCCCCCCGCGCTTGTCTCGTGTGTGCGTGACAGTGACTGGCTTTGGTGAGGGTGAAATAGCAAGGCGACCCAGTTTGGTGCAAAAGAGACACGACGTCATTGGAGGATATATAGAAGTGCTTTTTTATTCTACTTCAACTACAAACCCACTTTCTGCCCTGGTTGCATGATGTAATGGTAAATAAAATACGTGGAGAAATCATCACCTCCAGCTGACAATTATCATAGAGAAAATTAAGTCTAATTTAAGGGGCTTTAATGGTGTTTTTTCCCCTCAGAAGATTCTATCTCTATAATCTCAGATAACGTAAATCAATTGTGTTACATTACAATCAGTATTAAAATTGGGAAAAAATCAACCCCATGAACAAAAAGTGACTCAGAGTGAATTTTCCTTCCACACATTATACTGCCTTTTATAGCTTTTTCTGCTTTTTCCACAGTTTTTAGGGTTTTGCAATTCTTGGTTGATGCTAATTTCCTGTCACTAATTATAGAAGTCTGTAAGTAGCCATCTGAACCAGAACTACACACACACACATACAGTCCACTTTCTATGCTTTTAAACACATTTTGACAAGAAACTTTCACTATGTCAAACCAAGAGGGTGCTAGCCTTAGATTTGTAAGATACAGCAGAGATTTGAGAATGTATGAGTGTGTGTGTGTGCGTTGGGAGGAGGAAGATGGGAAGTAGAAGGATGAGGGGGAGGAGGAGGAGACGCAAGCTAACTGGTGTTGTGTGTCTCGTTCGGCTCGTTTGGCTGACAAACTGCTCTGTGTGATTAATAGGTTTTAATTACTGTAACCCATGGCAACCTGAAATATGCACAAGTCTCTGCATGAGGTCAGCCTATCAAAATCCCATGAAAAAATCAGAAAAGACAAAAACAAACAGAATGTGGTTTTGAAAAAGAAAAACAAAAGAGAGGATCAAGTGTCTTTGCATTTCAAATGTCTCACTTATAAATTATTGTCACGCTCTGAATGAGGAAAGAAGTTTCAGCTCAGAAAGACACAGAGCCATTTTCTTAGTATTTACCTACTTGAGAAAAGTGTAAGACCTTAGAAAAAGCTTTTGACCAGACCTTGAACTTCTTCATTTATTCATTTTTTTTCTTCTAACGTGATGCACAGTCAGAGCTTCAAAGAGACTCTTTGATTTTGCTAAAAAGGCCAGAACCTTTCCAAACTAATGTGTTGCTTTGAAGGCATTTTACATTCTAGAGACATTTCTGCTGATGTTTTGAGCTCAGAGGAAAGTTTCACATAGTTAAATACTTCACTAATATGCTTGAGTGATGTTGTGGATAGAGCCAAAGGAACCGATATTTTCCTGCATTCTCATCAGAAGAGACCTTGGTCATATTTTGCAGCTGTAATTCGCTAAACTTTGTCTGGACCAAAGTAAAAAATGATGCATCGCTGCCTTTTACCTTTTGACCAGCAACTATTTACAGTGCATTTTTACTAACGAACCAAGAGCTGTGAATATGAAGTCTCACGGACTGACAGGTAACTCATCCAGGGATCAGTTTTGGTCAGCCTAATTATGAATACTATGAATAATATTATGAATATTTTTGTGCCTAAATGTTGTAAATTAAACTGTTAATGTGACTTTGTGTTAATAAGGAATGTGATGAATACAAGTATGTTATTAAGATGAGCCATTATAACCTTTTTTTTAGGCAATAGCTATCTTATATCTGGCATTTATACTTCAGACCAAATTTAAATAAATCAGAAATGCTTCTTTTTACTGTTAAAATTAAATTATTTATATAAATTATATTTGTTCTGTAATTTTAGGGACAATAATAAAATATTATGTTGTCTTTGGACCAACTGAATGCATTAATATGTGTTTGTAAAAAGAGTAAATGAAAACAAAACTATTTGATGCATAAAAAAAAAAATGTAGCAGACAGGACAGTTCAGTCCAGTCTGGTGTAAACTGAGTGAAAATAGATATTTTTATAACATAAACAGATACAGATGACAGCGTTGCATTAAAACCTTCTTAACTCCTGTTGTTCCACACTTCACTGCAGAGTATTCCTAAAAGATCTAGCTCAAGATTTTTTCTGTTTAAATAAAATTATCATCACAACGTGGGCCCATAAGGAAAAATCTCAGTCTGACAGCATGTCATAGGACACAGCTGTGCTTTATGCATTAGGTTATCATTTCAAATAGCTAAACAGGAAGCTACAAACAATATTAAGGAATGATACAGGGCATTTGAATGGGTTTGAGAATTGTTACTTGAGACTGGAAAATATAGCGATGTCAGTAAATGAGAGGAAAAGGAAAAATCTAAACATATTGAAATATTTTAAAGAGGTTTGATTTTCCTGACCAGAATCAAGAACTGTTGATATAATAGAAAATTTAACTATAAATGAAAAGAAAAAAAAATGTTGAAAAGTGATGTGCATTGAGTATCGCAGCTGTTGTAACTTTATAATTCACTCACCCACACAGGAGTCTCTGTGTTCTTCGAATCCAGCAGAGCACACACACCTCCCGATGGGCACCAGCCACTCCCCCTCAGCACTGCAGTACATCTTGGGTGTGTCCCTCTCCTCGGCGTGATCCACACACTGACCTCTCACCTCCACTAGAGAGGACGAGTCTGCGCCTGTCACCACATCGGTGAACACTGCCAGGTTCCGGCTCACACCCACGCAGCGTTTGTAGTACACCCGCACAGAGGTGAGGGCGATGCAGGCACCGATGTCCTGGAAGGCCAGGTAGAAGCCTCTTCTATTCAGGGGGCCCACACCTCGCACCTGTCAAAACAGTGTCTGATGCTTTCATCTCACACACCTGTCATCTTGAAAATATTAAGAACCTGATCTCACAATGACAACAAATCTAAAATAAGAGAGTGTTGTGTTTGTGTTTCCCTGTACTTTTATGCATTTTTGGAATGTACTTAATGAACAGCATCAAGCACAGTTGGCAATTTATGCACAATCATTTGTAGGAAAATAACATATGTGTGAAATGTGACTGTGTTTTAAGCAATTTGTTTTTTTATTCGGGTAAACTCTCCTTAAATTGACTGCTGCAGCCAACAAGCTTCAAAACATGTGACTTTTACTTTGAAAGCAAGCTGTCTCTGTTTCTGCCTCACTACTTCATTCTGCTTTTTATTCTACAAAGCTGGATAATGGAACAAGCGGACGCTGTGGTGCGCTGAATTTCATTTCACATGTTCATTCCATTTGACAAGGACATGAGCGAAGTTTAAACAGCGTTTAAGCATCAGCTGCAGTGAACTGAAGAACGAGCTCACTCAGGTCAGAATTTATTTGTATAAGGACAATTAAAATAGGTAAATTGTCCCTTAAGTTTCCCCTTAACTGGCTTTGTTTATTGCACATTTTGAAAAACTGCAGATGAACTGCACTTCATGCATGGGTCAGTAATTTAGCTTTTGCACTTGTTTGGTACTATAAAAACAGACTGCATTGCACAAAGTTATGCTGATTGGCACAGCTGTGTCTCTTTTCAGTTTACACAATTTACAGTTTAAACAATGCAGAGCGATTTGGATACTTGGAAACCCACTAATAAGCACTGCATGCGTATCAAAATCTGATATATCTTCTCTTCTCTAATCTGTAACAACAAGAGTTACACTGGGTGACATGTTCCTTTGTGACCTCTAGACACACACTCTTTGGGTTTGTATGAACTACGACATTGACTTGTCGCCTTCAGTAATGTACAGCTGAAGGTGGGACAAAAACACAAGATTTCCTCCAACTGAATTATGTTGCTTAAACTATAGTATGTACCTGTTTTAGGAAATACTTAGTTTTTTTTTATTTTAATAAAATCTTTTTAGGAGCTTTTAAAGATTTATGAGCTCAATAGGAACTAGTGGATCTGGAATGGAGAGAAAGAAACAGACAGTGCAGGGAAGTTAGAGAACATTGAGAGATGAACTAACACATTGCTTTTGGCCTTTTTCTTGAATTTTTCAACATGAAAAATGGAAAAGAATAAATACATTTAGTAAAAAGCGTTTAGTTAAAAACTGCCTTTGCAGCATTACAAATTCAGAAAAACTTAAGCTGTGACCATAAATTCTGTGTGGTATTCTGTTTTCCTTGTCAGTTTTGTGGTAACATAAAATATCTCTGCCATTTTACAATTCATTAGGTAAAACACACTTTTTTATACTTAAACTAAATGTTATTTAGTTGAACTAAAAAAATTAGCCACTATGATGCAGTATGTCTGACAACCCTTTGTTACAGTCAATATTCACATTGGCATCACAATAGGTACAAAATTTAAAAAAAAGACAATAAAAGCATAATGACAAAGTCACTGTACCAAGAAACCTACAGTGTAATTTAGGTGGTTGTATTTCCTGAAGGTAACTCAGGATTAATGTGTAGCAAATTTAAAGATGGTGAACAATGAATTATACTGTGTCTGTCCTAACTTCATCTTCGTAACAATGTAAGATATCAATAAAGAAATAGCTCCACCATCCAGTATCAAATTTGAAGCTGTTATCAATATCAAAGTATTTCCCATGATACTGAACTGAGCTCTGCTGTTTGTTTCTTTTAGAGATCTGCAGTAGAGAGCAGAAAACAGCCTGAGTGACGTGACTGGAAGAGACTCTCTGGGGCCGGGGATGTTTCCAACTTGTCTCTAACTCCTGTGGAGATGTACGTGCTTCGAATTGAAATAAATGTATAATCTAGAAGAGTGTTGTTGCTCATACCTCGGTGTTCAGTTTGAGTCTGCGGACTCCCAGGTCCACACCCGTGAAGCTCTCATCAGCAGCGATGGTGTCAATCTTGATGAACTGGTTCTCCCGTATGGCTGAGCCCACCGCTCTGTCACACTCATAGTAGTACAAGTTAAAGGTTTCCTGTAGATCAGAGACAGTACATAATATGAGTACTGTATATGTAGCTTCCTTGTGTTAAACAAGGAGTATTACTTTATAAACAAGTTTACTGTTTGTAAGCCTAATAACATGCAGCCAAGATGCAAAATAAAAAGACTGAAACCATCTTAGGTGGTGGTTTGGGACTTATTCTTGTCAGACATTAAAAGGGTGTGTGTTCAACAGACACGCCAAGAAGTATATAATTTATTTATAGTTATCTATGTTGGTAGATATTAACAAGGTTGTACTTCTATAATATTGACAGGTGAGATTAAGCTTAAAATATTAGGAAAAAAGAAAAAGACAAAAGGTGATGTCACATTCAGTTGATCTCTTTGGGTAAGATGATAACACCAGTTTGCACTTGTTAACAGAAAAATAATGAAAAAATAGAAATGCTAGAAATAATCATTAAACTTATTTTTCTCATGGTGTTCTTTTAGCTATATCACTCTACCAAACTGCATTAAGTTTTTTATCAGGCCCACACAGAAGAAAGGTGTGTTCATTATTCTATCATCATTGTCTTCTATAGGGAATGCGTAACTTCCTTGTTTTTGACCAACAGGCTTGAACATTGATGGAGAACCATCCTACAGCTAATCATTATTGGACCACTACATGGGTATGTTAGCTACTTCTGACAATGAAGCTGTTGTAGATCTATGCTGGTTTTAATTTGTTGGTTATTTAAAAAGCATTTTGACCTGTAAAATAACAACATTTTTATTTTGTACAAAATTGTACAGTGTTCCTCGAATCCTTTTGAAGGTGACTTGCATTTTAGATTTTAATTGAAACCATACTCTAGCTCTACAATTAGTACTTCACAAGATGAAATAGGCAAAGTAAATCTGGAATATCCAAGAGCTCATACATGTAATAACAAAAAGTCCCTGCAGCGCTCCTTCTTTTCTCCTGTCTATGTGTATTAATTTTGCATCTGGATTTTATCTCTTAGCATTTTCAGCCTCTCTGTCTGAGTGTTACCTTGCAGGTGCCCAGTACTCCAGGCATGCTGTTGCAGTCTCTCAGGGTGAACTTGACCTCGATGTAGATCCTCCTGGCTCCCTCTCGAGGAATCCAGACTGTCCTCAGCCAGTTGTTTTGGCTGGGGCTCATCACATTACAGACCTCATTCAGAGTAAGTGTTACAGTCAGCAACCATTGCAGCAACACACATTGTCAAACATTATTTTCTGTTGAGGAGTTATATGTAGCTTATTTTATCCTCATATTTTTAAAACTCAAAACTTGTTTTTCCCTTTTTTTAGTCCGTTTCAAGATTTTGTCCTCTCTCCCCTGTGTGTTGGTCTATTTATTTCTTACACTGTAAGCAATTGCTGTTAATTTACGGCCAATTTCCAACAGTAATATAATGTATTAACGAAGCAACAGGGTACAGGCCTATAACAGTATTTTGATGTGATAAATTACAGTAAACTACAGTATTTTTGAAATTTGGTGCGTGCCAAGCTCGCGAGGTAAAGTTCTCCTGCCAGAGCATTGGGGACATAGCTACACATGAACAAGATCGTTCTTCCTCTGCATCTACTGGATTGTGCATCTACAGATAACACGGTAATTAAAAACTATCTTATTTTTGTTTCTCTGCCAGGAGAATACAACTAAAATGATGTTTGAAATCGAACTGTTGCTCAGCAAGTTGCTAGTGAGTGTGTGACTTTCAATGCCACTTATCCGTGAGGCTAAGATTTGAATAACGATGGCAATATTTTGACGGGCGATTTTTTTTTCATTTTATTTCGCTATGGTTAATTTAGCATACTGCTCTTCCTTCGAACGAGTGAGAACTGCTGCTCAGAGGAAGTGACCAGCACGTCCTCGAGCTAGAACCTATTTACATCTAGCAGAGTGAGTTAAGGGATTATTACAAGCAAACTAGAGTTTGTGGATGATGAAACAGTGAAATGACTAACAGAGATGGCTGGGGTGAGTTTTATTTTACTTTCTGTCGAGTTTGAATGAAATTTGTTAAACATTGAGTTAAGGCAAGTAGGCTAACGTTAATCCTTGTTTGGTTAAACAACTTTTACATGAGGTGTAATGATTTTTGTAACGATTAGACTGCGAAAAATAGGTTTCTTGTCTTGACATTTCGAATTTATTTTGTTTAACGGTACGTTACGTCAATCCGAAGAGAGAGGATCAAAGGCCATCCGAGGGAAGGGTGTCTTTAAGAAGACAGGTAAGATGGTCCAGAAGAAGTCTGCCACAGTGAATACACGTCTCCACACTACTGAAAAACCTCATGGACTTTGAATGGGACTTCATATAGGTCAGTGAGCTCTGTCTTGTCTCTTGTCCCTAATTTCTCATGTTGTTCTGACAGACTGACATTGCCACATCAAATCATAAAAGACTTTGATATTATCAGCTTTAGAAGCATGTAATATTACTGTACATCCCTGAGTTATTTTTGATTATTTTGTTTGCTGTTGTCTTAGAGTGGCAACACTGGAATAAAGCCAAGAAGAGGAACAACGACCAGCATGGTGACGATCATCTCTCTCTGACTGAGAAGATTCCTCTTTGAATCAGGACTGTCCACACCTACTCAGACGAAGATAAGCTTGCACTTACCTCTTTTAAGAGGTAAAACACATACCTCAGAGGACTCTTTTGTTGTAAAGCACAAGCCTATCTGACATAACTTGTATAAGAACTACACATGAGCTTCACCATATTATTTTACAAGGTAAAACATGAGTTTTTGTTACAGAAGTCTTGTAAGAAGTAAAACAGAGGCCTACCTCAGAGACCTCTTTTTAAAAGGTAAAACATGAACCTTACAGGGCGATTTTAAGAGATAAAACTGTCTCTTGCTTTTTGATAGAACATGTGTACCTCACAGGACTATTTTAAGTGGGAAAAACACCAGCCTACCTCCAGTTTCTTCCTAAATGTTGCAATTGATGCATATGTTTAAAAAGTTCCTACAAATGTGTATTTTCATAATGGTCTTAATCAGTGGTTAAAGTAGGATTTGGAAGGTGGAGGAGCCCTAAAAATTTGTGTTGCAGCGCAGTAGGAAAACTGACATAAATGATTGCAGTTTTTTACTGTATTGGCTTTACTCTCAACAGAAAAATACAGGCCGGATTAACAGGCAAAACACACACATAGCAATCTAACATGGCTAACTAACACAGAG
>JAPZDZ010000012.1:25355586-25372868 GCA_029783805.1 Acanthurus tennentii | reverse complement strand
GACAGCAGAGAATACATTGCAGTAAATTTAGATACTGTAGATACTTTAGACTGCCTTTTGAGAGCACATAAGCATTCGTCACATAATTCATTACAGGTTAAACACTTATTTTCTCTGTATTAGTCGCCTCAGTGTTTAGCCCAATTGTTTGATCCAAGGTGAAGTTCAATATGGTAAGATAAGACACTGTACAAAAAACAATAGTATGGAAACAGTTACAACTTTTGCTGTGTTTTCATGTTTGGTAAGGTCTCTGACATGCAATCTAAGAGTTTGAGGTTATTGCCAGCAGACACTATTTGGCTGTTTTTATTTTGCTACTCAGAATCTCTTTGGCTTGTTTATTTCGGACATTTAAGGGTTTTTAATTTCTTTTTTTTATTATTTTTTTATTTTACGATAGCAGTATTCATGTTGACACTGCCCGTTTAAATAAACATTTGTGTGATATATATCCTTTGTAAACTGTTTATTGATTATTCAGCATAGGTTTAAGCACTTCTCTGTAGACCACAGAATAACTTTAATTGTGATTGCATTGAATATTGAGATTTTAGATATTCTATAGTGCTGTATAGCAACTGTATAAATGACCCTGTTACTGTATTATGTAACAGGGTCATTTATACAGTTGCTATACAGTTACACAAAATTTGTTTCTGTTGATATTACCTGACATGCTTGGGTCTCCATGGTCAATATGTGGAACGTTTGACACTCAGTTTCTGTACCCCTACATTCACCTTTGGGGGTACACCTCCTATATAGGGGTGTCTCCCACCTTACCTCTTCCCTTTTACTGTTGTACTCCATGGGTGAGGTAAGCATCATTGCTCTCGCTGTAACGTTAGTGTTTTGGCGCTGTTAGGCTATGTTTATAAGTTCATTTTTCGGCCTCAACTTGTTGTACGGTGTTCTAACATATTCTTGTGTCACTTGATTTGTGTAAGGGCTCCAGTTGTGCAAACTTAATTTACAGAGGATTTTGTTTTTAGCTTTTGCTGTCAGGTATGTTTTCTGTGTTTTATTGCATTTCATTGAATATAACTTGCCCTTTTACTGTTGTAGTCCATAGGAGAGGGGCTCGAGTTGTGCAGACTTATTTGACTGAGGATTTTGTTTTTACCTTTTGCTGTCAGGAAAATAAACGGAGACCGCCTCTAGAGATATCCGCAGTTTGTTTTTTTTCCCCCTCACAACACAACGCAGACAACACAAGAATCCACCAGTTACATTTGTTGGGACCTCAACCATGTCTCTAACAAAGACAAACCTGCATGACTCAGCATAACCCTAAGAACAATAGCAGCCTGCCAAAACTGCGTCTGTCCGGTAAAGAACCCCTGGGGTGAGTTTATTTTCAAATTCAAACTCATGCCTCTCATTGGTCGAGACACTGTCTTGCCCAGGTGGTCTCCGCCGGAAGCCCCCTGACGCAGTCCAAGCCATAAATTGCGGCGCATCGCACTGCCCCATGGTTTTCCCCATGTGACCAGGTGTAAGAAGGAACTCCGGCTTTGCACCGCCGTTACCGAAAGGGAGCAATGCAACGTTGGACCATTATGACCTAGGCCGCAGTTCTTAGCTTGCTGGACGAGTAAGGAATTTTGAAAGTGTGCTGTTAAGCACTTTTGTTTTTTTCTTCTTTTTGGATCCTTGGAGGACGCTGAGCAACCCAGCTAACTCTCATCATCTGCAGACGGAGAGAAATCCCTTTTCTCCAGAAGAAGACGAGCCCGCTTCTTCATTAGAGTGACTCTGCTAGTCCTCTTCTTCCACACCAAGGACAGCAAAATTCATTCCGCTGTAGGACGCTACAGCCGCCCCGCACGTTTCCGGATGGATGGATCCCCAAACGTCGGGAAGCATGCTAGTCGCAAAGGGCGACACCAAGTAAGAGAGCTTTTGTCTGGGCAGAGACAGTTTAAGTTAGCGTGATATTTAAACTGTGTTTTTACTGTTTGTTTTAAGGACCGCCAAATCCATTTTGCTCATTGGACTATAAGCTGTTTGCTGCTAGAAGCTGCTTTGTTTGATCTGCTTAGTGAACATTGTGCTGCTAGCCGAGTGTTGTGTGCATGCCCGCAATATCTCAATTTACTAACTTACACAGCGATCAGTGGACAGTAGAGGAGCGTCGGCTCGTTTATTTACCCCTGAAAGATAGTAAATCGAATATTGCGCCATGCACGACCCCTTTCTCAAGCCACTCTGAAGCATACACGCCTCTCTCTCTCTCTCTCTCTCTCTCTCTCTCTCTCTCTCTCTCTATCTTTTACTAATCACACACACGCACATAACTACGCTGCTTTGCGTAGTACACACATCACCCTGTCAGTGATCTTTAGGAGAACTCACAATCTCCAGTGTACACGACCCGTGTAGTATAGTAACCCCTTTTGTGTGAGCACTCAGTGTGTTCAGTTTCACCTTGCGCCATCTAGTGCGTGCTTTTAAAGAACACGTGGAGCAAACAGAGCTGCAGCCATTGTCTCGCTCAAATTTAGCGCACCACTTCCAGTGACTGACATGTGACAGGACGTAGCCACGTCCGACATCTTGCCCACTTCCTCCCCCCTCCACTCTTCTCTCTCTCACACACACACACACACACACATACACACACACGCTCAAAGAAATACCAACACACTCACACACACCTAGGTACAGACACAAACACCCTTGCCTGGTGTTGCCGTGATTTATTGTTTATGGTTTTGCTTATTTCTCAGTTATAGATAGATAGATTAATGTTTATTAATGTGTGGATTTTCATATGAAGTACATTTTGTAATATACAGCCGTGTGTTAAATAAGAGTCCTCTGAGTGTTTATTGTTGCACATATTATGGTAATAACTGCTAGTTGTACGGTCAGTGCTCGATCGCACCCTTCAATTCGATTAATTATTAAATAACTACTCTCCCTTTAGTATTTAATTCTGTTTAATACGTTACAACATATGCTTTACTTAAATTGGAGAGACTGATATTTGTTTGGTCATTGATCCCTGTTCGCAGGGTGGTGCCCCGAAATTATTAAGTAAAATTAATAATTACTTTTTAATACTTATTACTATTACTATTAGTAATTAAGTAACTATCAATTACCAAACACCCATCTGTAGCAAATCCCAACACATTATGCCTGTTTACAGTAAACCATGAAAATTTAAAGTAATTCAAGAATGTTACTGTAAATTAAAATAATCACTGAAATATACTGCATTTTATTTTTACTGTAATAGGCTGTGAAATTGGTAAACAGTATGGAAACTGCAAAATTAAAGTATATTGCTGGCGTCTCTGCTTACAGTACTGCATGTTCTCATTCATCCAGGCCATAGTTATTCTGAGGCAAATAAATCAAAGGCAACTGGACTCGGTAATATGTGAAGACGTTTCGCCTCTTATCCAAGGGGCTTCATCAGTTCATGCTCGCCTGACTAGGCTAGGCTAGTCTGACGAGCATGAAGCGTATTGCTAACGAGCGAAGTCAACTAAAAACCAACCAAAGCAGTGTAACTAACACTCTGCAACTAAACACAACTATATATATATATTGTCAGTTACATTTCGTCACCTTCTTTGTCGTCACATCTGACTTTTTATTTAGTTCTTATTTAGATTTTGTCCGTGAAAAAGGTTTGTTGATGAATATTTTTCGTCATAGTCTTCGTCAACGAAAATTAACACTGGCTGTAAAGTCATTTCACATTATGAACACTGTGAAATAACAGTAAAATACTGGCATCTCTGCTGCCAGTACCTTACTGTAAATTGAAAAAAATCAGAAATATACTGTATATAACTATTACAGTAATAAGCCGTGAAGTCGTTTCGCGGAACAAATACAGTAAAATACCGGTAAAGTGCTGGCGTCTCTGCTGCCAGTACGTTACTGGTTTTTACAGAGCAATTCTTTACAGTGTAGAGCAAAGCAGCTGCCGTAGCCCTTCTTACAGTATTTGTGTAATCAGACAAGGCAACCCAAGCTGAATCTGGTGTATTACACTTTACACAAGTACTTCACTGAAGCACTGTTTGTAGCACTTTTACTTGACTTAAATATTTACTTTAACGCTACTTATACTTCTATACATTTTAGTGCGAAATATGTACTTTTAACTGCACTACATTTACTCTGTTCCCTGGGTAAGAAAATCACATGGAAACTATTTAACAATTAACACCAGTTACCAAGGGATGAGGCATTAAGAACAAAAAAGTCCTCACATAAAGGAGGTGGATGAATGGATCATTTCAGAAATCTTTGATATTTTTTTATTTACTGACTTAGATGACATCAAAACCAGTTTTATGCAGTTTGGTTTGGTTGAGACTATAAAACTACTTTATTTCAAAATCAAAGAATTTGGTCAAGGAAACAAACAATCCAGGTGCAAATAGCATTTGCTTTGCAGGTTACCATTATTAATGCGAATTCTACTTAGAAAATATATTTGCATGTATTATTACAGATGCATCTACCCAAGAGTATTTAAGTTGTCAAAATTAGCCCCACTTTTACCTGAGGCAGCGTTTAAGTAACAAAGCGTTAAGTAATGTATCACAATACTTTGGTACTTTTACTTAGTTAAAACTTAGAATGCAGAACTTTTACTTGTAACAAAGTATTTCTGAATTAAAGTGTTGCTATTGTCACCTAAATGAAAGCTCTGAGCTCTTAACTGACTCTTTGACATTTTTTTAACCAAACTTGACATGCTGTCGCCTGATGTAAAGTGCAGCAATCCAGATAAACTCTGACAGCTTAATGCATGTGAAAGTAACATGCCAATGTTGGTTTGATTCCGACAGCATCGGCAAAGTTGGCTGGAATTTCAGAAATACACCAGTTACCTGCCCTGTAAATCCATTTTGATGGATATCATCATTTTCAAAGCAATCATTGACCACACTGAGGCTATTTGGTTTTATTTTTAGGGTCATTTGGCTAAAATGAACCAAGTAATGGATATTTTATAGGGTGGTTTTAGGTGTTCTTTGATCTGATTCAACTCATTTAAAAAATCAATGCAACAAGTGTTTTCCCCAGCAGAGTGTTATTAGGGAAAGATTGCAATGAGCATTTATATCTATGTTGAAAAAAATGGGCTGCAACAAATCATTGATTTCATTTATAATAAAAGCACTGGTTAATTAATCAATTAATTATCTGGTCTAAAATATCAGAAGATTTTCTAAGTGCTCATTACAGTTTTCCAGAGCTGGAGATGAAATCTTTAATTTGCTTTTATTCTCCAATCAGTAATTCCAATGTCATTACTAATATAGTGACTATACCAAGACAAAGGGGAAATATGAACATTTGAAAGACTTTAACCATTGACTTTCTAGTATTTCTGTGTAAAAAATATTTTAAAACATTTTAAAAAATGATGCAAACTAATTTTCTGTCTATCAATAATCCATAAATAGACTGATCATTCCAGCGGTATAAACGACAGTATGATTTAAATCCAAATAAACAGATTTTATTCTATTTGTCTGGCAAAAATTGCCTGGAGGTTTGAGAGGGGGACTTGGATTCCTGCTCTGCAGTATTTCAAAAATCCTAGCTTGAGTCCTGGCTAGCATATGTAATATAATTATCCTGGATGGCAAAGAGAAGAGAGGAAATGAGTGTCTGCACACGAGTGCTGATAACCAAGATATGAGATGGGATTTCTGGCCAAATACTCTCCCAGCAACTGCACCAACTGCAAACACCAGGCATTTTTAAGCATGTGTGTTCCTGTAAGCCATAAAATATCTACCAAACCAAACCACCATCCGAAAGGCAAAATCCTCGTACACACTGAAGAACAAGCTGGAAAACTAACAAACAAAATAAAATTCCTCTTAGCTTTAGCACACTATAGCAGAAAAAAATGTATAACCTTACTATTATTTCTTTTTATAACTTAATAAACATTCAGTAACAAAATAACTGGTGTTGAATGTTGGTAATGTTAAAGTAAAAAGGTTTGCCTCAGAGCAAAGTTGTTCATTATTATGAAGTTCTTACAAATTTAATTTTATTAAACCATCCGACCCTGCTGAACACTGACAGCATTACACACCTGGTATGTGTGGATAGGAGTGAAGTATTCATCCATCTCATTAATGGCATCCCACTGTGCAGAGAAAAAGAAAAAAGAGAATGAGAAAAACATGTTCATACATCTACGCGTTTTTTCCGATTCATATGCAGCAAATCATTCAGCTGCCATCTATATTTCCCTCATGATCATCTGCCTGCGTGTCTCCCTAACCACAAAGATTATTAGCTGTGACTTGAAATGAAACTTGACGACTCCTGTAACACAGGCGACAGTCATGCTGCTGTGGCAGGTGTATGCTACGCTATATGTGTAACATTTAGATAAACCAAATGGTTTAAGTGTCCAGATGATTGATGGTGATTTTAAAACCATGTGATCTGTATAAGTGAGCTGGAGAGATGCAGACTTTGAAATGTAGAGATTGTATTTTTGTATAAGGTTAAAAAATCATTATCTTATTAACATTTTTATAATCTTTGTCCAGAAGCCTCAATAAACACTGATAAACTGGGATTACTGCTGGTTTTAAAAATGGTAATGAATTCCACTCTGGCTTTCTGGTTAACACACATAATCATGTGTTCTACAGCATTTTAGCATATTGGAATTCACATAACATAATTCCAACAGGACACATTTCCCTTTAATGAGATGCCTCTCATGTATGTGGTTAGATTTTCATTGTTTACAGAGGGCTGCCAGCAGCTTGTAATAGAAGGGAGGAAATTAAGTGAAGTGTGTTAGTATTTCTAAATGTGTTAATGTTATAGTCTGACACACTTCCCTTTACCTACTACTGTACATCAGCACCAGTAAGAAACTCAATCACAGGAAACAGCGCCTCCTGCTCTTCCTGAGTGCACTGTGAGCAGATATGAGCTGTATCCAAAGACCTCAACAGACAGAGTGGACAAAAGTGCCACAAACTGCCCGGACTTTACAAAACAGAATGCACAGCAAGATTAGATTCAAACATGGTTTGTTTAAATGCATCAGTGTGTATGTAAAAAGGTAGACTTCTTCTCTAAGCACATGCTGCAGTCTAGCATGATCAAGTTTACCACCTCAACTGCTTGCTGCTGCACAGAAGCAGTTTACATGTTTCTACACAGTTTTCATATTCAGTGCAAATGTACTTGCAAAGTTTTAAAGTAGAAGAATGGACTGAAGAAATAAATAAACAGAAACACATAAAGGAAATAAGGATGTTCTATCAACTATTTTATTCATGGTAACACAAACTCAATTGTCAGCTTTCAGCATTCACTTAAATAGCTTAACCCAAACTACAAAACATTTTGGATTTAGAGATCAGCTTTCTTCTTTCTCAACTCCCGATAAAACAAGTTATTTGCATGTAACATTAAGCAAGTACAGATCATTAAATGATAAAGATTAACAGTATGATGTCAGGTAAAAATAAAGAAAAAAGATTCATGTGATAAAAAGGGAAGCGGAGATACATTATCATTGTGATGTTTCATGGTTTCATTTTCGTGCAGGTCCACTGGTGCAGGATACTGATCCTCCAATGTGCTGCACAGCGACCAGCAGCAGGAGGCTGACTGACCTGAGTGAATATGACTTTGTAAACAAGTTCTAATCTTTTCTGGGAGCCTCTACCAAACTGTTTTTGTTGTTTTTTGTTGTTGTTGTTGTTGATGATTTTTTTTTTTTTTTTTTTTTTTTAGCACTTGTCAGTATGAGAGTCTGAACACAACATTTAACACTTTAACCATTAACGGTTAATCTATAAATCTTGGGGAACTGCAGTTACATAGTGTTTTTAACCCCTGCAATGTTGCATTAATAAATTGGAAGGTAACGTTTTAATTTCTTTAACTTGATTCAATTTAATAGGACCATTCAAAAGTGGGTGTGGCTTAGTAAACAGCAGTAAGTTAGAGCTGTAGGGGACTGCTGGTTTACATCCCTTAACAATGTTGTTACATCAGGAACCAACAACCATGCTCTTCTGGGACTGTTAATATAACTGATACTAAAAAATAAAACCTCCAACCACGATACTGCTCTGCTCAAGTCCAAGCCACAAACTACTGGCAAAATGCAGCTCTTTGAGACAGGAGGAGGGAACCACTTTATGTTTGCTCATCAAAGTGCAGGAAGAGTTATTAAACAAGTTATTGAACAAGAAAACATAATACTGTTCTTTTCATTAATTTGCCATAGTTGAAGAGATAACAAAACAATTAGGATTAATATTTTTTTCTCAGTGTCTTTAAGGGCACTTACATCCTGCAATAAAAGACAAACATAAAATTGAACCAGTAAAACTATGAAATATACTTCATTAATCCTACGCATGTCTCCTATGAAATCAAACAGCTTTTATCAACTCAACTAATAATCTATTAATCCTTCATGGTGCTATGTGCAACATTACACCATTTCAACAGGAATGACATTCAACTGAAGACCTGATTTATTTGACTTAGATTCGCTCATCATTAATACTACTGAGGGGCTCTCGTGTCTGAGAAAAAAATCTTTGGCAGGGTTAAAATCTTAAAATTCTGACACAGCCATTGCATTTGATGATGTGGACAGAGTCTAAAGAAAGATACTATCAACTTGCATTATGGGAAATGTTAGATCCTGTGCAGTTTGAGCCATACAAGGACCTGAAAGTCAGTATACTTCAGCCTCAGCTTCTTTGAATTGGGCTTTTCTTTTTTCGACATCTCTCTCAACTCCCACAGTTCCCAAAGTCATCAGAAATGATGTAGAAAAAAGACACTAACACTTTCTTTTTATGTCACGCGTCTAGAGAATTAGTTCATGTCATGGACACCATCATATTGTGTGCAATGTGATTAGACTGTTACCAATGTCCCCATAGAAATTGTGGTTTTCATTCCACATCAACCACGACCTGCATTCAGCATCTCTGTTCAGAAGCAACCAGCTGTCAGCAGTGACTTTTGGGGAACTAATCCTTCAACAGACTGACTGACAGCAAAAGTTACTGAAACCAAAATACTGTATTTTCTCAGTAAATCTGCAGCTTATGGATAAACTGGGAGGTGATCAATCAATGCAGATAGGGTTTATAAAAAAAAAAAACACATAGAAAGCAGAATATTTGTGTGATCTAAACAAATGTCTGTCCTGATTAAACCTTTCTAAGCATGACAGATATACATTCGCACTGCAGAGAGACAGGGTTTCATGGGTTTGGAGAAAATTTTGAATATTTTACTGAAGCATAAATTGAATTGATGGAAGACTGTTTTATTCTTTGCCAAGTGACACTCAAACAAATTTGTCAAGTGCTCTACTATGAATCAAACCTAACAGTGAGCATATGCTTACAGTAAACTGAGCAAGGATACATCAACAGAACCAGTGACTCACTCAGTGACAAACTATATGACTTTTTCAACTTCTACCAAGAAAAAAGCAACAGTCCCGTCCTCTGTCCTTCAGCTGAGCTGTGCTGAGGAGTACAGGTGAAGGTGTGCTGGCTGCTGAAAACAGGTATTCATCACATTTAAAGCCGTGCTCTCTTGACTCATGGCCACAACACTTTTCAACCTCAGAAAATGCACTCCTTTTATTATCTGCTCCCATTATAAGCATAGCCAATTTATATGCATGTATGACTGAATACGTGAATGTGTGTTTAACCTCAGAGATACCCATGATCCTCCTGGGTTGCTGATGTTTGTGCGAGTGGCAGAGTAATTGAAAGGGAAAGTGTCAACCCTGTGAACTCTGCCCAGGACAGGACCACCGGCCTTTGCATGGAAGCCCCCTAACTCTGCTTCTCCATTCCCCCTGCTCCCCCCTTTCTCCCACAACACACACACTCCTAAAGGTGCCACCAGGCAAAAACCAGTGAGATAATTAAGATGTAGGAAGTCTCACCCATCTCACCCTTCCCTGCCTTGCTCATCCTCTCATCTTTATCAGCTAAATTGAAACCGTCCTTGAACTTGTAAAGACCTCAGCTAATTAGTGGGGTGTATAACCTCTCTATCTCCCTCATTATTCCCATCTTGCCATCCCTGCGCTCTCAGCATCTCCCCTTTTTTCTTTTCCTGGGAAATGTTAGATTTTTTTCTCCCTGTAAATTTCTCCAGGAGTGAAAAATCACAGCAGCTCAAGGCAAATTGTCAGGAGGTTGGGAGGTGTACAGCAGGCAGGGAAGGATGTGATTGGATGAGATTGGTTGTTGTGTAGTCATGTAAATAATGGAAATCTCTTCTGCTCGTAGTCAGCAGACAGCCAGAGAGAAAAAGAGGAGAAGTCAGTGAGATTCACAGGGGCATGTTTATCTTCTGAGAGCGCGATAAGAAAGTTCTCTATTGTGGGCGACAACAGAAACGCAGCACTTCACAGAGCGGTCCACTGACAATGCAGTGTGGGCGGGTGCAAAAGTGTGAGTGTGTGTCAGACAGAGAGAGAGTAAATGAGAGAGAGACGGAGGGATTAATTGGCTGTAAATTGTACATCTGTTTCCTGCCTCTATACTCATCGAAACTCTCATCATGAGAAATTAAACGTGGCAGACCGAGAGCGGAACTGATTCCTCACACTCACATTATCATTTACACACTATGCAAATATACATTATGAATGCAATATACTGCAGGTACACACAAGTGTTTGGAAATAGAATTTCTAAATTTCTAAAAAAACATTTTTGTGGCATTTTCAAACACTGGATGTTTCAGTTATCTTCATACTAAATTAAGACAAAAAAGTTGTTGAAGGAAATTCCTGATTTTCCAGGTGTGTGTCATAGTGCTCCTGCACTACCTGTTCATTTTAAAATTTATTTAGCTTTGTCTTAAGACCATTTATGTTAGAATATTACAAAGCTTTTCTTCAATGTTCCACACTTAATTCCTCAAACATCTAGTCTTTATCATCGTGGTTATTTCCAGTCATAGTTTATGCATAGTCATAGTTGCCTTTACACTACATGAATCAGGAGACCCATTCCCATTTTTTTCCTCTCATGTTGCACGGATCCTGTATCCAGGCCTCATCATTATGTGGAAATAAAGCCTTTATGAATTAGATATCTGTCAATATGTCTGTCATTAATGCAGACAGATCCCTGTCATTTTGAGCTGGACATCATCAAAAAAAGCAGTTCTGCATTTTAATGACATAAACAAGTGCACAAAAGACTCTGTGGTCTCTGCTATGAAAACTCAAAACTATTAAAGTGCAGTTGAGAAGGAGGGCTTTTAAGATAGTTAACAAGAGTAACAGTGATGATACTAAGCTAAATTTCAATGACCAAGAGTTGTCACCAACTGGATGTAGCAAATGTGTTAGCTTTCAACATTGCCTCCACTAGCCGTGTTTGAGACTAAACAAAAACTTTATTTTGAACTTGCTTTGAGCTCATGCTGCGAAAATATGAGCCATGCTGATTCTACTGTGACTTTGTCCACATTTTTTTCAATGCAGCATAGCACACACAAGATCACCATCATTTTTTTTTTTGCTTTGTCTGTTAGCTCAGAAAAATCAGTCAAATCTGTTGTTATGTCTGTGGCCCATGTTTTCAAGATAAATTCAAATTTGAAAGTACTGTAGCATGCACCAGACATCAGCTCGGGTTAGAGTGAACATTGCACAGCAAGCCCCCACAGCAACACTGTCACGATAAATGAAAGATTCTTGGCAAAAATTAACACAACAAGATGGCAAAAATATTTTTCTATCATTCATTTAATTATTTGGCTGCACAAACTGTGCCCCATTGTTGAACTGTTCCTCATTACATAAGATCAAACTCTTTATACATGTAAGACTAAAACTCTATAATCTCACTTTCCAAGTTTTAGAATTAAAGTTTCCGAATTATTCAAGGTACCCTGTCGAGTCATGTTTAAATAATTATCTTCAATAATTTAATTATGTGCATCCTTGATACATAAACAAAAGAGCTGAAAACATTTTACTTGCGATTAAACATTCTCAAAGCTGATTTTTTCTTACTATTTCAAAAAATTATTATCCACATTCATGTTTTCAAACTCACTGATTTCTTCTCTTAACTGCCTTCACTCAAAAAACTTCACTAAACAAAATCTTGCTGTGTAGTTATTGACAAAAATTGGAAATTATGAGTAAGAAATGCAGCTCAAGCCCTGTGTGGTCATAAAGTTATACGTTTGGTGATGTTTGAGTATGCAATACAGCAAAACAGGAATCTGCTTATCAGAACGAAGATTTATATATTAATATATAAAAGTCAAATATCATATTGTCCAAATTCATTATATATCAAAACATCTTGGTAGTTAATATCCCACAGAATGGTAGAAGTGCTTGTCTGATGTAGACAGTTCACTATTGGTATCTCAAATGGGTCATTATTTACCCTTTTATGCGAGGAGTCCAAATGAACACCCCCCTGCAGTGGTATTTATGATTTGGAGCTTAAAATAAATTGTAAAAGCTTGAGGTTGCCGAGTTGTAATAGTTTTGATGATATTTTTTAGAAATGGCTGTGGAAGTAAATCAGTTCTTGGAGTTTTGTAAGTACGGTATTGTGATTTTGTTACCTTCAGTTCATCATGCTGATGTCAACGTTAATTTTTTTTCAATGTTGCCTAGCAATCGTGTTCTTACATCTTAACCACTTGCATGCCAAGGATATTGTACACAGCTGATAACATCATAACAAGAAGTTTACATCATTCATGCACAACGACAGGAGTCACTTCATTGGCTGATTAAAGCTCTGCTCAGGTTGAAATGTGATGTCATCAAACTGTAACAATAAGAACGGAAAAGATGTAGCATGTCCTGCTCCCACAGGTTTAAGTTAGTCATCACAGAGTGAGCAAGATGTCATTTAAGCACTGACGATACATCCCTGCACAGTCCTGAGAAGTGGTCTAATCAGGGACAATAAGTGTAGCTGTGTAGTTGTGCACAGGGTGTGTGGCCTCCATTACATACTTGTCAGTCACTGTTGTGGAGAGCTGAAAGAGGCACACAGTAAACAGAGGAGACAGACATGAGAGAGTAGTGATAAGCTCAATGTCCTAAATTTGAGCCTTTGATGTTGTGACTCATCAGTCCTCTGATCCACAAGAATGCCTCGAGTGAACTGATAATATACTGATATCAAACAAACAAAGACAAAAGCTGTAAATCCAGCCTGTTGATAGCTTTTTTTTTCTTATTCATTGCTAATTGTGTTTCCTTCTGGGGTCAAGCAGTCAAACAGCTCAGCCTCTTCTGACTCTTTGTAGTAATTAATACACGTCTGATCCATGTTCCTCAATTTCTCTGATTCTCCACGCTCCCTTTCTCTCTTTAATCTCAATCTCTTTTGTTTTATTCAACCCATTTAGTGTTTCCACTTAGACAAAGAAGTTGCCGTTGGAGTTGCCTCAAGATCAGAGAGGCTGTTGTTCAGAAGAATGAAAGAGTTTTTTTTTTTTTAAAGCAGTCGCCACTAAAGCCTGTATTGAAATCTTGGGGTCTACTCCAGTACAAGGCTGAGAGCCTGTGGCATGAAATCAATTTCAGTCTATTCATAACATATGATATGAAAGAGAGTGGATGCCGTAAGAGATGAAAGAGAGAATGAAAATTTGATTAACAAATATTGAGAGAAAACTGGATGAAAAGAGAGATGATTATGTGCTGCTGGTGTGAGGTACAATAGAAAGGGAGTCGCCTGTTTAAGACTCTATTCATCATTGTTTCTGAGGATGCTGAAGGCAGCTGCGGGTAGACAGTAAACACACAGGGCTCTAATTTCGTAGACCAGGCACAGACCTGCACCTGCACGCCAACTGGGTGTGGCCAGCGCACCTTGCAATTTTCATGAACGGCACAGTCCGGCGCAGCGCGGCGCACCCACGCCTCCATCCCTCCCACTGGCGCAAGTGGCAAAGGGGGAGGAGAGAAGGCGTGAGTGGGTTTAACACAGGTTTAACACAGCCCAGTTTAATCTTCACCAATCAAATGAACGCCTCTCATTGCCTTTAAATGTGCTGCGGGCGAGGCGCTGCCAATTTCACCTCGCGACCACTATGGAGGAAGACAGCAGCAGCTCCAGACGACCAAACTTCTCCAAGGAGGAAACTGATGTGCTGATCCTGGAGGTCCAAGCTCGCAGTATTAGAATATATGGTAATGCGAACTAGGGCTGCAACGATTAGTCGACGTAATCGATTACGTTGACGCGAAAATTTAAGCGTCGACGCGTCGTGTTATTGTTATTGTTGTTGTAAATGGCTGCATGTTAAATCACACACCGCCCACTTCATGCTCGTCTGTAACTGCAGTGCACTACAGGAAGTGCTGGGGGCAGTATCGCTCGCTGTTTACATCCCACAAGGAAACAGAGAAGAAGCGCGGAACGTCTACGAGGTCTTCGGCCAGTTCAGTGGGTAGGGCAGGCGTCTCATGCGCGGAGGTGGCGGAGTCAAGACAAGTTCGACTCTGAGCAAACAAAAATACAAAAATAAACTTTAAAAAAAAAGCGCTTTTGTCGTCCCGGAGCTCGTCCAACCACTGCTGCGCGATTGCAAGCATTTTACAGTTCGCCCAGAAGTCCAAAAATAGGCTCTTAAAAATAAAGATGATAATCGTGACTAATTGACTAATCGAAAAAATAATCGATAGATTAGTCGACAACAAAAATAATCGTTAGTTGCAGCCCTAATGCGAACAGACCTCCACGGGCTGATGATGTAAAAACAGCCTGGGAAGAAGTTACTAATATTGTCAATCAAGTTTGCCCAGATATTGTAAGAACTGCTGCCCAATGTAAAAACGGCTCAATGATTTAAGGAGAAGTGCCAAAAAAAAATTTTTGGCCCCTCCACCAGCCTCAGGAAGGGTTGCCATCCATCCCGTTTTTCCCAGAATTGTTCTCTCTCTCTCTCTTTTCACTAGGTCTCCCAGGAAAATAAAAATCTCTCCCGGGACACAATCTGTCCCGTTTTTTTGGGAAAATACAAAAACCTCATTTGATTTCCTTCGTTCTGTAGTATAGAAAGGTCCCCCGTGCTTCTGCGGCTATTTAAAATTGTCTCAGTTTTCTGTCCGTCTATACGTCCATCACATGCGCGTGCCCTATCGCTAGGATGGGAAAACTTGACCGAAGTCCGCGCTGAGGTCTTCTTTTCACCATTCGAAATGAGAGGAGAGACGACTGACGAGGAGATGGAACATATACATGCAAGCCATCAGCATGAAAAAAACGATATTCCAGTAACAATTAGGGTTGCCACCTTTGATTTATGAAAAAACTGGACACTCGAACAAATGTTTGAGGCGGAGGGCTCTGCCACTATTACCAGTTCAGAGAGTCATGATTGTAACTAGTATATTGTTTTTTCGTGCTGGTGACTTACATGTATTTGCTGTATTTGCTGCATGCAAACACTCTGCCTGTGAGGTTTTGGTGAGGTGTGCGCACTGCACGCAATTTGGTAGCCAAATTACCAATACGCCCGGCGCGCTGGCCTTGCGCCGAGAATAGACCAGGTCGGAACTGGCGAGCTTTCAGCGCACCTTCGGTGCACTGTTTTGTCACGAAATTGTCAATGCGCCACGCTGAATCTGTGGATACCTCCCCCTGGTGCGCCATCATGCCCATCTCGGCGCACCCGGTCTACCAAATTGTCAAATCGATGCGCACTAGGTGCGCTGCATGAAGTTACCACTGCACGGGGTGCGCCAGGCTCCACCACCCTGTGCCGCTTTGCGCTGCGCCACGAAATTAGAGCCCACAGATTCTTGTAGGGAGGCGGTTGTGATGCTGGGAAATCTTTCCTGCTCAACTTGCACATCCCTTGCAGGTTACATTCTTAACAAGATTTGCCCAAGGCATTCATGACCACAAAAAAAAAAAACTGTTGTTGCATTTACCATTTTTTTTAAGTGCAAAATAAAAAAGAGACAAAAAAACCCACACAAGTGTGCTTGTTGTTTCTTATGACCTTCAGTGTCCTTACTCTCATCTTTAGAAGCCTCAAACTGCCACTGATATTTTACCATGAAAAAAATTTCTGTGTACAGGAGACACATCTGCTGTTGAAAAAACAATGGAACAACAAATTTGCCTATTACCATTCAGACTCCCTGTTCATGCCTACATTTTTCATTTCAACTGCATTTGGGAAAATCAAAACTGAAAAGGTGTCTCTACACAATAGAAAGCAGATATATATATATATATATTTATGTATGTATATATATACAAAAATTTTGAGCTTACTTTTTCAATCTGTTTTAAATGGTACACATTATTTAATTCAGGGAAACCTGTTTCACTCTGGTTTAGTGTAAAGGCACTATAATGCATACATGCATTTTAGCATTTGTAGTAGGGGCTGAGGAGGATACAAGAGTGGGTGGGGCAGGTTCCTGCTTTAAGCCCCTCATACCTTGGGCTAGTTGTCTGATTATAAACTGACTTGATTAGTAATCACTTGTTCCTTTCCTTGGTAAAAGATAATGGGCCATATCTTACACTTGGTCAAAAGTGACGCACAGCACAAGTGTAATTGCTTGTTTGAGACTGATGCAGTTGTCTTTTTTAATGCCCAATTGTTAAAATAGCTAGTGTACTTGCACCTCTCTATGTGCCCACGGACGTGTTGGTCTTGAAACTGAGGTGTGGTCTAGCTCACTGCTATCTTGAGGCAGAGAGCAGAAAGCGTCTGTGCCATAGCCCCACAAAAAGCTGGTCTAAAGTTATGGCGCAGTGTTTTCTCTGCTGTTTAAAGGGCACATTATTCAGATAGTAAATTGCCCCAACATACAGGTCCAAAACGCACAGACACTCTGCATTTAAGACACACAGTGATAATGAAAAATGCTCATTTCTACTACTAACATTACCCAGTTCCGCCACTGAAATTGCAACAAGCTAAGTCCTGGTGCACCTGGCTTTTAAAGGTCCCATATTATACTCCTTTTCAGCAGGTTCACATAGGTCTCAGAGGTCCCAGAACAGTCAATTTAAAGTTTGTTGTCTGAAAACCCAGTTTTTTCCTGGACTTCAGCCAGCCTGAAAACTCTCTCTAGTGAGCTCTACCAAGAACACGCTGTTTCTGTGTGCTGTGCCTGTCCATGCTCCTTCAGTGCAAGCCACACCCCTCCCAGTCTCTCTTGAAGAGAGGGGTGTACACAGACTATTTCACTTCCAGTGTAAATTGTATTGTAACATAGCCAAAGCTTGTAAATCCAATAAATGTTGCAT
>JAPZDZ010000012.1:25330201-25346710 GCA_029783805.1 Acanthurus tennentii | reverse complement strand
TTTAGACCAGGTTTTGGCTGGTCTAAACTCCTGGCACATTTGACTTCATTGCGTCAATTGTAAGATAGCAAATGCGCCAGGACACACCTCCATTCTGCCTTCATTCACAGACCTCCACCCATCGGCACAAGTGGATTTCCTGTCTTACACTTGTGACAAAAATGCCTTTTGCGCCAGGTGTAAGATAGCAATGACACCTGTCACACCGCGTCTGCGCCAACTGTACGATAGGGCCCGCAGTGTTTTTGAGTTTTTAGCTGAGTTCAAATTATATTCAGTGAAAAACAAACAGGTGAAGCTGTTTACTTTCATTGTTTTCTGTGAAGCTTGCAGAAAGTGATGTAGTCTGGGTGCATTTTGTATTGCATAAGCACTGAACTGGACTCTATTAAGAGGATATCCTTTTAAGTAAAAAAATAATTTGCACCCTGTTTTCTTTACCACTGTTTTTTAGGAAGTAAATATCAGGAGTAGCAGGTGTACCAGCTTTAAAATCTCTCCTTGCTAAAGGTATGTTGTGCAGTAGAGCATTTATGCCAATGTGTTTTATGCCAAATGTTCATGTGGACTCTAAAAAATAAGAGAAATATTATTCAACATGTCCATATTCCCATATTCTAATGCCCTTCATTGACAGTGCAAAAAAAGTGCTTTGTGTGTTTTTGTAAATATGTAAAGTTACACCCCTGTTATTGTTGTTTTCTTCTCTCCATGCCTTTAGAAATGGGAGAATCTGTTGTGTGGTCTTTATACTAAATGGTGTTTTACTATAATTAATGTTATTTAATGCTACAATATATCATCCTTAAAGCAAAGGGAAAAAAAGGGTATTAGTGGTTTACTACAGAGTGCTTATGTTCCTGCCCATCAAAATGACAGTCACCTATACATACATTAAACAGGCAAAAAGCAACATTAAAATTCCTTTAGTGTCTTTTTTCTGTCCACCTAACAGATCATACATAAATATTAATTACTTAGCTCTAAAAATACTGTACAGTACCTTAAGTCTTCAGATGTATATGCAAAGAAAACTCGTCTGACAAGGGTACAATAAAAGAGAGACTGGATCCTCTGTCCTTCTGTCTGAAAATTATTTTAAATTCAGAAAACTACATGCAGACAATTTTAATCAATCATCCTCCAGTGTGGACTTGACACTTATTTCTCTGGTATTCCCTGTGGGCTACCCCTCTATCTTCCTCTCCTTCTCTCTTCCTCTCACCTTTGTCTCACTTGCCCGCTCGCAGTGACATGTATATCCCCTCCTGAACCATATATCGGTGTGAAAATAACACTGCAAAAACTGCAGGATAACAGCAGAGACAAGTTTTATGTTTTGTTATATAACAGTATATTTCATATAATATTGCAGAATCCAAACTTCTCACCCGCTTTGTGGATCAAACACGGCATGACTGAACACACACGCTCTCGGCACAAACGATAACGGCTTTGTGTGACATTATCGTCAGGCGACAGAAATCTTTTCCTTCCACTGCAGTTGTATTTTTTTGACCTAAGACCATCAAAGAACTGTTGCTGCCCAGAGCAGAGGGTGGCTGAAAAACTGATGCTGCTAGCATGGCACATTTATAACACTGTAAACTGTCAGTATTGCAAAAAAAAACCCTTATATGTGCACTATATGTGTGAAAGTGTCTGTGTAAGTGTGAGTGTGTCAGAGGGTTAGAAGCTGTCAAAACATCCATTAATCAAAGAACCCATGAGGTCTCAGCAATGCTTTTCTCTCTCTTTATAACCCACACACACATGCACAATGTACTCTCTGGGGGACCTTGAATATCAGTCATATTAAAAATACTGTCTTAAGTCAAAGACAGTGAGTTAGTTTAATCCTAAGTGTTTGTAAATACAATACATCTGTATAAGTCTGAAAAAACATATCATCAAAATTGTTAATGCTCTAGGTCAGTCCAGCCACAGCACAGGCTGCACTTAAAGACCCCTTCCAGTAAAAAATCATAGTTTTGACCATCTCAACATGTCTGTCTTGGGTTGAAACAATCAGTGCTGTGAATTTTCTTCCTAAAACTACAGTGTACTAATGACAGTTTCAAAAAGGCAAATTCATACAAGCAGGGCCGGCACTTCCAATAGGCAGTACAGGCAAATGCTAAGGGCGCCGTGGCTTCCAGGGGGTGCCAAAAAAATCAGGAAAAACTAAATTAAAACTAGTCATTACTATTAACTCTTAAGCTAAAATGGAAAAGCTCACATTGATTCAAACATAAAGCAATGCCAACCCCCACCCCCTCCCTCCCTCCTCCTCCTCCTCTGGCTGATCGGTACCTGCTCGCTCTTGTGGGGGGAGGGGCAAATTTATGGATGGGACCCGATGTTGAGAGAGCTTTGTAAACAACATGTCAAAATGACCGAAACTGTCCGGAGCACGGGGAAGAAAAAAGAGAAAAGAAGAGGAGGAAAAGCGGGAGAAAGAAAGAGGTAAAGTAAAGATACAGTAATGAAATGTAACATCATTTGTACTGCATCTGTTATCTAGCACAGTGTACTGTTAAGTTGATAACTTGCGTCTAATCGATAAGTGTCCACAGGGTATGCTAATCAGTAACCAGTTTTATATTTCTATAGCTGGGCAGCAATGGAAGGGGCTTTACTGTTATGGATCATTTGTAAAGATTAAACCTACTATAGTAGGTGTCTACATTGGCCTAATCTACGCCTTTATTATTAGTATTATTTACATCTGGCTAGGCTAGCTAACGTTTTTCCTGCTTTTAACCCTTTAAATCCTAATCCGTCATCGGTGACATGTTTGGGCAAGCACACTTTGAAATACCGTAATTATGTCACCATCTGTGCTATCGGAAAAATCCAACGGTTAATAATAATAAAATCTCGCCTAGGGCGCCACCATGGGTAGGGCCGGCTCTGCAAACAAGAAAGGTTTCATTCATCACAAACCTAAAAACTGAAAAAGAAAACTGCCGTGGTCAGTCATGGGGAAGCTAACGCTAAGTTGATCTTCGTAACATCATTAATAGCTGAGAACTGACAAGCTGAAGAGACAATATATCTTTAATTGTTTGTGTTGTATGCTAAAAAGAATGATATATAAAACACATTATTGCTTTGATACATCCACTTGCAAGTGACTGTGTACAATTTGTCCCTTTTCTTCTTCAGTAGCTGTGTCTGGTTCAAATATGCTGCCACTGTTTACAGTATGTAGCTAGCAAGATAATGCCAAGAGTTAAAGGTGAGAGAGTGGTCAAAATATATCATATTGACCATCAGAGACAACATTTTAGGGCTCAAATCAATGAAAGAAGGGGGTCTTTGATAATGTTTCTTTTGTGTGTGTGTGTGTGTAAATAAATAATTAGTGAATAATGCACAAGGTGTCACTTGAAGTAACAAACCTACAGAGTTATTGGCTGACTTTGCAGTCCCTGATTCAGCTCAATCTTAAAGCATCTTTCAGCTCGCTGTTTTGGTTTTCCAGATGTATACTATACTGTTTTAGCTCTCTCTTCTTTTCTCGTCAGCATTGTTTCAAGCAGCAGAAGCAGACAGCTGCTTGTCAGGAACAAGGGGAAAACTCCCCACTTCCGCATTGAAGCCAACCAGGAAGTTCAAAAACTTGCAATTCCTTGACTGACCGCTTAAGACTGGCTCCAAAAGGGAGCAAATTCTCATTGGAGCCCATGTTAAAATGGCCAACTGAGGGGGGTGAATTTTTTTTCTAACTCATTTGTTTATTTTATATTTAAGCTTAAAATTCAGCTATTTGGCTGTTGATTAACAGCCTGTTGACGAATAGCCGGGGGCAGTTGGCTGAGTGGGTGTGCTGTCCGTCCTTCGAGCCCCGCCTCTTTTCCCATATTTGGCGGGCTCTCGGCGGAGTCACGTGCAGGCTAATGGCAGCGCCCAGGTAGAGATTTTTTAGGCTTCACTTTCGCTCATACAGAAACCAGTGGGTGACGTCACGGAGGGTTTGTCCAGTGTTTTATACAGTCAATGGTCAGGAATACCAAATCTTAGTTTGTGCTCATCCGGTTTTGTTTTCATGTTACATCACTAACTCTCCTGTCATTTCAGATCACGTCTCGCTCCCAGCCCATGCAATCTGCTTATTACCTGCACCTGGTTTTCTCCACCCATCTCCTCACTTGTGGCTTATTCTCCCATTAGTCCTTCAGTATAAATACCAGTCCATTTTCCCCAGCCTTCTGCCAGATTGTCTTGTGTTTTTTGCCAAGCTATCCAGCATTTTTTCTTGTTCTGCCTGATCACCTGTTTTGGACCTTATCTGCCTGGTTTTGGTTTCTGTATTCCCTGCCTGCCCCTTGTCTGATTTGTTTGCTGGTTCGTTTGATTTCTTGTTTCTTTGACTCTTCCTGAACTGTTTAAGTAAAGTGAACTTTGCCTTCAATTCTACTGCCTCTTTGTCGTGCATTTGGGTTCTGTACTGGTGATTCTTACATTGCTATACTATACCTGCAGTGAACTCAATTTAGCAACAAGGAGATGAAAAAAGTGGAGCATTTATCAGAAAAAGAGACAGACTTTCTTAGGAGTTAGTGGAACCAACAGAAAGTTGAAAGGAGAGTGAAATTAATAGTATATCTTGGATTTAAATACATCACAGATCCAAATAACAGCTAATGTTGATCCATGTCTGCTAGATAGCTAATAGGCAAATGTTTGGCCATACAATTTGCTATAGAATCCTTTTAAAGTTTAGAGAGCGACAATTGTGGAGCAATTATGACTTCTTTAAAATAAGACTTCAGTCTGAGTTAGTCAGAGGAAAAGAGTGTCCTCACCTGGCAGCCATATGAAAGCCACATAATTACAAAAAAAAGATAAGCTGCTTGATTTTGCAAACTCAGTCTGCTGATGCCTCATAATAACTTCTGCTGAACTACAAAAATGCATTTTTTAACAGGATGAGGACCTTGAATTTTGTCCCTCATCCTTTAAAGTGTAATAAACCTCAACCTTACATAGACCCATAACATAACAGGATGTCTTTGCAGTTAATATGCAGGAGAGATTAACTACAGTTTCAATTAAAAAAGCACCTAGAGAGCACAGACCTGTATCAAGGCCAGTGATTCACCCCTACCTATGCAAGTATCCAAGCTATTACCAAAAATATTACAATAATGTCATAGCGTCTGACTGAAGCCTTTTCAACTCAGCTTTCATCTATCACAAACTTCTCAATAGAAGTTGCATTATATACTTTATAACTTTAAAAACTAGATATTTTCTAATGTCTAATTATACTCTATCTAATTGTCTTCGTAGAAAGCTAAGAAAAAGAAGAAAAGAGTGTTTTAAGTGTCCTGCATTTGTACTATGAATCAACTTTTACCAAGTAAACATAACTGCTGGTTTCTGTCAGAAGTCTGAGGAACTGCAGATTTGCTACCACAGAAGATAACTGATACATTCCAGTGTTGACTAGGCTGCATTTTGTGAGGTTTTAAACTTAATTACCATATTGGATTTTAAGATGTATGGCATTTATTTTGCCAAGCCCTGTCTCACAATGTTCAAAAAGTGAAATATAATAATATGTATCCATCCCATGATTCAGGTTGTTCCTTTGCCCAGACTGCACCCTTTTGCTGAGTTTCATTAAAATTTAAACCTGTAGCTTTTCTGTAACCCTGCCGACAGAAAAACAGACAAACGCTCTGAATCGCTCTGATACTTTCAAGTTCTTGATCAGTTCTCCAAGTTAAAGCACAATAATAAATGTATCTGTTAGTATAAGCTCTGAAAATGTTGTCTTCAGCAGTGCAAACAAAAAGGTTTAAACCATCAGATGTTGGTACTTTTTTGGTTTCCAGACAGCATTGCTGATAAAACTGGAAGCAGAGGCAGGCCCGCAGCAACAAAATGCTGCTGCTGGTCTGATAGCTTTGCTGAAAAATCATTTTGAATGCCTCATTATCAAGCTCAAAACATACCCAGCCTACTGTGGCACTTACTGCTCTGAGTAAATCAAACCTCCCACATGAAGGACAACAGCTTCTTCAGTGCAGCGACTTCCTCTCAGTGTGCAGGCTGAGCTCTCTTTAACAACACTATGTACCCAGATTAACCGGGGTCACCAAAATACACACAGTTGTCACAATATATGCAATCATAGTTCTGTGGATGGGCAGAAATATATTTCCGAGTGCGGCGCTCAGTCATTTGTACACTAACTCTTTGATCTCGACATGGCAGATGCAGAATGCTGCTAATGCTGCTGATCTCAGGCAGCTTGCAGACACTATGCAGAGGTGTTTGGCCGGTTATTTGCATTTTCTCTGAAGCTCATATTTGACATAATCCTACAAGGTGTTAAGGTGTCTTGTGCTTCACTTGACTTTCAAAGTTACTGTATAAGAATTAAATATAATACATAACTTAAGTTAATTCATTCAAGAGGCAGCACTGGATATGCAACTGTACATTAGAGAAGACACACATGTGGCTGTGGCTGCAGGAAGCAAATAGACAATCTTCCCTGTGACCTAACCTTGTAAACTCTAACCCAGACTTTGTTCAATGGGTGTTGCTTGGCAAGGCAGCTGGAACTCACAAGACAGCATTTAAAAAGATTTAGTTCTACTATCGGCTAAAACTATATATAACTATAACTGTCCCACTGTTTTGCCAACTCTGTGACCATGAAGACTTGAACTCTAGGATAACTTGAGTCTTGTTAAATATCGAAAGGAATCACCAAGAATTCTATAAAATGCAGCATATGAATATGATTTTGCTTTTCCAAAATATCTAGAAATTATTTTAAAAAAACATCCTACATCATCTGCTACCCATCAAACTCAGTGATTTGCTTCATAAGTGGAGACGATATTGATTGGACTTACATTTTATCAGTGGGGTGCACACTTTACTTTTTCTGTGTGAAAGTCATTTTTTTCTTGTCACAGATGATGAAGGAAGGCAGTGTGAGGCTTACAGGCAAATAACGACATTGATGTAGACTAATAGAAGAGTTCAGTGTGGTGCTGAAATAAACATAAAAGGAACAAATAGAGTAACCCTCATACTGAATAACAAAATATGACTAACCCTAACCCTAACCCTAAACCGACAAAATATTAGGTTAAATACAATTCTTTTTAAATATCCATACTAATAATCTTTGTAAAAATGCAAGTATATCACAGCTTATGCTCAGATATCATAAGCTTTCCGGATTGTTAGTTTCTCCTGATATACAACAAAAGAAATGGAAATTTTTCCAGCACAAGGTTAGAATGATTTGTCATTTTAAGCAGCATTTAAAGAACTGCTGATACACCTCTGCCCTCAGATACTTAAGTTTTTCACACCAGAAGAACTCAAATCAGACCTTACTGAAAGCTGCTTGTCAAGACAGGTCTTGGCATAATGGGGGTGGGATTGTGTGTGTGTGTGTGTGTGTGTGACTCCTCTTTGACTTGTGTCAGTTTAAAAACTGTCTGATGAGAAAAAAACAGTGTAAAGCTTGATTCACCTTTGTCTGATTTTTGCCATTCAGCACAGGATGCATATCTTATGTAACCTGACCATAATGCCACAAAGCTGAGCTCCAGAGTTCATTGTGAAAACTGTCATCAAGGTAGGAGTAAGTATATCTGGCATATTGAACCAATTAAATAAAAATAGCACAGGCTAAGTTTATGTAATCTGGCTGTTATAACAGGAGCTGTTAGGATGGAGGAGATTCATGCCTCATGCCGATTTTACACAGAAGGAGTCATTTCGCTCAGAACTCTAATCCAATTCTTCCAGCTCCTTTCTCAGGACTTGAAAGACAATCCATCTGTTCCTTCTGGCCGATGTTCAATCACACCGCCTTCTGTTGTGTGGGCCAGAGGTGAGTTAAATGTTTCTACCACTTCACTGACAAGCGGGGGAGTCGGGGACACGGTGGCATCTAGCTGCTATAAAGATCGCGGCTGGAGTCCTAATTCATCACCCCAGGCATCACCGTGTGGCATTACAATATGCAAACGCAGCGACGCTGTGCCCTCGCCGTAACCCTATTCTCTCCCTTTCATCTCTCTACCTCCACCCCCAACCTCCCTCTCCTCTCGCTCTCCCTTGGGGCTCCACTCTCCCCTTCTGTGTTTTGCACCTTTCTGCCAATACGTGGAGGGGGCTGAAAGTGATGTTGCAGCTGATGTTTGAATTAGATGAGCGTTGGGTATCGTTGTCTGGCTGCAACAGATGATCCTGTAATTAGCCCCATGGTGTCAGTGTTACATTTGATGCCATTTGATAAGAACATGTAAAAAAATCAGAGCCTTGTGTCTTTGGACAGGAAAAAAAAAAAAAGTAATACCCCTGCAACAGGTGTTTAAAAGAGTTTTCAAAGCTGTTGAAAATGTGTTTGTTCTCTTCTGTTTTGTGAAAATGTCTGATAGGTTCCTCAGTGGATATTCTGTTCTTACCCCATGTGATGGATACGTGAGCCAGCCCCAGTCTCCTGTGATTGTTGTTGTGTCCAGTAGATTCACTGCAGAGAAAAAACAACAAGAAAGCAGATAAGTGATGAACTTTAAATGAATGTTTTTCCCTTCCACAAGCATCCATCCGATCCTTCTACCATCCTCTGTGTGCACTGAGTTATACATCTGTCTGACAGGTGTGACAGATGAGGCGAGACGGTCATCGCCACAACTGTGAGCCAGGTGTCACAGTGTGTGATGTCACCTTGACCGGGTTAACCCTTGGAACCCTCGGTGCTGGGACCTTTGTGGTTCAGGCTCAGAATAGAACAGGAAATAAAATGTTTACTGTTACATGTGCAGGATAAAACTATACAGTATCTCAGCAGCAACTGGCTGGAATTCAGTGTAAAATATTCAGTAAACTGCTG
Organism: Acanthurus tennentii; assembly: GCA_029783805.1. Lineage (NCBI taxonomy): Eukaryota > Metazoa > Chordata > Actinopteri > Acanthuriformes > Acanthuridae > Acanthurus > Acanthurus tennentii. The sequence continues at coordinate 25,337,832 of JAPZDZ010000012.1, read as the reverse complement.
ACTGAGTCAGGATCACCTGCAGATCATTTAAAGTTGTGTTTAAAAGAACCTACAGAATATGCCAACAACACTGGGGGAATAAAAGGAGCACTAGCAATTAACAAATGATTGAAATAAAAGGTTTAGGACAGAGATATAAAGGGTAATCTAAATTACATAATTAGCTAACTGGCCAAAAATTTAGGAATAATTTGACAAATACTTGAAAAAATAATGTAATTTACAGCAGCCTTTATGAGTTTATTTAGGTTAAAATTAATACATACTGAAAATATGCAAAAAAATTAGATTCAATTTTCCTTTTTTAAGCATAATTTTACATTTTATCAATTTATTTTGTTAAGCTGCTTGTTGGGTCACAGATGTTTTTTTTTAGTGATTTATACAATAGCTGTGATTTTTAAACACTATATTTTTTAAATATGTATTTTCCACCTAAACCTATGATATATTTTTAATGCTAATTAGTTTTCATTAAAAGATTGACTTCAGATCGCCTACAACCTAGGTTAATTTGCTTTGCTTTACAGATGGAGCCTATTCTGTAAATAAGTTTTATGGTAAACACATTCCTATTCCAATTTTCAGACTAACACAAAATTAATCACTGAATTAATTTGAACATCCATCCAACATCATTTTTTTTCATCCAAAAAAGCGTCACAGTTGTTGTAGCTAGCTGGCAAAGTACACACAGGGCAATCATTGCTAGCTGACTATCAGCTACACTTTGCTTTGTGTGTGGAAGCTCGCACACTTAGAAATCATCCAGCAATATGATTTTTAAATTTCTCTCCATGTCTCATGTTAAGTGCAATTTTTTAACTTTAGTGCAGCATCCATATCTTCTGTAATAACATGTGTGCTGGACTCTCCCCTTCAGCACTTCCACCTAATATGATCTCTGCCCAAGGGCTGCTCGTCAAGCAACCAAGTAATGTTCCTCACATCAGAATGAGTTTGACAAAACACTTTACACTTTTCAGCTTTCCATCTCTCATCTGTCACCTTTTTGTTTGACACTTGCTCTCTTCCTCTCTCTCTCCTGCATGTTTAAGCTACAATATGCAATGCTTTTGCCTGGAAGCAGGAAGCGAGCTGCCAGGCCTGGCCTTCTCCCCCTCAGTGGGTCAAGTTCATATCCTATACTTTTTACTAATATTGATGAGTTCTCAGATACACACTCACAGAGTGTAAAGCATCACCCTAGTCACTTTGAAAATGTTGCAAACTGAAAGTTCAAGAAGTATTTGACATAAGATGTTCTGAATATGCAATACTTTGTTGTTTATTACTCTAAGGACCAAGAAAATTACAACCTTTCATCCTTTTTAATAGTTAACAAGAGAGTTTAAAAAGAATAAAAGCAGAACTATTTACAAAAATTTTAATTTTAACAAAACAAGAATCACCCACACATCTGACATGTGACCTCATGAGCATCTGTGCAGCCACTCACACAGGTGTTCACACTTCTGCCTAATTGCCTCTCTGGTGTTGTGCGAGCACACTGTGCCTGACTGCCACCTGACTCACTGGTTAACTGTAAATGCACCTGCAGGGATGGCACAACACACATCTTCATGATTCTTTCAGAGCTGAATTATACATTTTGGTCACTTGGAAGTAGATAACCCAAAGAAATGGAGACAAAATCAACAATCTCATCATATATTTGCCCTAGATATGGGCTAACATGTTAGCAAGCAGTTGCCTACTTACACATTCAGTAGACATAAGGCAAGATCATCTAACTGGAGTGGTTTCTTGCCAATATCCACTCCTCTTTTAGTTCTTGTAACTACAGAGAAAAAATGAGTCGTCTAAAGTATCTCCTGCTCTAGTTAACTGCTTTGCCAACTTTGTCTGCCTGCTGTTTAGTATAAAGGAATGCACACACTTTTCAGAGCTATCAGGGATTGATCAGAGCTTCTACACTGCCTGCTGCCTGCTGCTGCCGGAAACAAGTTAGATTTATCTGGGGGCCATGATTGTCTGTACCAAATCTGGAAAATGGAAAATGATCAAATTTCTGTTAGGTTCATGACCAAAGTGGTGGACTGACCACTCCAGACTTATTTGATAATTCTGTGTTAATTTAGTTTTCAAAATCCTAGTTAATGATCACTGCATACTTTCAAGTTTGGTCACTACCCTCTAGGAAAGCTCTGCCCACCTTCAGCCTGAAAAATATGAATTATCACAATAATTGAAAGCAACTGTATGAGCACAAATTAAGTCAGAAGAAGGGGATACAGGACACATTATTAAACCAGGTAGTGTGGCTGTTTGCTGGCTCCAAATAGCAGGAGTCAGCTATTCTGAAATAATGAACTTCAATGGCAAAACATCTCTAAATAAAACGACGATAAACTGCACACAGGATTTTCCTTTTTCCCCACCTGTACAGAAAACACTACTGAGAGATGAGATCTAATCTCAGTTAGTCAACACTAAACAGTGCTCGGCTGCTGCTGATTTGAAAAGAGTTTTGTGTTTCGCTTTGAAGTGTCTCTGCCTCACTTCCTGTGGGTCAAGAAGTGTCTACACCCACAATTCACTGAGGCAAATAGGATGAGTGTAAAGCATGGTAATGGGGATAGAGCACTCTTGTCTGCTGCACCTTCACTTCACGATTTAGTCTAATAAGATGGGACTATTTTTTTCCATAAAAATCTTGTCAAGTGGAGCCTCATGATCTTCTAATTCCTCTGTGCAAAGACTGTTGCTTTTCACACAAACACACACACACAAACACTCACGTGTTGCAATTAGCTGGTGTGTCACTCCTCCTAATTTGAGCACTGGGCCGCTGAGGAGGGCAGTGGGTCAGAACACACAGACAGATGGCAGTGCCACCATTCTCTCATCCCTCCATCCACCACCCCCCCATCTACCAGCCTCCTCTCTGCCTCTCGCTCCCTCCGACATCCCGTCGTCTTGTATTGATGATGCAATGGCCCCTCACACTCTAGCCAAGGTCACAAATGGATGCCGCCAATTACACTCCTCTGAGTGCTCTTCATTGGCCCACCAAAGTGACATAATGAAAGCAGCGTACTGGCGTAAGTGGATTTAATAATTTTTCAACGCACTGAGGGAATTTTCACTCTGCTATACTGTTATTAAAGGACAATAAAATAAGGACAAATATATCCACTCCCTGAATCGGAAAGGCATGTGAGGCGGTGTGTTATCACAGCAGACTGTGTGAGATTCACAAGCTATTCCCAGTGGTATTTATTTAATTTCCACTCAAATGAGAAATCCCTCTGTCTTTGAAGGTGGTGGGAGTCATTTATCTAATTTGCTCTACAGTAGCTGTCTGAATTATAACTTGTACATAAGCGATAGGGTTTAGTGGCATGTTTGCTGCTTTGCTTTAATGTGACAGGAACTGTGTGAATAAAACAGAGGACAGGCAGTAATTAGCACTTTGTTTATTTCTTCCCTCGCCTCTTCTCATCTTACCTTGTACATGCTGGAAAAACAGAAGTGAAGGCCAATTCTCTGTACCCCACCTCCGCCTTTTTGTTTGTGTTGCCGACTTTTTAACACAATTTTCAGATTTTGTAATGACACTGAGTTATGAAACTGACTCACAAATGGAGTCACAAATCAGATAGAATGAAACAATCCTTGTTTTTCAGGGTTCTGACTGACCTTCATCACAACTTGATGAGAGCCAGCTCTAAAGTCAGAGGCTCCAACACAAAGATTCTGCAGCAGTGAAGAGGTTAAAGCCTTCATTTGGCTGTGGAGCCAGGTGAAGGGACTCTGTGCTTCTCCTCTAGGACTCCAGGCTTAAAATTGAGTTTGTTTTACAGTGTTCTGTTCATAACAGGCACATAAACCCCCAATACGAGCCCTTCACCCTTCCCCACATCACCACAATTTCTATCTTGACCTCTCTACCATGTACTCCTCCACATCTTGGAAAGCGCCAAATGAAAAAGCTGTCTGCCAACTCAAGAGCTTGCTTCTGTTCGCTCAGACACACGCCACATATTTCCCAGGGCGGTGGTCAACTTTCCTCCCCCATTACTTTTCCCTCCCCACCCGGCAACTCAATCTAGCCAGTAGGTTAGCTGGTGTGTGGACGCCTGCGGCCTGGCATTCATGCCGCGGCATGTATCAAATCAGCCAGGTCCTCCAATGCTGCTGAAATGCAGTGACACGCACACACATACACACACACGCGCACTCACACACACGCACACACTCTACCTGCTCCTATCAGTGGTCATGGCAGGCTGAACTAGGGAGTGTATGTGTCTGAAGTCAACATGGAAGAATTATGGGCTGTCTTGGAGGAAGTGGAGTTTGCCTGCAGCACCTGCGGTGACTCCACACAGTCAACAACAACAACAACCTTGCTTTTAAAAAAAATTCACACACAAACACACACAGGGAGGAGAGGAGAAAAGTGTAGATGGAGGAAATGGCAGAACAGAAGAGATGCTCAAAATCTCATTTCCACCCCAGAAGACACTGCCATACATTTCAAAGGGAAGAGTGCAGCCATTATTCTATACCGATTGTCTTTACACACACTGTAACACACACACTCACAATAACACACACAGCATATAGGCATACATACTCTCAGAAGTAACATGTGACGGCAATCAAAAATGTGCAGTGTACCGTATTCTGGAAAAATGATACACTGACAAACATATGTTCAGCTGTTGTAGATACTCATAAACATGTACAAATACACACACAAAGACACACATACAGACACATAGATGGCACAGCTCTTGGGCCAGACAGGGACTATGACAGCTGTGTAATTATCTCATCAACACCTCCTTTCTCTAACAAGCTTCTCCCTCTCTTCTTTCTTCTCGCTGCCTGGAAAGCTCCTCATCAGCGCTGCGACCAGAGGAGGGGATAAAAGCCTTCACAGAGATGAGAGGAGCTCCACGAAAAACACCAAACACACTCACTTTCTCTTATTCTCACACACATATGCTCTTTCTCACACACAGCAAGCAATCTTTTGTGCTTTCTAGTTTTAGTTTTTCACAGTCCTTAGGCCAATTCCCCACTCTCCAATTATGAGAGCAAGTCCACATAAATTACCACCTCTGAAAAAAAAGAAAACAGCACTCTCAGCCTGTGTTCATTCAAGACGGCAACTAACCAATATAAAATGACTTGAAATAATTGTTTTTATCTCCATGCTCCACGCTGAAGCAGGTTTGCAAAATTTGTTCAAAAAAGCTGATGATTAGTGGTAGGTTTAGGGAAGTGTGCTCAACTAAATTAGATGTGTGAAATAAAAGGCGCAATAGAATCACAGTTAGGCTTTAAAAACAGAGGAGAAAAGAGCATGGAGGTAGTGGATCGTGTTATTGCTGCGCACAAGGACACTCAAGTACACAAGCATGGAGGCCACTGAAGGGAAGTTCTTCTGAGCCTATTTTTTTAGGTTGAAACCAAAAAATAAGAAAGGAAACACCATGAGTCCCCATTGAGAAAAGTGTCATATTCATGCTGAATAATAAGGGTGCCCCTTAGTTGAAGATATACATGTATCAATACATTACAAAGAATATATATACTAATCAAATCAATTCCAACCAAAGCTTAAAATGCATTTTTTGAACAATTACATGCCTCATCGGCTTTCAGGACACATAAGCTCCCACTATATAACACTGTGCATTCCACTTACTTTAAAAAACCAAGTTAGCTAATTGAGACCTCATAAATGTAAATCAGTGTCATCCACATTAATATAAATGTTTCTTTAATGACTCTGTCTGCATGCTATTTGGAATTCAGTTTTTACATTTCTTAGTAAGGTCTACAATCAGCCAGATCCTTTGTGATACTTTGAAAGAATGCTGCTTGAACAATAAATACTTGTAATTTAGTCAGCTTTTTTTGCTTACTAACCTGTGGTCTGATCATGTCTGATCTGAAACTGAACCCCTTACCCATGCTGGTTAGCTGAGGGTGGCCGAGGGATGTCATGTTCCCTTAAATAATTTTATTTAAATTGGGAAAAAACTGAGGTCATCATAACATGGGACACCATATGTTACTTATAACAAATAAAATGAGTCATGGTTCTCTCATCACGCAGAAACAGAGACTGTATACATATGTCTGATTCTGTTACCTCCCCATTTTGAAACATGTGTGTGTTTTTTTTCCTTTAATTTCTTATTGTTTTGCACTGTAGTGTAATTTTTCTTCATATTACAATTTGATTAGATTTCTAGTCAGTTGTGGACAGTTGTAGCCGGGAGGGAAGGGTGGTGCTGGGGGAAGGACTGGGTGATGGGATGGAGTGGGAGGATGAGTAGGACAGACTGGAGGATTAAGAGAGTGGGAGGTGTTTTTACATTTTGAATATTGCATTATGTATCACAGTATACTTTGAAATGTCAATGCAAAATAACAAAAAAAAAATATTCCCCTCACAATATTTTGTTTCTGGAGAGAAGCTGCATATTGTTAGAAACCTATCACATTTTAATCCGCATGGAGCTTTCATTATGGCTACAACAAGTTCCCAAAAGATTTTTTTTTGTCTTTAACTAGATTGTAAACATCAGTACAAATGGTTTCTAAACTGACTTTTGCCAAGTTTACTCAGCCAGTAATCCTTTTCATTGTGCAGAGATGGGAACAGAATTGTGTAGCTTTTCAGATGACTATTCGGCTGTAAATAAAGCACAACACATGGGAGCTAAACTCTGTTGCTGCAACTGCTTTCTCACAACCCGACATACATCGTTACACCATCCAAAAAAATTGTATGCAGCATCTTTAGTTGTTTATCAGACAAATATAAAATGTTTGTATAATTCAAAACTGGTCACATGTAATTTAAACATCCAGTTTAGCAAGTATTAGTAGTGAATAAACAGTTGTATATTTTATGAGAAGAACTTATTTACTACATTAATTTGTCTCATTTGATCTATTTTATTATGAAGTACCTATTTATTAATGAATATGTTTTCACTGTCTACAAAAACTGATCAAACTCCATCCACTGATGAAGGCTATGAGTTGCATGAGGTATTAAGTAAGGGGACCTTGAGTTCAGAACTTTTTGAAAGACTAATTTTCAGATTAAATTAAACACTTAAAATGTCCTTATACATGCTTTAATTAGTTCAAGTTTTATATTGCTTTTAAAGGCTAAATGAGGGGAGTTGAATTATTTTTAAAGTTAGGTGTTTCTAGAGTTACACTTGTGAAAAAATGAAAAAAGACCCATCACATTAAATATTTGCTTAACGTTAAACACGATTAAACTTACTCATGCAATCCAATTCACATATTTGAAACAAACTTCAGTAAAGTAACAGGGTTGCAGCAACCATCATTACTCCATTAAGTGTAAAGTGACTTCAGCGCTGCTTTCTTCTGTCACAGATCACTACCTTCTCATCAGCGTGGAGTGTTCAGAGACATGCTGTGCTTGTGTATGTATGTGTGTTTGACAGAGAAAGAGAGTGTTGCCCTGACACATTTTATTCACAAAGACCCACATCTGTTCATCACTAATCTAATCTCAGTACAACAAAAGACCATAGGCCCTATCCTACACCCGGCGCTAACGCGGTGCGCCGGTGGCGCATGTGTCATTGCTATCTTACACCTGG
>JAPZDZ010000012.1:25312898-25330101 GCA_029783805.1 Acanthurus tennentii | reverse complement strand
CCTGGAACAAGGCGGCAAAGGTTGACCAGGAACCTCCCCTGAATTAATTTTTAACTTTCCACGCCCAATGCGCCACTTGCGCATGGCGCAAAGTGTAGGATAGGGCCCATGGAGTCTGTTGTACTAAGCGGGTTAACAAGATGGCAACGACAATGAAGTGCTTACCTGCCATATTGGTCAGATAAGGTGACAGAGCCCTTCACATCATATGGAGGCAGTTTGTTACACTCAGAATTAATAGATTGTTAAGAAAAAAATGAGATGTTCGTGCTGCTTTCATTAATTAAAAACAGTCCATATTGAACTTCCTGTATCATTTGATTCCTCTTGTTCATCCCCAAGACATCAGTTCCCACTGATGATATGAATGTTAAACACCAAAAACAAAAAGTACAGAGACTTTTTGGTTTTTATTTTCTTTTAAAAGGCTTCTATAACTGGGCCCCCTGGTTTTTCAGCAAATGTTGCTCAAACAGGTGGAAATAGTGTATTTGCTGAGAGCTATTTTTAATAATGGATTAAATATATATATATATATATATATATCAATATATATATATATCAATATATGGTGCTCTAATGAGTATTTGAGGCAGTAAGATGATGCATGTGGAATAGAGTCCAAATAAACCGGCGTAAGAAACACCTTTGACACCTGTCACCCTGTGCAAACTGTGCAACTGCAATTGAAGGCTTGTGCAACAGAGTGGCTCACTGATTTATTTTAATAATCATATTAGTATCAGTATGGAGCTCTATGGCAGTGGTTCCAAAGTGGGTGCCACAGTAACTGGAGGTTCTTTGAGGACGGATCAGCACTGCAAGACTATGAACAAGTTTTTAAATAATTTTTGACCACAATAATGTGGTTTAACAATAAAAAACATATACATAACTTTTTTAATATATCTTGTTTTTTAAGCATATCAAAACAGATTGAAAAGGCAATATATTTCATATCTAAATTAAAAATTTAAAATTCTGCATGACATGAAAAACCATAGCTGATGGCCAACAGGTTTTTCATGTCAGGAATTTTTTCAGGAACTCAGTTGTCAGAAAACTGGTGAGCGACAGCGAGAGAAAGTTTCGACACAGCACAAAGAGCTGATACATCTCAGCCCTAAGCACAGTCTGACAGGACTGAGACTGAGTTGACCAACAAAACCTTGAGCCATCTCAGCATTACTTGATGGACTGACTTTGGCTGCTGGAGATGGACACATACGCATCATTGTACAGTAACATTTACTTTGCTATTGTTTCTTACCAGAGCATAGGCATCTGTGTACATATATGTATGTTACTGTATAGGTGGTCGAGTGGCTCAGGCTGCCATGACAGAACAGTGGAATAATCAGGCATTGGATACACATGGTAATTATTAGCACTGCCCTGATCAGGCTATATACAGACATGAGGCACTGGTCCATGTAAATGGTTACACTGTAATTCTTTATATGTGAAGGTTATACTTGCTACAAAACGGTAGCTGAATATATACTTTTATCTGTTTCTGTTACCTATGTTGCAATCTATAATTCCATTCATACTTTATGTCTAGCGTGAAACAAGCTCAAATAGTGGTTTGGTCAGTGGTTTTGCATTTGTATGGTAATTTGTTTTATCTCTCCTGCTGCTGTTGACACTCTTTCTTTCTTTTTTTCTTTAAGTATACTCGTAGTTGCAGCAGTGGCCCATTTTCCCCACAGGGATCATTAAAACTTCATCTCGTTACCTCTACACCTACACTAACCCTCTTCCCTCCTCCTCGTCTTGTCTTTCCCCAAACTCTCCCTGAAGTTTTTCTCCCCAGAGGCTCTTCTTTTATCCCCCTGTCTCCATTGTGGTGTAAGCATTTTGTCCTTGGTGCGGAGAAAGCAGTGCAGAGAGATGGATAGAGAAGACTGCTGAGAGACTTATTATGACACTCTGATGCAGACATCCCCAAAAAGTTCTTTCAACTTTTAACTGTTTTCAACTTTTTATCTTCTCTGAAATCTTCTCTGTTTGTAAAGCCATTGCAGGTAATGAGATTTTAGAGGTTGAAAGTGGTAAACACAGTCAGCAACTGCATTCAAAAGTAACCAGCAATACCACGAACACCCCCCCCCCATACACACACACACACACACACACACACACTGGTTTCATTTTAATTTAACAAAATCTTAATTGTCAAATGCTTTTCATCGTTTCTTTAATGTCAGAAAAAGGCAAAAATTATCAGATATTTTACAGAAAGAAGCCCAAAGCATGAATACAACTTAAACTCTATTTGTCTTCTCAAGACCCCTAATATTTGGCTCAAGACCCTTAGGAGGGGACTAAACTACTTAACTCTATATTTAGTTGTTAAGTCCAGCTCCTCTTCTGCTAAGTGCTACAGTAAAATGCTGTTTATTTATTCATGCATCACTATTACCACTCTAATAATGAGTGGTAATATCAGACACAGGATATTTTTTTTCAAGTACAACTAACTTGCAATACTTCTGTACTTTTTTCTTTTTTCTTTAACGGCATTCATAATGAAGAATTTTCAGACATTTGTTTTAGTGTATTTACATCTAAGATCTCAGTACTTCAATTTCTGATGTTGATAAACAGCCATAGCAAAAACAGGATTAAATATCTTCACAGTGCTGCCATATGGAGAGCCCGTCTGAACAGGTTTGAACCACAGATGTTCATTGTTAGGCAAAAATGAAAATATGATTATCTGCAAAAAACAAAATTTGTATTTGATAATGAAACGCCTCACTGTGACTGACCTGGCAAAATCTAAAACTGAGATACTGAAAAAATTAAAACCTTCATGAGACTTTATTTTCTCTAAATGTGATGGCCAGTACAGTATTCAGTTTTTTTTAGGATAATTCCAGAAAACATCCTTCACGAGTTTATGTCTTACACATTAAGTATACAGCAGGAAATGGTGCAGCATGGCCCCTACGGGAGAGGCAGACAGGGAACAAGGATTGAAGGCTTGATTTGTGAAAAGTTTCACACATTAACCCCGAGTAGCAGAACTCTGTCCCTAGCTTGAGTCTTTTTTATGAAATCGTTACCTGGCTTATACATTTTTGATTTATTGATTTTGCAAGACTGATGCTTCATGAGACAAGAAAAGCAGATATAACTAATGTGTACATGTTCACTGGTGTATTTATCAAAATAAAACAATAAAAGTTTAATGACCATATTGTTCCTAACTGATGTAATTAAAAACATTAACTGGAAATATTTACCTCTACTTTCATTGTGTATTTTGCAAGTGCTCAGGGCACTTACAAAATATTTGTGAATATTCATGTGATTCTTACCGATTAATTAACATGATAATAAAAGGAAACCTCTTTTCAGTAACAGTCACAAGACAGCAACTCACTTGTTTTCCTCTGCATCACCAAAGCTGCAATGGCTAAACAGAATTCAGCGATATCAAAAAAAGGTACTCGCACTGCAATTTGCACACATGGATCTGCTGTTTCTGTAAGCTACTAGTATTTTTACACTGGGAATAACAGCACCCATCATCATCACTAACACAACAACACAATTGTTATGGAAATGAAGCCTGGAAGTGTGCACAGCGCAACTTTTTCCATAATATCAGCACAAAATGCACTAAAGACAGCACTTTTCTGAAGAGAGAGAGAAAAACAAAACAAAAAACCAGCAGAATATACTGTAAACACGCCCAAGTTTACCCCTTTCAAAAACTACACGATTAGGTCAGAAAGAGTGGGCAGTGGAGTGTCTGCTCCTCTGCGGGAGTGGAGTTGAAATGACTCAGTTTACTCTGGCCAGCTCACCCTGGCACAATCCCTCATATCTTATTTTAGCAGGTGCTCTCTGGCTGGTGCACGGGACCCTGCTTTGTATATCCCTGCAATGCTTCGTGTTTGCTGCATGATGGAGGGTGGAGGATGCTGAGGGCCAGTGAAGCTCATCCTGTCCCAGGAGAGAGGAGTGAATAGCAGGCTATACAGCAGCTCAGGCCTGCCTGGCATCCCCAGGGAAAACATCCAGAGAGGTATTGAGGTAGTGGAGGAGAGGTAGGCAGATCTATTTATAGAGGGGGTAAAGAGGAGAGGTGAGATAAAAATGGGAGGGGGGAATGAAGAAGAAGAAGAGGGGAGTTGAAAACAAGAAGAGGAAAAAACAGAAGAGTCTAAAAGTAGATGACAGTGTCATTTCTGGAGCTGATAGCGTCCTCAGAGATCTTTGTTAACGTTGTGTTCGGCACCTGCTGAACAGAACAGAGCCCCTGACTTTAAGCGTGGTCCACTGGTGCAAAAGCTAACAAAGTATGCCTCAACTTATTGATTTATGGTAGAGAGAGTTCATGCAGAGGTGAGCTGTGCTTAACTGAAAGAGAGCGAACAGAACAGAGAGAATAGTTGAGTCAAGACAACAGTGATATTTTATCAATACAGACTTGACTTGCAGCCCAGAGTTTTTGTGATGTTTCTATACAAGTCCAGTTCTGGCTCTGCCTTCCTCTTTAATAAATAAAATTACTGTTATTCTTTATTTATTTTCCTTCTCCCCGGCTGTTATACCCGCAGGTCTCCATGCTGTCAGCCCATTTGAGTGCTTGTGCTGCATGTATGTCTCTATTTCACACTGATGCCCTTTAATCATTTTCATCATTTCAGTGAGCTGACATTTTACATAAAGAGCTCTTATCATCCCTGGCTTACACTTAATGATGAATGGTGATAATTACTGTCAGTCAATGCTTTTACCGTTCCATGGTCACATCACTATTTCTCTTCTGAAGTATGTCTGCTTCAAGAAAGTCTACAGTATCCTCAGCTAGTTGACATACAAATGTGGTACACACACGGCACCATACATGCTCATGACTCCATTAAATAAAAATTCCCAAGGAAAACATAAAATTGGACGTTAGTTAATGTATGTCAAGGAAGGCAGAGACTCTAAGACTTGGCCAAAAAACATGCATACATACATACAGACATACATAATGTAATGCTATGGCTTTACAGAGGCTATTATAGGCTATTTTTTGGAGCAATCACAAACACTGAGGATCGAGTTCACCAAGAATAATTTGCAGCTAATGACAGCCCCATGAATTGCACAATGTATTAGACTAATGTGTGCTCCACTTTAACATCTGATTCACAATAGATAATGTGCTAATAAAATTACAGCATAGCTGAGTTGCCCTTAATTTGCACCTGAATGAAATTACCATTTGTAAAAACACTGCTTAGCTACATTTACTTACAACTTCAAGGCTGCTGCAATTTTGACCACTTTACCAACAGTCCTCTTTTAACTTTTGGTTTGTTTTTTTGTTTTTTGTCACTTCTGAGGTTAAAGGTGCTAAATGTAACATCTAGCATCAGTTCCTCAAAAGTCTCATTAATTAAAGTAAATGAACCAAAAGTGTTTTTCAAATATGCTTCAAATCTCTTGAACCAATGTCAATTTATTGGTCATATTGAGTACTGTGTTTAAAATGCACAGTTCCCATATGGTATAGAAATTTGTCCTGATTTTCATCCGTGCAGCTTGGGTTCAGCTCTCACAATCGAAGCAGTCTAACATCTTTCAGACAATGACACTGCCATACACTTACGCACTTTCATAGCAAGTTTAAATCTGGATATTAACCCAGTGTACATGGTCCCCAGTGCTAATTGCCATCTTTAAGGTACAGGAACTGTACTCTAAGTGATGCTATAATGTTACATTTAGTACTTTAAAAAACACTGTGAAGTTACTTTTACCAAACTTTGTAACCAATTTTTGTACAGGAACTTACTCACAGAATCAACAAGCTGCTTTTAGTGTTTGGATCTCATTAGAGTAACAATAAATAATAAAAAAAAAACAATCAAAGCAATAAATCTAATAATATCACAATATTACTTGCAGACTTTATGCAGAGACTGCTGTCATGTTAACTTGAAAATATGAGTGAGACTCTTCTCAAAAGTGTTCTACACTTATCAAAAACTCTAAAAAAAAAATACCAAATGGATTAAAAATCAGCAGCAAAAAAGGCATGTCAATTTTTTAATAGGGTAAAAAAAAATTAGCTGTCAATTTATAAATTGAGAAAATAAATACAGTTGTAATGATTAACCAAAACTAACTAAAACAATTTTTTTCTTTCTTTTTTTATGCCCATATTATTTTCTGACTCATTTGTCTTATTGTAAGCTGGAAATCTCAAAAAAATGTTGACAAAAAATAAAAAAAAATGTAAAACAACATCACAATATTTGGTCTTTTGGAAAATTTTTGATATTTTCCAACAAAAAACTCCATTTACTTGAATAAAACAACAAAATGGCACTATCACACAGTCTTTATGTAAATCCAGATGCAGTGTAAAGTTAAAAATGTAGGACATCACGGCATCCTTGTGCTTTTTTTTAAATTTTGGAGCTACTTGACGAGCATATATATATTTATCCAGTCTGAAGTCATTGCTAACTGATCTCAACCTTCCACTACCAACCAGCTCCACCTGCTATCAATATAGGGTTTCTTTATTGTGTTATATTTTAAAATTTGACTAAAATTGCCTACAGTTGACCTAATTCCTGTAAACCTCAACAAAACGTGAGCATTGAGCCCCAAAGCAGTAACCTCCTGGAGATGACTGAAAATGATTTGCATCAATGAGAGTTCTCTGATCTTCTAAGGTCTCGATGTTCTGTTTTAAGTATGCACTTACATGTGTATGATTATTTTTCTTACACAGTCCTGTCTGTGTGTGTATGAATGCAGCCCAGTTAGGGTAAAGTCCTGAATGCTTTCTGCCTGAATGAACAGCGTCACGCAGCCACCAGCTGTCCATGCAGTGACACCGCAACACGACGCAGGGACTATCAGTGTTATTAGCAACAACTAAAATTAAGCAATCTGAAGATAAAAATACCAGCAACAAACAGGAGGTTGCATGACGTGGTATCAAAGCATAAATTTACACCATGTGATGAGATGCTGCTGTATTGAATGCGTTTGTTTTCCCCACAGAATGATGTGTTGAAGGGTAGAAAGTTGCAGTGCAGAGCTAACGCGAGGATTTCTCCCTCTGTCATCACAAGCGCACAGAGTCCCCATGCAGAGACACACAAGCGTGGTATTAATCTATTTTGAGTGTGAGAAGATGAATGAGTTTAGCTTCATGCATTTAAAAGGGCATGGTATGAACAGAAGACTGAAGACAGCAGAGAACAGAGAGGAGAATAACTGAGCGTTTGGACTCCCTGATTCGGCTCTGTTGTGGGTTAGTCGCTACTGAATCGTTCAATTAAACATCAGTGGAAGTGCCGTCCGTGAGATCTTCATCTTGTCTGTGAGATACAACCCTGTCCCTTCAATCCATGTTCAAAAAATACAACTGTACACTTTCAATTTGTGTGAAAAGCATATGCGAAAGTCTGATTTAGTGGGCTTTTGATATGCCAGTTCTTCCCATAACCTTCGGTTAAGAGCTGATGTACAGTCAGCTGACCTTTATCATCATTAACACAAAAATAAACCAATGATGAATGTAAAATGGCTGCAGTCTGTTAGGTTTACACAAAAAATGGCTTAATTTAAATATGTAAGCATGTTAAATTAAGTATAAGTCGTAAGTAGAATATGTTACACCTATTAAGTTATAGATATACATTTAAACAAGCAACAACTGCCTGAAATGTTAATGATCATTTTAATGTTAACTATAATCATATAATGCGAATTATTTAATAAGAATTATCAATTTTTTGGAGGGCATTTTCCAGAATTAACCATGATTGTACAATTCATTCACACAGTAATTCAGAAGAAGTGGTGCTAAAAATGAATATATAAAGAAAAGATTTTTACAAGCAGTAATTGATAAAATATTATGAGCAGCAGAGTGGCTTGGCTGTCTAAAAGATATTGCTGTGAATATAAAACTAAAGTTTCTTCCTCCTCACCTGCCAGCATTTTCAAATCTTTGTGAGTTGTTTTCACAGTAAGACTCTTTGTGCCTTGCCCTGTATTCAGGCTGCGTCTGAGGGTTATGATGAATTTGCTTTAAAATAGTGATAGTACACTTTAAAAGTCAGCAGGTCAGGACAGGCGAAGGTTCTTTTAGGCTTCATTTACTACACAAGCAGTCCGTCCTCCAAACAAGAGGAGGGTAATTTTTTTTTTATCCATACTGAAAGCTGCGGTTACTTCAGCAGGAGGTAACTCACAGGCTAGGTGCTGATGCAAGACACTGAAATAGACTTTTACAAACCTTTAGCCAATATACCCATCATTTGATTTATTCACTTTCTTCTCATATCTTCCCCTTCTCTTTCTTCTTTATCTGTGAATATACAGTAATTTAGACATTATAAATGCTTTTGTTCCCTTGAGACTTATGCTTCACATATAGCCGACATTAATATTGTCCCCACGGAGATAACTTGGTTAGACTGAGTGTCTGCAAGAGTGTGTCTGTGTGTGTGTGTGTGTGGGTGTGTGTGTGTGTGTGTGTGTGTGTGTGTGTGTGTGTGTGAGCGAGCACTTGAATATACTTGGGTGCCTGTGCACATCTGTTTGGACTGTGTGTACATGTGCTTCTGTATTTTCATCAGATGAGAAATTAGTTATTTGTCTCACCTCCTCCCTCGCCACATATTAATTACATCAAGCCTGTGATATATGGACAGATTACTGGGTGTAAAACACATTATTTTGTTATGGAAACAGGCTCAAGGAGAGATCCATCTGCCTGCATCACAGCTGGTTTTGGGCTCACCACATCATACACACGCACTACCCTAGCTGCCAAAATCAGAGGAATCTATCTGCTTTATCCTGCTGTATCGTCTGAATACAAGACTATCCTCTCTCTTTTTTAAAAAAAAAACACTAGTTTTTTTAATGCCTAAAACAGCAAATGTCAGAGAAATCAGCTTAAAATTACATATTCTGACTCTTGTCTCTCAGAATAAAAACACAGAACTTATTAACCTCTAAGTAAGAAGTTTGTTGGACCAACAAAGCAAACAGCATTGATGGAGCAAACAGTTTTCATAGAGGAAGACAGAATGAAACCACAGGAGCATGAGTCCAGCTCAGTCTGGTTTGACTTTCCCTTTTATTTACTTTCTCAAATAACAACAAGAGCTGAACGAGCATCAAGCTTACTAGATTCACACCATTAGGGGATCATACGTAAGAGCTTTTTTTTATATTGAACTCCATCACTGTATGAAATAATTTGTATGTTATTAAAGAGAGACGGTTTAATTTTCGCTGAAAGAACTGTTTAGGACCTATGGCAGTTATGGACAATTACATAATAATGGCAAATTGACCTTTTACTATTAATTCTAAATTGTTCTTCAGTAAGCATTAAAAAAAAGACACAAAATGTTTTATTCTGATGTTACTGTAACAAAAGTAAGGACTTCAGCCATCATAAACTACACACCATACAGGAAAAATAAGGCAGAAGGATAAAAAAATTAAATTGTGAAATCAAATTTTAATACAAATGAATTTAACTTTTATTTGTAAATGGTGGTTATGTTTCCTTTGCTATTATTATGACATATTCTAGTTAAAGGTTAAAGGTTGGTAAATGCTTACAGCCAAAAATGGGTTTATTAGATTAACTTATCCTATTATGGACTTCCATGTGGACATAAAAAAGAGATAAAAAACTGTGTATTTCATAATACTCTAAGTAATGTTGGCACATACCAAAAATATAAAAAATAAAAAATGTATGTGTTTAAATTCTTCAAACGGTTAAGAAATGGTTTAATAAGAGGAAAAAAGTGGTGCTGTGTATTGTGGCCAATAGGATTACCAAGGTTTAGGCTATGATGGCCACGGCCACCACTCCCACCCCTCGACTCTGTACAGAGTGCAGCCCACTGCTCATCCCGTGTCCTGTCAACTGTAAAGGTTGGTTTTATTTAACCGTGACCGCTATTTTCCCAAGCCTGAACAAAGTTACTCAAACTTTAACAAGATATCAACAAAACAGCCTTATGTATCATTGTTGTGCATATTGGAAACACTGACAAACAATATTATCTTGCAGAAAAAGGAGATGGATCAAAAAATGCATATATAAGTAGTTGTTGAAAGCAATGACACACAGCATGTCATTTAATTTAGAGGACTTCTTGATGAATTCACACTTTTCTCTCAGCTTGTGGCTGTTTGAGCTGCTGTGACTCAGAGGAAACAAAGTGAGCTGAGCACAAACTCTGAGTATGACCTTATTAGCCGGATGGTTCTTTGTTGCTGCAGCTATTGGAACAGGTTCGCAGGTTTGCCAGTGTTTATCAGAGCATATTAGAGCTTTGCTGGGCTTCTATTAAACTTAATGAACATTTAAATCCTTTAATGGATTGAAGGGAATTGAAAGCGGCAAATTATCAGCTAGACACTCTCCGCTGGTGTTGATAAAGACACCCACCAATGGAAGTATAAGAGCCGCACTTGTGACAGCAGCCTCCCCCTCTTACTCTCTCTTCATCTCACTTTGTTCTCCCCCTGTGACCGTCTCGCACTCTCCTTTTCTCTGTCTTTGCCCCTGTATCCCTCTATCACACAGCCTCTCTTTTGGAAAACACTTGCTGTGTTCCTCTGTCTGTCCGTAACAGAGGAGAGGAGGCTGTTGCTGCAAAACCAGATCTCCGTCATTCATCAGTCCCCATGAAGGAAACATCATAGAGATCTCTCTCCAGGAGGGATGTGCTAACACAGCCACAACAGCAGCCCATTACAGAGCTGTCAAGCGTTGCCTACAACCTTCTCTCCCTGTCTTTCATTCTTTTGCTCTATCTTGCCATCCCAGTGAGGGATCTTCTACCCCACATACTAGCAGAGCAAAGAAACATAAATTACCCAACAATACAACTCCAATCAGAGCATTGCAGAGTGGGCCCAGGGAGTGCTGAACTCTGGCCAGCCCAGCATCAGGTCTTGCTAATGGGTGGAAGGGGCTCAAGAGAGTCCCCTGCTTTTTGAGGCCTGCGGTCTGCTTCTGGCTGCAGCTCAGGAGGACTGGCAGACCCAGCCATATTGATCTGGTAGCTCCTATATTCCTGTCGACAGCTGGCTAACAAGGCTGATGTCTCAATAAAGACCAGTGCCTTGGGGAGAAAAGTCGGGGCAGCCAGCCAGACAAAAGCAACTCGTGTTAAGACAAACCAGCAGACAGGAGGAAAGGTTCACGCCCTTCCTGGTCATTTAATGCTCTCCAAAAATGCTGCACACACTGCAGCCCCCCCCCCAAAGGATGCCACTGGAAACTGAACTGTTACCATTGAACTGAAACTGAGAATAAATCCAGAGTCTGAAAAACTAAAGACAATTCAACAATTACTGACATTCCTGATGAGTTTGTTACAAATGCTTTGATGTGAAACAGAAAAAGAAACTGCAGTTATTTTGTGGCAAGTTCCATTGATAAACCTCAGATTTTAACAATAAGGTTTTAAGGTGAAATCACTGGGTGCAAATTGGTGTGGGAAGTGCACAGGATAGGACAGGAAAGCTCTGTAGCGGGTGATTAAAACTGACCAGAAAATTATTGGTATCCATTTACAGAGCATGAGTGAATTCAGTGAGGTGAGGTGTCCGTGCAGGGGTCAAAAGATTTTACAAGACAGCACCCATTCCAGCTACAGACTGAGCACCCTGCTGCTGTCTGGCAAGAGATGCAGCAGTATACGATGTTGTGCAACCAGAATAAAGGACAGGTTTTATCCTCAAGTTGTGAGACTTTGTTAACTAATCCTTCACACTAAAATGTATAAAACAAACAAAAAAAAATCTAAAAATATTAATTAGTAACCCATTTAATCATTTTTAGTAAGAGCATAAAGGAAATATGAACTTCTTTTTCCTCCTGTAGATTGTAAATCATAAGTGAATAATATAAAGACAGACTTAATATACCGACTATTCCTAGAGCCATACCATATCTTTCCCCTATCTATTTATTGACCAGGAACTAGACTCTAAGTGAGAAAAAAAAACCAAAAGAAGCGAGTGTGCCTGTGAAAGAAACACACTGACAGATAATGAGGCTAGTGATCTATTTTGATGAGTGAGACTTTAGGATATAGTTTGGCTGCTCTGTGTGGTGAAAAGGTGGAAACAGGGGGATTCATCGATCAATAAAAAGCGTCAGGAGCTGAAATATGAGAAGCTGTGAAGTAAAACATCTTCCCATGTCAACAAGCCTGTTAAAGTGTCCATAGGCAAACACATCGGACTGCACACTAAAGAAAATTCAGCTCTCATTACAATTAAATGCTTTGTTTGTTTTTTTTCTGTAATTTGACACAGAAACATTCCCTTTCAGGCTATTAATTAGGTTCTCATGCATTTACTAAACATGCGCCAGGTATTCTATTGACTGAAGAGAGATCAATACAAATTGCAGTGTCTAAACCGACTGTAGCGCAGATCAAAATCAAAATCTCACTGTCTTGTGTTTGAGACCCAAATTTGTCTTTGCCTTTTATTGCACAAGATAAACACTGCAGTTCCCAGCACTGTGGCTCTTTTAAACTTTTCTGTCTTTATTTCTTATTTTCAAGGCTTTTAAATTTTTTTTTTAATTTTTGCTTTTAGATTACATGTTTAAATCTCATAATAATGAAAAATAGGGAAATCTTTGTTGCTTTTCATCATTCCCTGCTCTGTGTCTCTTTCCCCGCTGGTCCTCCTGCAGCAGAGGTATGTGGTAATAATCATCCTCCTACAGTTTGCTCATTAGCAGAGTCCTGCTCTCTACATGGGTCTTTTCATGTTCCTCAATGCTAACAACAACCTGAAGGAACGCTCTGTGTCCTCGCTGGGAATGCGACGGTGTGTAACAACTTGCTGGAGGGACAGTGCTCGATGTCAGAAGGGTCTGTTCAGGGAAATCTCCACCTCCTACAAGGAGATGATTCAGGACACATAAATCCACCTTAAATGTGGGAGCTACTGTTTCTTATTCCTTGTGTTTTTGTCTTACACGGATTTTTCTGAGAACTGATTCAAATACTGATAAGTAATATCTCTAGGACACTAACTGTAGTGTGGCTTTTTTTCCTCTTTCCTCGAAATAACACAGATTCGGTGTTTCCCCTTAGAATTGTTTCCTTAAAAACTTCTGCAATAGAAAGCTCCAGTTTGACGGACTTTCATTGTTGCAATGGTGTTTTCAGTTCAAAGCTTCCTCAGACTTCACAGGAAAAAAGTTTTTGTTGGAGGACTAGTGTGTCATGTTTTTTTGAGTATTTTCTGTCTGCTTTGAAAAACATCTGCAACAGAACTGTGCGTGTGTATGACAGCTACTACCCATTCAAAAAATAAACAAATATTACACATTATGAAAAAAACATTTCAATTAAAATAAATGGTAAAGGTGAAATTAATAATAATTCAATATAAAATTCAAAATGTGTATACACGTAGTGAAATGTGCCAAATATGTATATTTATATATATTACTCTAAAATCAGCCAATGCATTTTTTACTTATGCTCATTTAATATTAAATGTATTTAGTACACTACTTATTAAACAAGCTGTTTCTTTGTTCTAATTTCGTAATCTGGCAGTAAATAAAAATCCTGTCCCTGTTTACATCAATCATCATAACTTTGTAATAAAAAGTGCTAATTAAAAAATAATAATTATCTGAAAAAAATGATGTTAGAAAAAAATGAAGACTTTTTAAAAAAAGATAATTAAAAAATATGAATGAAAATAGCCTGAAGAAGGGCTTCAAATTATGGGATTAGCCTTGTTGATTTTTTTTTATGATAATCACATTCAGTTTCTATAGTTCTCATAGTTGTGATTATACAATTTTAGATTCTGATTATTTAACCATCATTGTACAACACAAGGTTAAGGAATAGGGCACAGTTGTAGTTTTTTTATTCTACAGTTACACACAAAAAAAATACAGGAATATGTAAATATTGTTAATTAGTCCATATAGATTAAAATTGTTTTTTTTCATGCTTTACATAATAACAGTTAAATTGCAATTAACTGGCTTGATATCCGGCATGTTGTTACATGAGAAAAGAGTTAAAATACCACTGCGGTCTTTGCCTAAAGTACCTTTTTAAACATAATAATTTATTTAAATAAAAAAAAATCACTTTCCAGTTTTTAACGTAAAAAATAAGCAACAAAATAAAAGAAAAGGGAAAGACAAATAATCTATGTAAAAAGTTTCAGAAAGTTTAGAATTTATCAGCATTGTTTTACACTTTTTTTTTCAGAAAAAAACATGTAGCTGTAAATTTGGTTGTTTTTTGGATTTTAGTGTTTTTGAGTTTTCCTTTATGGATTTAAGTTATATTTTCTGGTACTAGAAGGGCATGTGATCAGCTGACATTTAATTAAACAATGGATTTTCTGAAAAATCAATGCTCAAAAAGTAACTATTTAATACTGGTTGCTATTATCACTCATTATGGTTACCCTTATAATTACTATGCACTTAATAAATAAAGAAAAAAAACTATGCATCAGCCTTTCAGGTGCCACTCTGTGTCCATGCAAATTAAATATATGGGTAAACTGAACTTCATAAAATGCTGCTGTCTTTCTAGTTTCAGCCTGCATAGAAAAATAAACAACGACCACAACAACGAAAACACAGCAATCTGATTCTGTAATAATTATGGTGTTTCAAACAATAGATTCCCTGCAATATTTCACACGTACTACTGAGGAAATGCGCAGACATGTTATGAGATGTCAAATTACTAAAACTAGCTTTCTCCCACTCCTCCCCTTACACAAAAATATACTCTTACACGCATGCCCCCACACACAGTCATGTTTACATCACTTCAGAGGACACCATATGGACTTCACATTGATTTAACCTAACCTAACCTTAACTGGAGTTATTGATCTTAAAAAAATACAACTGACGTTATGGGGATTTGCATTTTATGAATAATACCCCCCCCACCACACACACACACACACACACACACACATACACACAGATTACTCTCTATAGTTATAAAAAACGAACAACAGGGTTTGAAAGACACTTGAGTTATAAGTGGAGTGTACGCTCAGTACATTTGGATGTGTCCACAAAAGATGAATATGACGGCAAACATAAACAATGAACAGAAACAGACGCTGGCCCTGACTCCTGCTCATACATCACATATGCATACAAAACTCTGTCGCAGCGTCTTCTGTGAGTGCTCCTGGGTGTTATATGCAACTTGCGCAGTGTGTGTGTGAGTGTGTGTTGTCAAGTAGAGTGCTGCATGGTTGTGTAAGCAGTTACCTGTTCTTATACCAATTAAATTTCAGCTCTTCATTCATTTTCTTCATTCAAAGGTTATCTCTTCCATGTACATGATATATTTGTAATTGCCTCTGAGTCAAATCCCAGCCAAACTAAAGTGAGGAAGAGAAATTAAATTTTCAGCACTATCATTTTTAAAAAGCTATCAGATATAATTTCGACATCAGCTATTTGCTTGGACTTTATTAAAATTTTGTCCCTCATCACCCAAAGTAAGATGAAAGCGGTGGATTTTTTTACAGTAAAAAAAAAAAAATTAAAAATTGATTTGTTTTCTTTGTCATTTAGATTTATAGTGTGCAGGATAAGAGCAAAATCATATCTTTTTAAGCATTATATTCACAATTCACTGGTGACTTTTAATAGAGTGAGAACGTCTTTCTAGAATGGACAAGTGAAAAGAGAAGTTGATTCTTTCATTATGTTGAAAACGTTAAGTTACCAAGGACCTACCACATTTAAAGTTTGTTTTAGAACTTTATTTTTTTTAATCTTATGATGAAACAAATAAAATGGTTTTTAAGAAGCTCAGACTCCATTTAAACATTTTGCTGGCAACCTTACCGATGCGTTGTTTATAGCCTGTTCGTATATTTCAAGCCATTAGTCTAATATGACCCCATCAGACAATTCAAAGGTTTACACCAAACAAATATGTGAATATATTCTATTAAGGTATTTATTTAGGTATTTATGTATGTATGTACCATTTTCATTTAAGTTTGTTTAAGTGTTGCATTATTCTTTATTTTGGTGCTCAAAAAAGGTATATAACATTCGCTAAGTAAGTTGATTATTGTAACTGATTGATTATAAATGTGTCATACCTGGATACAGATATGCTCTGCATTTAATGTGGAATATTAATATAGGCCAATGGATCAAATCACAAACAAAGAAAGTAAGTGGCAGCACAACAGTTAAATGCATATTTACACCCATTTTTTTTAACAAATCACACTGAATTAATTATCAGTGAAGGGCAACAGTCATGGCGAGAGAGAGTGAATAAATTTAACAATTGAGGACACAAAACGAGAGAGGACAACGTTTGATGTGGAAGACAGTAAGTGAAATTATGGTGCATGCAGCAGTGATGATGTTAATGGCAGGTTGTAATTGTGGTGGTCACTGAGGGGATTCACATGAGGACATCTTGTATGAACTGACTGCCAGTCTGTCTGCATGATGCTACTCATTCTCTGCTCCATCTGACCTAAGGCGGCCCAACTCTCCCATCTCGACTTTACACAGCTTAATACAGGATAAGTGGCTGCCCTCACCTCTCCCCCTGCTGAGGTGATCCCACCTGATCTAAAGCACTGATCTCTCCCTCTCTTTTTCCCACTATCTTTTTCTCTTCTTCTGCTGCTGGTTTTTCCCTGCAGTGGTAAGCTGAATGTAGCCGTCAGGGCCAAAAAGGCCCAAACAGTCGAATCACTGCTGTCACTCAGTCTCCTGAGACCAGACCTATCTCAAGGACCCAGCCACACACATACACACACACACACACACACACACACACACACACACAGAACACACACACACACATACATACAAAAAGACAAAGAGAGGCACTAGGGAACTTTGTGGTGTATGTGTGTGGCATTAGTTGAACAAGTGACAACAACAGTTTTCTGTCTTGTGGTAGACAGATAAAGGACAGGAGGATGGCAGTAAACAAACCCAGGCTGGGCTTAAAGGAGCAAAGTGGACTGTGTGGACAAGAACACACACACATCTCTTACACACACATTTTGTTGAAGAAGCTTGTAAGGAAATAAACATGTGAGATCATGTTATGTATAGTATGAAAACAGCATGGACACACTCTCACACACACACTTTCACGTTACTGCCTAACCCAACAGCAGA
>JAPZDZ010000012.1:25284122-25301541 GCA_029783805.1 Acanthurus tennentii | reverse complement strand
AGCCTAAGCCTATTTAGCAGCATAACTAGGGGCTGATCCAAGGCGAGCCTGTACCAGCCCTAACTATAAGCTTTATCAAAAAGGAAGGTTATAAGCCTACTCTTAAATGTTGAGAGGGTGTCTGCCTCCCGGACTGAGATTGGAAGATTGTTCCACAGGAGAGGAGCTTAATAACTGAAGGCTCTAGCTCCCAGTCTACTTTTAGAGATTTTTAGAACCACCAGTAGGTCTACATACTGAGACCTTAATGGTCTAGTCAGACTTTTTTTCACAGCAGGAGTTGAGCTTGCTTGATGTGAAGGTCCGTACAAGAAATAGCTGAAATTTGGCAGGAGACCATCAGCCAACCTCCATTTACCTCCATTTGCCTTTCCTGCAAAAGTTCCAAGAGACATTTATGTGTATCTTTAAAAAAAAAAAAAAAAAATTTACAACACACTATGAGGCTGCAGCTTTGTTACTACTGCGCAGGCTAAGCGACCTTGGCAGTATTTGTTGATCAAAATACAAATGTGCAGTATTTATTCAAACCAAACTTGAATCACACTGACAAAGAAAATGAGTAGTTTCATATAATACCGAATTTGAGGTGTAGTATATTATATATATGTAAACTTGTAGTGTATGTAGAATAATGATCTGAATTGAAACAAAAATTTGTGTCATTACTAAATGAATGTTTTTACTTATTTGCTTGGTTACATGTCCTTGCCATAATGTAAAGTAAGATATCTCAGTGATAGTCAAATCCACACAGTGCAATGTTAGTTTCCATCAGGGAACAAAGGATTACAAGTACCCAAAACTGCATTCCCAACAGACTCTGAGAAAGACCATATGGAGAGCTGAGCCGTCTGGTCAAACAAAGTGCCTTTTTTGTCTGTTCAGAGGGCCTTTTACCAGCTTTCAGAAACATCAGTGCTAATCGTGATATCCGTTGTGGGATTTAAACGGTCTCATCAAAGTTGCTTTATTCAAGCAAGTCGTTTTATGGGCAACTAATTCAACCTGACCATGCAACCCTGCAACAGCTCTAGGAGCATTCAGGTCCACTGGATTTAATGAGCCTCCATCTCGATTAAAACTTTATAAGACTTCTGTTGCTAATCTGTAATGCTCCCTTCGAAGTCTGCTCCTGCTCAAGCAGCTGGGAAAAAACAGAGTCCAACTGTAAGCTGTCAGAACTGTCTGCCATTGACGAGCAGCTAAAATACATTTACACAAAACCATGTCATTCACAGTGAAATAATTTCTCCCAGACAACACTGCAGATGACTTAAAGCTTGATTAGTGTGTTGTGCTTTCAGTAATGAGCGCTGATTATTCACTACAATTTACCTGCATATGTTATTGATTGCTGCATTGTTAACTTTTTATCTTCTTTTTTTAATCTTTTTTTCTGTCTGCAACTACATAAAACTCACTGAGTTTTAGCCAATGCTGATTTACTTTAAATGCTTTTCAACTTTCACCAGCTATGTAACAACACTGACACTTTCCTCTGAAAAATTTGAATTAGCAAAGCTAGCAGCATTAAATTCCCTTCTCCATTTTGAATAAGGATACACAGTATTTATGCACTGCACTTATGCACCTAAACTTATCCAATAAAAAATCAATAGCCATTGCACATGTAGAAATGCCTGGAAATTCATTTTTTTGTTGTTATTAGTTATCAAATAAAAGCCAGTGTTCAACTTATTGCTGTAGTTTGAATAACAGCCAGAGTTCTCTGTGAAAGATATAAGGAAAACTCAGTTGAGCTAAGTGATACATTACCTCAGGTTCACACTGTCTCATGGAAGATTGCCCTCCAAACAAAAAGGACACAGAGGAGTTTTTGACCACTGGAGGTGCCAAAGAGCAATGTTCAAGCAGGTGGGCAAAAGTTTTGTTAGTATTGTCCATGAACACATAGAATCACACAGGCAACTTGATAAACATTTGATATGGCTGCCTGCTTTGACATTAACAGTTTTGGTACTGTTTGCTTCTTTGGAGGTAGTAGGAGTAGACTGACAGTTTTGTAAACATTATTTTCTCCTGTTTATGTTAAGTCAAGGGGGTTATTGTTTGTAATCTGTTTGTTTGCCTTGTGAGCCTAAATTGCTTACTTCCTCAGATAGGATTGCTTTTGTCATTATTGAGGTCTTGGTTCACTTTAAAGTAACATAAATCTCTGCTTTTTATTAATTATTGTAAATGAATCCACTTGTCTTTCATTGAGCTCCTTGGTCTTTGTGGCTACCCAGCAGCTGCGAAAGATGAGACCTTTTCATGTTGTGTCTTTGAATTGCAGGTTACATGCATAACCCCAGTTCTCTGAATAGTATGAGTAAGTGTCTCACCAAAATGCCGTCCATGTTTATTTATCACTCAGTAAGCAATAAAATAGCATTCACAGTTATCTGCTCAGACTTGTGTTTAATGACAGGCTAGAATGAGCAGTTACTCTCAAACACCTGAGCAGACCGTGAACAAAAAACCCTGTGACTAACCTTGCAAGAAGTGGTTTATGAACAGCTGGCAGTACAGTGTTGAGCCTTTTATAATGTGAACACTTCACACTTAACATTTTACTCTAAGTATTTTCAAGCAGTAAACACTTTCTAATTTTTACAAGAAAGGAGGCAAAAAGGATGAGAAGTAGTCATTGAGCATTTGTATGTCTGGTCATTATCTTGCCTGTGATGAAGTGCAGCACAAAACAACTTCCTTGGCCCTTCCATGAGAAGCATTTGGAAATGTATCCACAAACTGAAGGATACAGTACCAAACTGATTCAAAGGTGATAATGACCCTGTGATAATGATAATGATACTGTTGTATTATTATGATGCTCAGTGGGCATAATCTTGCATTTATCGAGACAAAATACTCTGTGAAAACATTGTGATTTTTTTTTATTTTGCATGAACAGCAAACCACATCAAGGCAAATAAATCAAGAGATGAACTGAGAAAATATGAAGCTGATTGATAGAATGTGATTCCTGAGAAGTAAGAACATAGTGCAGACACAAGGCGTGTCCACTTTAAATAAAAGGCCCTGATTCTTTTTGACCATTTTTTTTTATAACATGAAAACAACAGTGATTAGGCCTTTGTAAAAGAAAATCAGCAAAAGATGGTCCATCATTTTGCAGGTATATACAAAAGTGTAATGAGTACTTTATAGTGAATAAGGCATTATTTTTTCATTTTATTTTCTTGTCTTTTCAGAGGAGCCGAGAGCAGTAGGGACCGTGAGAGGTTCTTAACCAGGAATAACATCAATAATGAGGTCACACTTTTATGCGAGTGTGTACATGAGAAACTGTATGTGTGCTTGTGCACGTCTGTGAAAACTAGAGTGTTTAAACAAGAGAGAGAGAGGGGGGCTTTAAGGGGTCAGTCTTGTTGTTGTTGTGCTAATACAATTTAGTCCTAATTAGCAAGCTGCCTGTGAGCCTCAAGTGTCCTCTCACAATAGACACCATTTCCTAACAATCAATTTCCATGAAAACAAGAATTAGCCCGGAGACTACAACATGATGACCCAAAATCTTTGTTGTTTTGCCTATGGTCATTTTTTTTTTCCTGTTTTAAACATGACATTTCAGCACCAATGAATATCCCCCAAAAAATAGCCAAAAGTGATGAATTATCTTGTATCTTGTCTGCAAGAAATCTTGTCTTGACTTGTTTGGAAACCCCGAGAGTTGACAGACTGACAGGGACTGTCCCACAGAGACCCTGTCAGACACTGTGTGCCAGTCAGGGTCACACAGTGCCAGTGCGACACATGGCTCAGATGGAGAATGCAGAAACAAAGTGAAAAATATTGGACTAAAATGTGTCTCAAAATGTATAATTTATGAATATTTATATGACAATGATAAAGTACATAAAAAGAAATCAGTGAAATTGTAAGCTCATTTCAAACACAGTCCAAATTGACTTTGTAAATAAAGACACAAAAGCACATTTGCATCTGGCTCTCAACAAATCCTATCACTCAAGTTCTTCCTTGCAGATAGTTCTGTATTGTAAAAAAAAGAAAAAGTTTTGCCACCACTAATTAATTTATGATAAATAATCAACTGATGTAGCCTAATTAGCCCTAACTTCCTGCAAAGTAATGCAGCCTTGACAAAAGGACATGCCATATTCAACAGAACAGCATGTTTTATATAGCATGCTCAACAGACTCAGCTATATAACCAACCTAGAGTGGTAATACTCAACTTAAATGTGTGTTGTGTGGACTAAATAAATGAAGAAATTTAACAGTATTTTGGGCACTCTTAGAGAAACTTAAGGTTAATTGAAGAAAACCTGCTCCTGACCAGGTTCACTGACTTAGTTACCATAGTTACTGACTCAGAGCTTAAGTTACCTCTTTCTTTAAAATTGGCTGGAGTTACCCTGCTATCTCTGGTTTGAGTAACCCTTTCTGAAACAGAAAACCCAGAGTTTGCCTCAGTTCAGAGTTAACAGACTCAGGATTTTCACCAAACTTGCCCTCTGCAACAGGCCCCTCAACTCAAAGTTTAAGGTTATGCAAAGAGTTTGTTTGAGGTTCTCTATGAAATGGGTCCCTGTTTTCTTGCTTTTCCGTGTTTTAAACAGAAAAACAAGGTTGTTTTTTTGATTTTGAGATTTCATTTAGGCATACATTTGTTGTCATTTTTTATCTCTTTTCTCCAGTGAGTTAACAGAAGAGCCGTGTCAGCTTTAGCGGAAGTTGGATGACAAAATGTGGGAGAAGTAAGGTATCAAAAGTACGCAGGGCAAGATAAGGTGAATAGGTCACTGTAAGATTGCACCATCCTGGCAGCTACTCTCACCATGATACCATTACATTTGGCACTTACTTTTGAACAGATGAAACAAACAAGATTCAGGATGTAAATCAGAAGGGAGATGTAGTAGTGCAGATAGGTGTGTTTCTTAGTTTTAATAGTGCCGGGCTAGCTGCTTCCTCCTATTTACAGTCTTTATGCTTAACTGTGTTAATCACCTGGTTGATGCTTGATAACAATTTACAAACACAAGTGATAGTATCTCTTCATGTAACTCTCTGAAAGGAAATAAATAATGGTAGTTTCTGAGATTCTTAATTCTATTTTTACATGGATCCAAGAACAAAGATTGGAAGCAGGGATAAACAGCTGGTTTGAGTTTGTCTAAAATAAAAAATTTAAAAAATTCACCCACAAGCAATTCTAAAGCTAATTTGCCAAATGGCATTTATCCTGCCTGATTAGCTCTGGCATTAGCAGAAATATCTATTAATGTTGAAAATATTCATTCTTGACCGTTATGCAGAACAACTTCCTGGAGCCTAGACTGGGTGCCCGGCAACACCTCAAAACAGAGAAATAGACCAGTCTGCAACTCATCTTGTAAAGGATCCGAGTATTGTTTTACACTTCTATGACCATTTGATAAACATTTAGTCTTCTCATTGTTCCAAACATACCTGATGTTTTTGTCTGTTCCTTTTTTCTCTTCAGTGGAGTGGAAACTTCAGTGAGTGTGAAAGCCACATGCGTCATGTACTATAGGCTACATCATAATTTATTTGTTAAGTCTGTTTCATTGCACTTTGTTTCATTTTGCTTTTATCACTACATTAAACTTTTATACTTCAACCAAGGGTAAAAACTTTTTCAACTAAACGTTTCAAACTTCCAGCATCCAGTGTTCCACTGACTGACAATGGGTACAAAAACAGTGAATGGAAACTCTTTTCTACAAACTGCATTTTAATGACATGTTACATTGGGATGGAATGGATTATTACCATTAATGCCTATATTTGTGCCATTTTTTCATCTAAGGACCCCAATTACTTATTTACTCATGCATTCATTCGTTTTCAATTATCATTTTTGCTAACTCATTGTAGTACTTGCATTGCACTCATTTTTGCTGTAGTTGTGATGTCTGTAAAATAGAGATTAAGCTGTATCCTTCACAAGCATAACCCTCCATATTACTATGCCTAACATTTTGGCATTGAACATAAATTAAAGTCAGTTGCCAGCGATGAAATAACAGTTATGAACTAAGCTGCATGACCTTTTGCAGCCTGACTCTGAGACTCTTTTTTTCTGGCAGACACTCTCTAAATTGCAAGCCTAACATCACTGCTTTGGGATGGACTGGAGGCACTATTAATTTCCCTGTTGCTGGCAGTATTGCTTTACATATGACAGCTGCTCTACTCTTAAACCAAGGAGATTAGAGCTGTAAATACACTACTTTAAAGCACTAACTACCTTACTAACTAACTAACTAACTAACTAACTAACTAACTAACTAAACTAAGGTGCAGCAAAGTCTGCCGCCTGTCTGTGCATCTTCACAGACGGACCAAAATGGATTTGTTAAAAATGTACTGTGAAACACTGTATTCCCACAGACTCCACGTGTAACTGAATCTCTAACTTTTTGACCAGTAGATGACAAGTTGTTACAGTTAACAACGAGTTGTTAAAGTAAACAACTGGTTATTGTTTGAAATGGCTACAGATAAAGCTTGGTTATTGATAATTACTAAATTACTAACAGTAAGTACTGATAATTAATTATTAATGTTACTTAATAATTTCAGGGCACCACCCTGCAATCAGGGATCAATGACCAAACAGCTATCAGTCTCTAAGATTAAAGGAAAGCCTACATTGTACATATTAAATAAAATTCAATACTAAAAGAAGAAGTAATTCAGCAATTAATTAGGTTGGAAGGGGTGAGATCGAGCACTGACCATACAACCAGCTGTTATTACAATAATACATGCAACAATAATGACACAGAGGGCTCTCATTCAACACACAACTGTTTATTACAAAATGTATTACTCTGGAAACTCCATACATTTAAGTCAATAAACATCCAACAGCTATTGATAAAAATTACACATGAACCGTAAACAGTTGAAGCACAACAACACCAGGCAAGCAAGTGTGTATATGTGTGCACCTAGGAGTGTGTGAGTGTGTGTAGGTTTTTGGGTGTGTGTCTGCGTGTGTGTGTGTGTGTGTGTGAGAGAGAGAGAGAGAGTGGAGGGGGGAGGAAGTGGGAAAGATGGCAGACGTGATGTCACGTGGCAGTCACTGGAAGTGAGTTTGAGCAAGACAATGGCGAAGCTGAACACACTGAATGCTCACAAAGGGGTGACTATGCTGCACGGGACGTGTGTACTGGTGATTGCGAGCTCTCCTACAGGTCACTCACAGGGTGATGTGTGTACTACGCAAAGCAGCATAGGTGTGTGTGTATGTGTGTGGGTTAGTCAAAAGAGAGAAAGAGAAAATGAGAAGCGCATACGCTCGGGAGTGGCTTAAGGCAAAGGATCATGGATGGCACAATATTCGCTTTCCTATTTCTCAAAGACTCATCTACCGTCCACTAATCACTGTGTAAGTCAGAAAGGCGAAATATTTGGGCATACGCACGACACACAGCTAGCAGCACAATGTTCACAGAAAACATAAACAAAGTAGCTTCTATCGCAAACAGCTTACAGTCAACACAAAAAACGGAATGCGCGGTTCATAAAACAAAACAAAAATACCGTCCAAACTTCAAAATTTACTGACTCTGCCCTTGCTGGTCCGTGCAGGTCTGTCTTTGTTTGAGACATGGGCGAGGTCCCAACATTATAAAAGTCATGCCCATGACATTGTGCTCCTCAGGATTGTGTTTTGTTTTCTATCTCGTGCTCATTGCATACCAAGGACCACATTTCTAATTAAAATTCTGTTAAAATTAATTAAAAGTCTCTTCCCTTGTTTAGTGGTGTGTTTATGTCAACTTAACCCTCTAACAAAACCAAGGAAATGGTTGTAACCTTCTTCTAAAATAAAATGAGCTTTGGCCTTGGTCATCAATGGTCAAAGCTTCAAATTCCTGGGGACCACTATGTCTTCTGATCTTGAAAGCAATGTCTGTGTAAGCCATGCTTTACAGAGAGCCCATCAATGATTGCTCTTTCTCCGACAACTCAAGAAGTTTGTGGTGTCAGAGGCAGGGATGTGAAACTTTTACAGAATTGTAAAAGAGATTTTTTCACATTCATGGTAACTGCTTAGGCAATGACATCTGTGCATCTGTGATATTTATAATGTTGCCATTATTAGGATGGGTCTGAAAATAATCAGGGACTCCTCACACCCAGCCAATGCACTTTTTTGTCTGACTTCCTTCAAAAAAGGAAAGTCTTAAAACAAGACATAGAGATCAAACATACTTGTTTCCATAACAGCACATATCCTGAGGTAGTGGAGGACTTTAACTCCTCATCATTAGTACAAAATATTAACTGAACTTGTCTCCCCTGGTGGGTTTTTCTGCTTTGTTAATACACCACTCGAGCTTTGGCTGTTTTATTTTGGGATTTTTGAGCATTTTCTTATATATGTTACTATTGTACTGTATTTGTATTATGTCATTTTGTCTCCCTCCAATCAATGTCTCATTGGAACTGTAATATGATATTGAATCTTGAATCTCACCCCAGTTGTTGCCCCTCACACAGACATAGAAAGAGCACTTGAATATTATGCTGAATTAAAAGTTCTGTTGATCAAAAGAAATTTTACTCAAATAAAAGCAATTTTTGTAAAAAAAAAAAAAAAAAGTGCTTGGATAAAAAAAGTATGTAATTTAAATGTACTTTAAGTATCAGGCTGATCTGTCCAGCTCAGACAGAAGAGGAGGTGATGTATTTAACTATTATTCAATTTTTGCGGACTTCCACCTTCACCATTTTAATTGGCATTATCCCAGAAATTAGGAAAAGGCAACAAAATATAAAGCACTATTACCCTGAATAAAATTACACATCCCCGAGATGGATAATTTTCTTTTATTTCAGAGGGGAAAAAAGATTTTCACCCCTTTTTTTATACATCTGTCAAACACTGGCAGTAAGTTCATTTCTTTCGCCTCAAGCCCAAGTCCCAAATATCAAGCATCAGCATTATTTACATGCAGCAGGTTGAAGTACCAAGTGCAGTCCATATTTGTGGTACTATAATTGTAAGCTGAGAAATACAGGCAGTGGGAAAAGGCTTGGTAGAGATTGCCTGTTAGCCAACTATGCATGGAAAAGCAGGCTAGCCAGGATATAGAAAAGTGTGATGTGAACAGGGCGAACAATGGGAAGAGAAGAACCAAGAGCTTGGCATTGCCTGAGGAAGCAGACAACCAGATGTGGCAAGAACATCTCCTCTTGACAAAGCACACTCTGTACTATTCTGTATGGAACCTCAGGAAGCATTTGCTGGTGGACATGGAACAGAGGTGGAAGTCACATTTCAGGCTCTTGGCTTTTGGTGTACCACTGCATCGTGGTATCTCCCCTTCCTTTCAGCCATGATCATCCAGTGGGCTGTGATATCCAGGCACACATCAGAGACTGTTGCATGTCTTCTTTCCTTCTTGCTCCCCAGCAACTGTGGAACTGTTGACCCATTTTTGCTTTTACACAAACTTTCTGCGATGTACAACTCGCATGTACTATATAATGCGGATTATGTTCCTCCTTACTCATGGCATGCTGTTACAATTTCCCCTGTAGAACAGCCAGGTAGTCACAATGGCCCGGTTGACAAAAAGGAAAACCAGCTGGTGATACCATTCCTTGTTCTTTTTTTTGTTGAGACACATAGCTGAGCAAATCTAGGAGATCCAACCATCCTATGTTTTTGTTGTATTTGCTCACAAGCACTGGGCATGGGAGTTTGATGCATTCCTTTTGCCGGTGTCCCACCTGTCAACCTCAGTAACTGGGTGTGCTCTACTGTAGATGCTGAGCATGTTCACTGAGCAGTTATTTTACCACTGTACAGTATATAAAGTGGTTTTTCTAACCATGGAGGTCTTGTGTTGGAAAGATTCACATCCAGTTCTTTTTGGTCGGCATTAGACATCAGGTGGGCACCTGGCAGTCTGTTTGACTGAACAGTGCCAGTGCATTGGATTCTGCTGAGCAAGGGAGAGGACAAGAGGGACACCTGCGAAACAATTGTCAAAAAAACCTGTGGTTCTGCTCCTTAGAAATTGGCTGGGCCAGGCAGAGGACCATGTTTCCACTTGCACCTACATCTGGCAGCTCGAGGGGTTGTGTACTCTTCCTGAGTAAATCTCCAAATTATATGGGATACCATCAGAGACACCAAAATGAGTATCCTGTGGCCCCATTTATTTGTTTTTGCTGGTAGATATTGCTTGAGTCAATGTCTTCCACTGATTGGAACCATCTGCTCATCAACAGCCAGCTTCTCTGCCATTGCATTTGTGTTCAGCTTTGTGGTAAGATAAGTAATCAATGGTCGGATCTTGTGTAGTGGATCAACAAGTGCAGGATTTTTTATGACCTAGCATCTGTTTAGAGAGAAGATATTATCTGCTTGTGACACTTGCGTGGTTTTGTTCCAAAACATGCTAGAGGATGGTAATGTGAACTATGGCATGTGGAGCAAAGTACCCAGGAACTACTCAAGCTCTATGGCAGTGAGGCTAAGGGGGTTGTTAAATCATAAGTCACACTGTAAGGCATATAGATTTGACTGCTCTACAGTAACTTGGACACTAGGAAAGGAGCTTTAAGTATTGGAGGGAGGACTTGATATCATACACTTTTCTGCCAGTGGCGCATTGGGTGGGGAAGTTTTAATTTATTCAGGGGAATTTCCAGGTCAACCTTTGCTACCTTGTTCCAGGAGCAACAGAGAAATCCTGCTCTGCCCCATCCAATGCGCCACTGGTGCACACAATTCATGGGTGTTTCATGGATGTTTCTCTGGCCAAAAATGCATGAACCAATTGGAGAATCCACTCTCATTCCCTTTAAGGACTGGTTCCGCCATGGCGCAGGCGTATTGCTATCTTACACCCAGCGCAAACATAAACGGCTGAACTACAAGGATTTATTTATTTATTTATTTATTTGCAGGCATGCACGCACACAGGCACACACACACACACACTTAAAAATTAAAATCAATTTTGCTAATAATTCTATTACATGTGGTAAGTAATGGTTGACGGACTATTTTTCTTTCAGCCACTTGTTGATATTGAATTCAAACAAAGAAAGGCAATTCAGCGGTAAGGAGACAGAACTCTTTGCTCAGGGTTCATGTTATAGATAATTGTCATGAACTCTGCTGGAGCTTCTTAGCCCCAAGCTCCTGCTGCTCCTCCTGCACACACCCATCTACTCATCCTCCACTCAGCCCATGCCAGCTTTTCCCACCAGTATTCTGTCCACACCTATTTGCACTCCCCCTGCATTGACTGTCAGCCAATCAGTGACCAGCCTGCTCAGCCACCACACACCTGTTTCTTATCGGCTCACTCTCCCCTCAGTAATTATACCAGTCAGTTTTCCCCTGTTGTTTGCACTCCTGCCTGCTTCGTATCCTGCCTGTTTCTTGTTTTGCCTTATGGATTTTTGACCTGTGCCTTTTACCTGGTTTGCGTTTTTTGCCTGATGCCTTTGAACCTCTGCCTGACCACTTTGTTTTTTGATTTTGACTCTTGCTATGGACTGTATTCAGTTCTACTGAAGAAAATTCAGTAAAGTTTCAGTTTTTGCCTAATTTCTGCCTCTGCCTTGTGATTCTGCTTGAGGATTTTCTCTGGTTCATGACCGATAATTATTATTTAATTCTTGTTTTTCTGATTAAATAAATGTTGTTTTACATTTGCGCCTCTGTTTAGACCAGGTTTTAGCTTGTCTAAACTCCTGGCGCATTTGACCTCAGTCTGATGGTGTACGATACCAAACACGCCAGGACACACCTCCATTCCGCCTTCATTCTCAGACTTCCTGCCCCTTGGCACACAGACCCGGAGCAATTTGGTTTGCTGTCGTGTACTTCTGGCAGAAATGACATTTGTGCGGGGTGCACAATAGCAATGACACCTGCACCACTGGTGCACCGCATTGTACATTAGGGCCCCATTTGATTTTGAAAGGCTCCCTCGCCCTTCTGAGTATTTAGTGATGTTAGCATCATGGCTCCAGATTAACTTTTTTTTATCATGTCCTGTTACCATCTCTAAAAACAATTTTAACTGGTCTGAAGTGATTGTGAACTGTCCCAATATCAAAATATAGCTTGTTTACTTTCTTATCATCACCTATAGTAATTGTATTTAGTGGCATTACAAAAAGAACACTGGTATGAGGAATAACATTTGGGATAAACATTTTTCACAATTTTGAACCTTTTAAAGACTGAAAGATTGTTAGAGAAAACATTAATCATATTATTTGAAAATGAAAACACTTTTAAACTATCCCTAAACCAGGAACAGAGATTACAGGTACAGGTACAGAGGCACAGGTTTTAGCAACAGAAAAGTGTTTAAACATTTTGAGAAAGACTGTTCCAACCACAGACAAAACCTCAGCCTCTCATTTCATTGGTCACAGACTTGTCATGTAATTTTTTATTTGAGAATTTATTTTAAAAAAATTGAAAGGGGCAATGTGAGGGCCAAAAATGTGGTTTGTTGCTTGAGGGCAACGCCGTGCAGTGAAGAGCTTGAGTCATGTAAAGTGCGTAACTCCTCAATATATATAGCAAAGATTGTTGTCTTTAGGATTTTATGAAAAATGTGTTTTTCTGTTATTGTATTTTATTGTATAATGCTTGCCAAGTACAAAAAGCACTGCTGCCCTGCAAAAAGAAACTGACTGCTTGACTGGAACTACATCAGTTCTACATTAATATAATGCCTCAGCTTGTTTCTGTAAACAATCAACTTATATTTTTATTAGAACAGTAGGATATGGTACTTTTCTGCTTTTGCCTCACAGCAGTGTAAAATATTTATATTATAATAAATAAATAGTGTGCTTTGGACATATTTATTAAAGTTAGTAAAGTGTACTTTGAAAATATTTTTGATCACGAAGTATACATTTTAAAGTAAACACCGTGCATATGGGCATGTGTGTATCTCACCAAGACGTTGCCAAGACTCTGGCCTCAATGAACAGGACAGGATCACAGCCATCAGATTGTTTGCGCCGGGTGTAAGATAGCAATACACCTGCACCACTGTTGCACGGTGCAACCAGTCTTTAAAGGGAATAAGAACGGATTCTCCGATTGGTTCATGCATTTTTGGCCAGAGAAACACCCATGAATTGATGTGATGATTCTATGTAGCTAATAAGACTATCTGCTGTGTGCCAGTGGCGCATTAAGCGAGGAAGAGCAGGAAACCTCTGCTGCTCCAAGAAGAAGATGGCAAAGGTTGACCTGGACACTCCCCTGAATAAATTAAAACCTCTGTGCCACGCGCCCTGATAGGGCCCTTCATGATGTAAGTGATCATCTCACATGTGCATGGTCTTTCATTTGGTTGTGAAATTATTGATATTAAAATTGATTTGGGGTTGAGCTAGCCAGATAGCTAGCTTATCAGGTTAAAGAGACTGTTATATTATATATTATTTTTATCAACTTATTGGCAGTGTTATTGATTATAAATCTTGCTAGCATAACGTTGGTTCTCTAATTTACGGATGAGGTAAGTGGACTATTGTAATATCTTCTGTTTATAAATCAGATCCAAAGTTTGTTCTGTGTACTATAGTAGTGAACATCATTCCCACTGCATTGAAACTAAATGGGATGGCAAAATAGTACATATAATTTGAAACAGTGTTAAAGGTATCTAGCTATCAATCAGGCCTTGTTTGCTGAGGTGATTGTGGCTAAATTCAATAGTTTGCTGACACCCTAAGCTGCTACCCTCATATTTAGGCAGGTGACCACTATTGAATGTGCGCCATCCATTCTGAATCCTCCCATCAATGTTACATGCTTGGTAATGGCTGGTTTAGATGACGTGACCATTTTCCCATGGTGGTAAACCTAGCTGGCTCTTCTGACCAGTTTTTGGAGTAATATTTTGTATGTCTTGTGCTCCATTTTTTTTTTTTTTGCATTTGTCTTTACAGATTTGTTTATTGTTTGTGTCTTTCTTCTGGTCAACTGTGTGTGTGTGTGTACATGGTTGGGTGTGTATGTGATAACATGCGAATTGTAATCACAGTTGAACGCTGAGATGTATTTGTTTGGCCCAGTACACTGCACAGTGTAAGGGTGGCTGTAGTGGAATGCTTGTGCATTTCTTGGCAGGAACAAATATGTGGCCCGTGTAATTAATTAGGCACCAGTCTATTCAGTGTTTGCCCCCCACGCTGCTTGATCCTGCTAACTGTTTTTCTCTCTCACTGGACAGAAACTCTTGTGCCTAGCAGGGAGATGGCAGGATGATGGTTTCCCCTTCATTTATCCCTTAGTGTAGAGCACTCAGGGAAAAGTGTGGGGGGTTCACGTGTGAACAGTAAGCCTTGCTCTTAACATGCTTGCTTTTATTAGTGAGTTAATGGGACTATAGGGTATGGTGCAGTATTGAACATTCAGCTCACTAGATGCAGCTTTAATTATTTTAAGCTGACTCATCGGTCTTTTTTTTTTTTTTTTAAGGAATGTTGTTAATAAATTGTAGCTATTTTTGGATTCACATGAGATATGTGTCACAGCCTCTTGCAATGCAAACTGCTGAGTGTTTCAGCAAGTAGTCCAAAGTATAATTACTAACTCTTGTTCCCTTATGCAGTATCTCTGCCTTAAATCTCACATCTTATTGTCTTTCAAATTTAATATCTATGTTGATGTTACTTTCTGTTATTATATCTGTCAAAAAAATGTTAAATTTAGTGTCTTATGTTTAAATATGAAAAGGTACTTTGTGATGTGTTTGTGACCTTGGTTTCTATAATATGTCCCACACTGTTTGTATGTTCAATTGGCAGCAGATCTGGTCGCCGAGAAAAATCCCTCTAATTGGCATGTCAGCTAAATTTAATCAGTGCACAGAAAGCTAAAATGAAGTGAGGAAAGAAACCAAAGTCAAAAGGGCATGCATAAATGGCTCTTCTTATTTTTTACTGATTATTCCAGTGCATTATTATTTTCATAACAACAAAACTGAAGAGCAGCTGTTTATTATAGAGGAGGCCAGTTCTGTTTGAAATTGTAGTTAAACATTGTTTTATCATAACTGGTTTGTATATACCCAGTCCTAGTCCTTAAGGTTTTCCCATTTGGAATGATGAATACACTGACTTCCACTGCTTGCTGATATGGAGAGTTGTTTCCTGTCACAGGTGCAGAACATATATGTTATGTGGCTGTCTGTTGTAGTCTTAGCAGAGTGTTAGCCTTCGTTCCAATAGAACTAATTGGCAGAGTCACAAAAATAAAACCCTGGCTGTTATAAGCTATATTTTTGTTTCTGTAATGGCAGAATTACTAACTGACACTTCCTCCAGCCCAGAAACATGTTAGCCCTGCACTGGCTTACCTTAACAAGAAGATATGCCATTTGTGTCACAGAACTAAAACACTGATGAACTATCTTTTGCAAGCAATCTAGCTGCTTTCTTTTTCTCTGTTTCTATCTGTTTATTGTGCTTTATTGTCCCTGTTTTCAATGAAGAACATTGTGACAAACTTGTTAGTTTGTCTACACCAGGGGCGTTGCTAGGCCTGCAGCTTTAGAGGGGCACAGCTGGTACTGCGAGCTTAGACCTCCCAGACCAGCACATCAGTTTCCTCCTGGGAAAAGTTTGGCCTCCTGGAGGTCTGGGAGGTCATATATATGTTAAGGTACATTACATATATAATATATATAAATAAATATTGGATATTGGTTACCATCACCATAGTGCATTTGTTTAGATATATATTATATAAATTACATTGATAAATATGTAAGTTTGAGTGGCATTAATATATATTATAATATAAACATTATTATATATATTATGTTTGTAGTGGCTATCTTAGTTCTCTGTGTTCTTTAGTTCTTAATGTTGTCAACATCTTTCTTATCGTTATCATAACCACTTCATGAAATAAGGGATGGGAGGCTGTCTTACTCGTTGAGTGAACTTGGCACTAGAACAACGGTAAAACTACCGTCTTGCTCCGCTGTCCGCTCGTTTATTATACACTTCCTCAGAACAACCTTCTTCTACGCACAAAACAATTTTCATTGAGAATTTTACAGGGGGGCACAGTGCATGTTTACCGGGGCACGTGCCTGGGTAAAAGTGTCTGGTGACGCACATGATCTACACAATACACAGTCACAGGATGTGAAGAACCTGGGAACCAAAACATTTAGACAAATGATTATGCTCTCAGTGCATAAAAATAGTTCAACTCAAATGAAAATGTATTGTGTAAACTCACAGGGCTCTAATTTTGTAGACCAGGTGCAAGCGCGGCGCAGGAGGTGTGCTGTGTCTATGTCACGCCAACGGGGTGTGGCCGGTGCACTTTGCAATTTTCGTGAACGTGCAGTCCAGCGCCTCCATCCCTCCCACTGGAGCACGTGGCAAAGGGGGAGGAGAAAAGGCGTGAGGGGGGTTTAACACAGGTTTAACACAGCCGAGTGTAATCTTCACCAATCAAATGAACGCATTGCCTTTTAATGTGCTGTTGGCAAGGCTGTGCCAATTTCACCTCGCCACCACGATGGAGGAAGACAGCAGCAGCAGCAGCTCCAGGAGGCCAAACTTTTCCCAGGAGGAAACTGATGTGCTGGTCTGGGAGGTCTAAGCTCGCAGTACCAGAATATATGATAATGCCAACAGACCTCCACTACTGATGATGCAAAAACAGCCTGGGAGGAAGTGACTAATATTGTAAATCACGTTTGCCTGGATATTCTGAGAACCGCTGCCCAATGTGAAAAAACGGTTCAATGATGTTAGGAGAAGAGCCAAAAATGAAAAAAAAAAAAAAATATTCAAGTAAAAATTAGGGTTACCACCTTTGATTTATAAAAAAGGGACACTCAAAAAAATGTTTGGGGCGGAGGGCTCAGCCACTATTACCAGTTCAGAGAGTCATGATTGTAACTAGTATATTGTTTTTTTCGTGCTGGTGGCCTGCATTTATTTGCTCCATCTCCCTCCTTATCAGTGGTCTCTCCCCTGGTTTCAAATGGCGAAAAGAAGACCTCAGCGCTGACTTCGTCAAGTTTCCCTCCCGAGAACCGCTTTGAGTGATCGGGCGCGTGCGTGTGATGGACGTACAGACGGGAAGAAAACAGATAAAATTTTAAAAAGCCGCAGAAGCACGGGGGACCTCTCTTTACTACAGAACGAAGGAAATAAAATGAGGTTTTTGTATTTTCCCGAAAAAATGGGACAAATTGTGTCCCGGGAGAGATTTTTATGTTCCCAGGACAGCTGGTGAAAAAAAGAGAACAATTCTGGGAAAAACGGGACGGGTGGCAACTCTAATTACAATCCTGACTGGGTGACACTCTGAACTGGTAATTGTGGCCGAGTCCTACGCCCCAAACATTTGTTCCAGTGTCCC
>JAPZDZ010000012.1:25270101-25284022 GCA_029783805.1 Acanthurus tennentii | reverse complement strand
CAACTTTTAGAGTGACAAAAAGAATCGGATCGGTATTGGATCGGTATCGGCCGATCCTCAAGGCTGCAGTATCGGTAACGGTATCAGATGTGAAAAAGTGGTATCGAGCCATCCCTAGTGGCAACCCTAATTGTTACTTGAATATTACTTGAATACTTAAATCCTGAGCCTCAGGATGAGCTCAGCAGAGGACATCACGTCACCTCCAGCTGCCGTCAGGTCGAGTTTCCATTAGGTGTGACAAACGTCTTTGATCTGACATCAGATGTGACGGGACAATATATAAAAATACAAATGTATATGCTGGTTCAGATGGTTACATTAAATTGCGGTTGCTAAGATTATGTAATGCATTGAAATGTGTCTGACACTCTGGAAACCTGCCTGTGAGGTTTTGGTGTGGTGTGTGCAATGTCCGCCAGTCAGCCAAATTACCAATACGCCAGGCATGCCGGCCTTGCGCCGAGAATAGACCAGGTCGGAGCTGGCAAGCTTTCAACGCACCTTCGTCGCACTGTTTTGTCACAAAATTGTCAATGCGCCAAGCTGAATCTGTGGACAACTCCCCCTGGTGCGCCGCCACGCCCCTCTCTGCGCACCCTGGTTTACCAAATTGCCAAATTGCGCCGCAAAAAATTACCAATGTGCAAGGTGCGCCAGGCTCCGCCACCCTGCGCCACCTTGTGCTGCGCCACGAAATTAGAGCCCACAGTATTAGTGCTATTTAAAACAAACTGTCAGTATTATGTCTTTGTAGTTAAAGAAATAGCAATAATTATAAAAGTCACACGTATACTTGCATTTATAAGTTTGTGGAGAGTAAGTCCCCCTACTGATTCAGTCACTGAGCTGGTGAGAATCTGTGAGGCCTAAATTCTTCTCTTTTTGTTTTTTGTCAGAGAGCACAGAGTATAACAATGCGAGGCATCTTACCTCTTTAAAACAACTTCATCTGCGACAGTAGTTAGACATCAGGGATATCAGATGTGCTCCTGTTCACTTCTTTTAATTTCATTTTAATTTCTTCAATTTTTAAAATATGTGATTGCATCATAAATTTTGTTTAATATAGAACTATTTCACAACTTGCAGTTGTGAATCACTTTTGAGGGCTCACTTCCCTCAACATTAATAGACAAGTTACAATTTGTTCAACTCCTGCAGTTACCATAGCAACAAATGCACAACTTAATTCTGTAATTTTTAATAAAAATAAGTTGTAAAATACATATGAAATATTTATAAAAACGAAGTGTATACAGCAGTACTTTAAATGAATTTAAATTCAAACCAAACAGCTGTTTGATGTTTAAGTCTATGACTTTCTCTGCAACTTCTTCAAAACATATTCTAGAGGCCTAATAATTGTACATTAATAAAGTTTAATCTGAAAAGCACTTAATTTCAAACAAAAACCATGATCTTAAGAATATTACAATACTACAACAACAAGAAAAACATATTGAGTAAGGTGTAATTACATTAAACAGAGTGAGGTGAAGTATTTTTTAAATACACATATATATACAAGTAGGAATATTAGGCAAATCATAAGCCATGACCTAAGTCCCTGGCGTCACAAGCATAAAATTGTTAAAGTTTTTCAATTGGCTTATGAAACTACATTCAGTAGATTCTTTATTAATCTAGGTCATAATGGAACTGAGCTCACCAAGCTATAAATACATAGCTATATATACATATCAAAACCCATGCCAGTTCCACCACTCGTTAGCCTTGACAGTGAAAGGAAAGGATTGTGCCATATCAGCAAGGTTCTTCTATCAGGCCAGAGAAGCTTCTTATTATATGCATTATTAAGGCTATGTCTATTCAAAA
Organism: Acanthurus tennentii; assembly: GCA_029783805.1. Taxonomy (NCBI): domain Eukaryota; kingdom Metazoa; phylum Chordata; class Actinopteri; order Acanthuriformes; family Acanthuridae; genus Acanthurus; species Acanthurus tennentii. Next base: position 25,282,183 of record JAPZDZ010000012.1, on the reverse strand, counting down.
CACAAGTAAGTCTCAATCATTACATCCAATGGTTTAGTTTATAGCGCTTTCTACTGAAACAGATTTTTCTTAAGAGCTTCACAATAAAGGATAAAAAGATGATTGATACAAGAAAATTTAGTGATTACTACAAATTAATAAAAATGATCAAATTTAACAGAGGTAATCTTTTTTCCCCTCCAGATTTTGCCCCTTTAGCAGCATAAACCCTTAAGAAGGTTGTTTAGTCTGTATGCAGCCTGTAAGAAAGACAACAGACAGTACTTAGGCTGTAAAATGTGTGTCCTCATAAACACACACACACACATATACAAATAAAATAGCACAATAAAATGTATCATAAATTAAAGATAGTGCAATAAAAGATAGGGTTTATTATAGTAAAGGCAGTATTCATCAGAACCTTTTTTTCCAGTATACTGTCAGGTAGTAATTTGGGTTTGTACATCAAATATTATTGTTAAAAACATGACAATTTATTTATTTTATAACAAATTATCTCCTAGATTTTACAAAAATACATAAAACATGGAAACAACATTAGCAGTAATTCTTTCCACTTTATGTCTATTCAACTACTGAAACCAACATACACCTTGCGCCCTTAGTTTCAAAGCTTTTGAACACCTCAGATTTGGATACATAGTTTATAGCGACCTTACATTCTTTTTAGGGGATTGGTACAAGATCATTTCTGCGATATAGAGGGCTTATGTGAACGTACATGTAAAATCACTCTCTACCACTGTAATCAAAACATCAAATGACAGAAAATCTTTCATGAGAATGCTGTTCATCCCTTTACAGCAGGTCTGAGACTTGGAGAATCTGTCACAAATTCTTTTCTCTTTAAGTGTAGGTCTTTCCTTTATCCTGCTGCTGCTATTGAAGATGTGTTGCACATCACTTTACAGTATGCCAGATGACTTTTCCTATAAAGATACAATGTTAATGCCATAAGCAATAAAGAGAAGAAGCCCACAGTTTTGTGTAAAAATATTGCATTGTAAATAAAGAGCCTCTTGTTATAAATTACTAAGGGAATACTTATCATTGAGGAGGGAGGTAATGGTGAGTAGATTCTTTATGACTGCACTGATGGTAAACCCTTTTTATCTAACTGCAGGCACCTCCTCCTGTCATCTCCGCACACATCTGCTCACACATTTACACTTCTGAAGAAAACCTACCTGCTTTAAGGAGGTTCTTCTTGTGAGCAGAGGTGAGTACAGGCATTCCTCTGAGAGAATAATTAAAGGATGCCAAGCCTTTGCACTTTGAGGTTAATTTTGAACTGGAAATAGCAATGTTGATGCAAAGTTTATCATTGTCCCAGAACCCACTTTTATTTAAAGTGCAGAGTCAATATAGGACAAATTTTTGCAAGTGATAGACTGTGATGACCCCACTGTGTGTGTGATCTTTTTAGCATGTGCATAAGCTTCAATGAAAAAGGATAGAGAGATTACCAGGTACTAAGCGACTCACTGCAGATACAACACAGTTGTCCTCTCTCAGTGCTGCACTCAGGATCTCCTTATCCATGACAGACTCTATCAGAGGGGCGGTTTATAAAAAAAGAGCAAGGAATAAGGAGAGGAAGAGGAAGAGGAATGAAGGGAGGTAAACAAGAACTGTCACCTATGAGTTTGAGAACTCTTTGTCACTTTGAGAAAGAGAGCAAGCAGCTCCAGCTCTCTGCTGGAGGGTTGAGATGTGTGTTTGTGTCAGCATCTCTGCATTGGGTGTGTGTGAGTGTGCGTATCAGCAGTTCTGAATGTATCTTTGTGCCCGTCATTGCAAAGTATGGTAGGAACTGTGGGAAGCTGTGGGAGGTTACTAGGAGTGTTGCATCATGGGAGGTAGGGTCAAACAGAGTTCAAGTTGACCCAAAAGCATTGTCAGGATAACACACACACACACACATGCACAGGATAATGGCTGAGTCCAAAATTCAGCATCTTGGGGGCATAATGCCCGTGGTGCCTTTAAGCACTGTCTAAAACGGCTAAACAAGCACGCACACACACACACACACACACACACACACACACACTTATACACAACACTACACATACAGTTGATGAGCTTATTTGGTTTGAATGTGGGCTATTCATTTGTTTGCCAAGAGTGGAGATAAAGCAGAAGGACAAAGAGCACCAGACACTGTAAATCCATTCATGTGTGGAAGAAGTGCTTTTGTGTGTGTGCATGTGTGTGCGCGCACGCGCGTGTGTGTGTGTGTGTGCGCTACTGGTTACTGCCCATCTACATGGTGAAAATATCAACTAATTCAGCCGAAGGAGCCATTTAGCTAAATGACACACGTGAAGCTGGTAAACATTTGTATTCGCTGTGCTCCTTGCTGTGCAAAAATTGGAATCATTGAGGAGCTTCTCTTGTGAGGCAAACCAAATTAGGACTCTTGTTCTTACATGTGTAATAAAAGCCAGGCGTGCCTGCAACATTTCTTATTTCACAGCTGACTTCTTTTTTCACTGTTTGTTGATTTACATTCTAGATTAGACTAGATGACATTGTCATGTGGATGGAGTCATTCACTGTGTCTCTCATCTAGCTTTCCATTCAGCAGGATCATATCTTAGATCCCAAAACTTGTGTGCAAGGCCACTGATTCTCTTCACCTCTGCTTATTGAGCACATGCCCAACTTTCCCCGCTGGGGCTGGAGATGCTGCACAGAGCTGCTGTGTAGATGAATAAATAATGATTTGCCAAAAAATAGCTCCAACCATGGAAGTGCCTCAAGAACAACAATTTCATGTTTTTAGATTAGTTTAAATTAGTGCAAGTGGTTATTTGGACAGCACTGGGTTTGAATTGACATTAATGTTGTCGCCATTAAAATCTTATAAGAGGTCATGATAGTATACCTTTAATTTTAATAATGTCTGAACATCTGTTAACCATCTAATTCATTTTATTTTTAGCTTTTTAACATTCTTTATTTTATGTTTTTGACAAACCAAGCACAACAGAACACCATTTGATTGTAATCTGCAACAGCAGGCCAGTGTGTTGTTTGTTTACTGTGCTTTAGCATATCAACATGTAGTTATAGATTTGCCTAAAAACAGACAACAAATGAACCCTAAAAATCTTTAAAAAGTAATTCCTGAACTGGAATTTCTGTATTCATTATGTGGAAATGCAGCTTGAGTGTGTGACACAACCAAGTTTAGAACGCTTTCCAGGATCAACCTTTATCAGGGAATCTGAACACATGTTCACATTCTACTACTCTAAATGTTACATGTTAGTAATATCATGTTATTCTGCTTTTGCGTTCCCTTACTTTCATCTGGTATGTATGAGAACAGCAGTCTTACAGGGCCTCAAATGTAGTGACATGCTTTTATTCTTTATCTCAAGGACCTAAATATTTAATAGACCACATGTAAACAGGAGAGGTCAGCTACATTCTGCAAAATTACCTAACTTGAGGGGGCTATTTAAAACTTGGCAACTATGAAGAAAACAACACAGATTTCCACAACACATTTGTGGCTTCAAGCAGGTACCACTCTCGTTCGAAGTGAAATTTCTTTCCAAATGGTCTGTTTCTGGTCAGAATCTTCCGATAGACGTGCTTACATGAAGCTTTGTTATTTTGATTAGACTTTTATCCCAATTATTTACGTCCATGTAAACATAGTGTGTCACAGGCAGAATCAGATCAGATTTTAATGTTCTGGAATAAGAAAATGTAAATTACTCACAACCTGGACAAATGTGAAAAAGGTGTGATTTCTCTTTGAGCAGATAGCACGATCTTCATGGCACATTATGGTAACACATCTGCTTCCCACTTGGCCTGGTGGGGGCTGGGAGGAGTGTATCCATAAACCCCATGAGTTGAAGTTTTTCAGACAGTTTTTCAACCGTATTTCCATGTGTCAGTCAGCAGCCAAGCTTGAATTAAACTCACTGCATGGAGAATTGTCTTGTTAAAATGGGCTTTACTTTCATTAAGCTTTAACAGACAAAGCAACAACAACCACTGGTACAGAGCATGTGGCTGCATCCAAAATCAATCCTCAAAGTGTGTATGGCTTTAGAAGATAGTTTGGCAAATCAGGTGAGAAATTTCAAATTGCATATTGTCTAACACTTCAAAGGTCAAGTTATGCAGAACCGTGATAATGCGCACTCATAAGTAATGGCCATGTTACATGGTCATTATCCACAGTTTTTCAACAATTGTTTTGGTAAGAGACTGTCTCAAATAATAATGAGTCAATAAACATGTACGTGTAATTCAAATTATCGTTACAGACTGCTGTTTACTACAAAAACTCAAAAATGAAACACATATCAGATACAGTAGTAATATTTTATTCAGAATAAACAAAAATAGACTCTCTGTAAAGACAAAATCCTTTTCCAACAGTTTGCCATCTTTTTCTCTCTAATTTAAGGAATACAATAATATTGAATACATTTAGTTAAATAGCATATCATTTACTAACAGTTGAGTGTGTATTTGTAATGTTAAAAGATGTTAGAAGATTGAAAGTGTGCAAACAAAGAGGCAAAACTGAGTTTAAACAGAAGTGAAGTTAAGTGTGTGCATGATTGTGGAGAGGGTTTCCGGTTGGCTAGATCCCATTAAATCCTACACACTCAACCTTGAAGATGCACTTTTAACATTGCAGGCTACAACAGCCCTTTAGTCCTCCAGTTCCCTCTCTGCAGCTTAGTTCCAACCAGGTTGTTTTGGTGCCTAAACCTAACCAAAGAGTGTCTGCTTCAAGTTTTAATTAATGTTACAATGATGACAAAGGTGACCTGACTGTGCTGAGAAACAATGACAATCAACTGGCTTTGTCCTTCCTTGCATTTCTGAAACTCAAACATTGCAGACTGCACTAAGTGACAAGCATACAAGACAAGCTTAGAATGCATAATCTGACATGCACAATATCATTTATAGTAGTGTGCTATTTTGTTGCCATCACATGAGGCCACATTGGTCAGTGCAGTTCTCAACTGTAGCTAATTGTGTCTCTCCACTGACATTTGCTTTGTTGTTTGGTTTAGTTTAATGTTTACGCTCTTAAGACATGAATTAGCATTTCTTACTTGTGCACTGAACTCCACTGTAGCTTGTACTTATTTTGTGTGAATGTGTTCTTGTGAAGGAAGCCACACTGTATAATTGAATAAATAGGTGCATTTACAGTGGTATCTAGACAGGCCCCAGGAGAGACAGGGGGACTCTCAGTGACTGGAATCTGGCTTAGAACTGGATCCCAGCCACCAACCAAAGAGCCTCCGTCTGGTGGGCAGCCATATTAAGTGGCTGGTACTGTCTTTCGTACTTTATGTTATCTTTGGTTTTCTAATATTTGTAAAGAACATCTTTAGTTTGAAGTGCAGTCCTGTCCTCAGGCCAGATTGTGCCATTAAATCAAAAAGTTACAAGTTTAATCTCAATACCCCTTATTTGTTTTTTCCCCAGAGTTGCTGTGATACTCGCTTGTAGGAAACAGTCAGCTAAACAGACATAGAACTATTGCAGCAAGATAACATTTATCTTTGTGGGTTTAATCAAGGCTAACTGTGTCTCCTATGTGGTTCTGTATGTACATACAACTGTGGTGTGTAGTGTAAAGTTGGGGACATTAATGTTCCCCAGCACACAGCTGCTAAGTGACAACAAAAAGCCTGTCACTGTGATTAATGACATGGAAACTGTGTGCACTACTGTAGCAGCAGCTCTGGACGGAGTCGTGTACACTTGCAGGCAGGCGTGCATGTGCATCTCTGTTGGTCTCTTACAATCTAATTCCAAAACTTAATACCTCCACTTATCTCCAACCTTGCACACTCTTACCGGCATTTCTTCTCTCCAGCAGGGCTAGCCTAATAGTTTTTTTTGGCTCAGGAGAAGAAAGAAGTGGACAAGTCAAAGCAGTAAGCCATGACTGAAGAAAAAACAAAGATTCAACATGGTAACCATATGAAATATTCACAAAAGTGTTTTAACAACTACAGGGTTCTAACCTCTGACCTGAATTTATGGTCCCACTTATCCTCATGTCTGTGAGGGTAACTGCTTGTTTTTTGCTTGTTTTCAAGGTGGCAGAGACAGGAGGAACCAAAGAGGGAGAGAATCTATTGATTAACGTTTCTGATTCTCCCATCAGGAAGCATGCATGGTACCCAGCTAGGGTAAAATCACATCAGCCATGGGGGCTAAATTGATGGCTCAACTCAGTGGAGAAATCTATACTTTAAGGTTTATTCCAACATTTGGGTTGCACCACACAACAGCGCACCACATAAAGCTAAGAAGAATACAAAAAAAAAGAATAAAAGTGTAATTCTGCAGCTGTCTGAACATTGAAAACCTCTAGATTGGTTTTCTTTGTTTAACTAAATTGAAAGATTGTATATTGTAATTTTTACACAAACCATATTTTATGGAAAGGTTTTTTATTTTTTCTCAAATTCAGGTTTATTAGAGACTGGTCAACTTTACTTCTCTCCCTCAGTAATTTGCCTTCCCTGCAGAAAAACAAAAAAAACCTTTCCACGTAGGTCCAGTCTTATGCCAAACTTCTTAAACTAGATTTGTGAACACATAGCCATGAAGTGCTGCTGTTTGTGATTTAACTTTGCACCCCTCATTACAATGTAGGCCCAGTTAAGCAGAAACTTTCACCTGCTTTGAGCTGGCATCTTTTATGAGGTCCATCACCATTTTCCTATTAACTGATACCAAACTTCTGCATTGCATCTGGTGAGCCAGTCAGACTTTTATTAAATATGCAAAAATTGAGCCCACAATGGGTCAAAATGTTTTTTTGTTTTTTTTTTGTAAACAAATTTTACAATATCCCATAAAATTTACCTCCAATGTTTGTTTAAAAAATGAAAAAAATCTCATGTTACTGGTAGATGTAGAGTAGGGACTTGTAAAATCATATCTCTAAAAATCAGTTTTGGACATTTATTTTTAAACATCACTTTGTCACTGACAGAGCAACATCTCTGTGTTGTCTAGGTTCATTTTAAAATTCTCAGAATTTGTCTGAATAACCAATTTTTGTCATTATTTTGCCTTTATATGCAACCCTGCACTGTTTTAGATGTAGAATACTGGATGAGTAAGCCATGTGAAGTAAGCAGCAGATATAAGTTTGTTTCCATGAATTGTAAAAAGTACATCCCAAGAAAAAGGCTATTAGCTCAAATTTGTTTCCATTAAGCATTAGAATATTGTGAAAATAAGATTACCCCAGTCTTGATGATAACTTCCGATAATGGTAATTCCCACTTGTTTTTCCCATTTTGTGTTTGCATCAAGCTAGAAAATTAAGTACTTGTTATTTGTTTACATGTAAAAATCAATTCAGGAATCAAAAAAATATCTCAGGAAATGTAAAACAGGAGACACACTATTTAAGTATTTTTCCCCATGACTACTATCTATGTTAATCATTGGTTTTAATTATTTTCTGTCCTGTTTATTTTTCTAAGAGGCAACAGTGGTAATGTGTTACTCAGTAATGTATGAGTGCCCAACAGTGCCAGTGAGGGATTTGATAAAACTGAACTATCCTTCAACCAATCTGATTTCATAGAGCCCCTAAAAATATTTCCATGTACACTGAAAAAAAGTTGGTAATGGGACCTGTTTGTATTCTCCAGAGTGAACAATCAAAAGACCGACATTTTGTCATCCTGCCATATTTGGAGAAACATGGCAGTCACTGAAAAGCAGGATTTGTCACTTCCTGTTTTCACTTTGGCCACACTGACAATAAACCCCTCTGAATGTACTGAGCACGCCTTAACCAGAGGATAAAAACAACACAGCCCTGTAGCTAAAGAGAAACCCTGCTCGGCAGTGGTGACTGTCGGCAGGCATGCTAACGAGGCCGCTGCACTGATCGACATTCTCTGGCTCCGAGCTGTAAAAGTGTCCTGTCCCTGAATGCTGGAGACCACCACAGGGGGAGTGAACTGTCTCATATTGTCCCAGATGGACTCATTATCCGAATAATGAATCTCTCCCTCATGCACACCCACACACACACACACATACACACACACACGTGCACACACGCCCTTTCTCTTTTTCTCTTTCCCTCCCTCTTACACACACTCCATCTCTCTGTTGTCTCTCTCGTGAGCACATCAAACAAAAGATAAGTCAGAAAAAAATACAGCAAGACAGACAAGAAGAAAGTTTTTCCTTGACACGCTTCTCTCCTCCTGATCAAAGATGGTGGAGATTTTCTCCACCAGGTTGATTGCAGTTTGCTCCCATTAAACAGCTCAACTTTGCTCAACTTCACAGAGACAAACCAGGACAACTGGTTAAAGATGGGCTCAGATTTAAAATTCAGAAAAGGTCAGTTTCTCTTTTTTAATGTAAATTAGCTGAATCGATGAGGAATTTTTCCTGCTGCCACTGGACAGACAGTGTTTGGTCAGCATGGTCCCAAGATTCAGAAGACAAATATTCACTCACACTCCTGCTCATCCTTTGCACTCACACAGACATGGTATGGGAATGAGCCATGCAGGGGGCAGCAGTAAGGCTGCACATAATGATCACTGCTGTGGAGATTGTTGACAGTTTAGCTGCCATCAGAATACTGTGTTTGTGTGTGTGTGTGTGTGTGTGTGTGTGTGTGTGTGTGTGTGTGTGTGTAAGAAAGAGAAAGAGAGAGAGAGAGTCATGGCTTATAATGTTTATGTGAGTCATTGTGTAAAGCAGAAAAGAGCCTGCTGATCAGCACAACAGGGTCACAGTCCCTCTGTTGGCCCCTGTGAACACCAGGGACTCTGTGCACAATTAGAAAAAGCCAGCTGCAATTATTAGCTGCCTCTCCTCCTTCTCCTTGTCTTCACTGTTTCTCACCCCTTCCTCTCCTTCTCTTTTTAACCAAAACACAAAGCAGAGCCTCCAGTGGCTATAATCTTGTACCTCACTACTTAACCAAATGGAAACACTGCAGATAGAAGATGGAGGAGGGAGGGGCTAAGACATCAGATTTAGAGCAAACTGAAATAGATTGTGTGTGTGTCTGTTAGCTCATGTAGTATATGTCAATATGTCAACATTTTATGCATGTCCACAGACTCTCATGCAATTTTTTTGTATGCGTTTAGTCTTTCTGTCATTGTGGTGTATCCTGTTATGGAGCACTGGAGTATTTTCTAACTACATAAAAAAATGCAGCATTGAATGAGGAGGAAAATAAATTACATGACAACACAATACAGAAACACAATAATTTCTAACCAATCATATAGCAGTTCTTCAGGAACAGATGGCTCACTTCTCAAAATAAATACAGCAGGCCTGCTTGAGTTGGCTAAACACACCGCATGCTACAATAATGATAGCAAATTAAAGTGCGGGACACATGAAGGTTTCTTCGCTGCAAAGTTTTAGTGTGATGAAAGTGTGAAAACAGTTACACTCCTTAAAGCCTTGTTTAGTCACAAAATGTATGAGACAGTCCTGAATTACACATGAAATATATTGCATATTGTTAAGAAAAAAAAGTTCTAATAAAGACTGGACATACCACAGACTTTGTTATCACCTGAAGCATCATCCAATTAGACATGCATAGTTCAAGCGCTTACAGTCTGAAGCACGAACAATTGCCTGGTCCCCCAATGACTGTCCAATTACAACTTAGCAACCATAACTAGGCTCCGCATGCCTGTCAAGCTTTGAATTTTTTTTTAACATGTTGGACGGGTGTGTATGCAGTTTGGAGAGTTCTGTCTTATTTAATCAAGCTCTAAAACCAAAAGCTAAAGTATAGGGTTTGTTTTCAACAGTGTGCTAATCTGAGTGTTAGCATGTCCTGGTACTTTTAGCCATAGAAACCCTCTGTTACTTCACTAACTCGAGCTAACTATTTTAGTTTTGGGGGTTAGGTTTAACATTAGAAAAGGTTTGTTCAAGACTGTCAAATCTATTTTCTGGGAGCCTGTTCTTAAAGCTAAGTTATCAGATATATTTTAATGCTTAGTTTCTTTGTGGGGTCTGAAAACTGGGAGCCCAATATACTTGTGGGATCCAACATGATTGTAGGGACCATGTCCATGTTGGACCCAACAAGATTTAAGTGGCTGTTTGAGGTTGAAGAGTTTTTAGGGTTTGGGTCTGAAAAATGTGTTTGGTGTAATGGCTTGTGTTATGTAGGGGTCTAGGAAATTCATTTTGTGAGACAGGTCCCAGCAGAGATAGGTGTACAAGGCTGTGTGTGTATCTGTGAGTGTTTGGTTTCCACAGGGCTCGCTCAGAGGGTGGGTGTTCCTAATCGTAGTCAGCGGCCTTCAGCTCTGTCGATCTCACACTGTTTAAGAGAGGCTTTTCTAGAAACTCCAGCTTAGATATAACACAGACAAACTTCTCACACACACACACAAACACACCTATACCATGAGCTCCCACCACGACTCTGAAAAGACAGAAGGAGAAGCTGACAGTGGAAGGAGGGCGAGGCACCCATGCATGGACAACGCCAGGCGAAGATGTCATGAAAGAAATGAAGTAAGATTCCAGACATAAAGCTGAAAAAGGCAGCAAAAGGAACAGCGGGGTGAAGTCAAACCCCCACGGAGGAGCCCCGACTCTCTGTTCTCCCCTGTTGACCTCCTCCCTCCCCTTCTTTCTCTGCCTTTTGCCATCCTCTTGCTCTGTTCTCCTCTCCTCTCTTTGACATGTTCTGTCTCTGTCCTAGCCTCACCCAGCTTAACCCTGTCTTTTTCTTCAACCTCCTCCTCTCTCTCAGTTCTCCCCCTTCATCCGCTCCTCGACCCTTCCCTCACCCTTTACAGTCTTTTTTTCCCTCCCCTCTCATACTGTCACCCTAGAAAGCATTCAGAATGGCTTATGCTATGCCGCCACGCTGTCTTCGCTCACTAATGCAAGTGTTCAGCGGATTAAAGAGAGAATGTGTTGACTGCACCATAAACCATTTCCATGGCTCTTGATCACAAAGTGGAGCTGACTCCTGACTAAAGGCACTGAAACAAAACAAAAATCATGATAACCTCATTACTAATTTGGCAGGTATAGATGAAATACTGATACACATACAAATACAACCCTAAATATATCCTGGTTCTTATCCTGGCTCAGCAATTGAGCACAGTTCATTAGTTCAGCTTACATAAGTATGCTAACAATTTTATTGGCCTCATTACACCGCAGGGAATTGTCCCGATAAAAAAGGAGTTATGTAAGAGAGGACCAGAGTTTAACATCTGCCCCTTCGTGGCACCAAGCCCATCAGGCACCAATCACCAGCACCAGGCCATCTTCACACTGATGGAGAGTGGCCAAATCCACATTTGGCAGGCCGGTATGTGGGAGGGTGTAAGAGTGTCTGCGTGTGTTGGTGCGATTTGTTTTTGTCTTCCCTTTTTTGCGCTGGCTTCTTTGCCAAAGCAGAAATTTCATGGCTGGGGATTATCGGAGGTGATTTTGAGTGCAGAGCTGAGCTATTTCTTTTTGTGTCTGATATAAGTACCTTGGGATATGCGTGTGTGTGTGTGTGTGTGTGTGTGCGTGTGTGTGCATGAGTCTTTCAAAACATTTCATGTGTTTGTGCAACTGGGGAATCTCTCCTGAAAAATGTTCTCAACCGTTTGTTCTCATTCCAGCATCATCATTGAACATAAAGCAGTGTGCACTGTGAAGCAGTTATCCATTTCTTTGCATAAATGCCTGCAAAGTGTCTGCTCTGATCAGGTAAGCTGGGTTAATAGCTGGCCAAGAGCTGCAGCCTTTTTTGATATGATGGTGATCATCACCCCATGAAACCCCAGACCTTTTTAATAACTCTGGATAATAGAAAGATTTGTTTAACTGTAAATGATTTGAGCAAGCTGAGTTTTATCAGAACATTACCCCACAGCTGAGAAAGTAATTACCTGCTAAGATGAAGCTGTGACAGTTTTGTCTCCGCATGTGATTTGCAATAAAGCTCTAAACACATTTCTAATGAAGCATTGGGCTAAGCTGTAAGGTCATAGAGACCTTTATGGGGTTATTCAACTCACCAGAATCAGAATCAGAATCA
>JAPZDZ010000012.1:25236240-25250638 GCA_029783805.1 Acanthurus tennentii | reverse complement strand
TCAAAAACATAATTAATGTGCGCAAATAAGTAATAACTGTATTAACCATAAGTGTATGAGGAGTTTTATGGGGCCCTTAGGAACTTGGGGCCCTAGGCAACCGCCTAGTTTTCCCTAATGGTAAGTCTGCCCCTGGTTGTAAGCGCCTTTGGAAAACCACTATCCACAATGGCCATTGAGCAGAAAAAGTTATTGTCAGGTTCCGCTTCCATGTATTGGATAGCCTTGTGTGAATTCTACTTTGACAAAGGAAGCATACACACACACACACACACACACACACACACACACAGATGAACAGAGCAACACATAAAGCCTACATGGAATGATAGTTTGGCAGGACAGTATTAATCTCTCCATCTTCTTCTCTTGTTACGATTTTTAGATGACTCGTTCAGCAGGTTCCTCAGACCCCTGAGAAAAGTCTAACCTCAGCATGAACCCACATCTCACCTCAAATATGACAGTTTACACTCCCCTCTCATCTCCCTGTTCTGCTCTGGCTCTGACACACACACACACACACACACACTCTGAGAAAGACAGTCACACAGACACACACTCATCTCAGTTTTCCTCTCATCTCAACACTCACATGCACAGGAAAGTTTTTACCTGCTCTCTTCCTTTCTCACTCTTTCTCTTACTCCTACTCTCTCTCTCTCTCTCTCTCTCTCTCTCTCTCTCTCTCTCTCTCTCACACACACACACACACACACACACACACAGGGGAGTTCAACTTTGAGAGAGGACAGTGAGAGTAAGAGAAGATAGTACAGGGAAGAAAGGGCTGGAAAAATGTAAGATCTGTCACTGTGACCTTTGATGGTGACAAGTGTGAGAGAGCTACCACACCACTGCTGTATTTACCCCTGTCTTTTTCTGTCTGTCTCTGTCTGTCTTTGTCTGTCTGTCTGCATCTCCCTAAAAAAAACTGGATGGGAAGCCAATCATTTTTGTTTCAAAGCACAAGATTCGTGTTTTCCAGTTTCACCAACAAACACAATTTATTGTCATAATGGCTGGACATTAAATAGATTATTATTTTTGGTTTTTATTCACTTCTTTGTGGCCCATAGCATATGAATTTTCTATTTTTGGTGATACACTTTTTGGACTCTATGCTCCTTCTCTCAAAAACACAACTTTGTTTAAAAAGAACATTGATGGATGTTATAGCATTTAATTAGTTTCAAAACCCACTTACATAAAAATTGTGCAGGGGATACAAGCTCAAACAACTGTTTGCGTGTTTTGGTATTGCACATGTGAGTTATGTCTAAAACACAAATTAATAAACAATGAAATGCCTACTCCCAAAAAAAAAATCATCTGTCATAGGAAAATGGCTGCATACAAATTCTTGTGTACAAGATGTCTAGCTTGTTACATAAAAGTTTTTTGTTGATATTTCTAAATAAGTTCATATTTTAGAACACAGTACATAAATTCTACAGTGCATATTCAGGGTAACGGCAAGCTAAAGAGGTAAAACAAGTAGTTCTAGTTTTGACAAGATGTTTTTTTTTTAAGTTTGCCTCTCTCACACAATGCCTTCAGATTTTGGTTTTGAGAGGGTTTTTCCCTGTTGTGTGTGTGAGTGTGTGTGCCTGTGTGTTTGTATGTGTGTGTATGATCTGCAGATGGAGAGCTCAAAATAGTTCTAATGCAAAGCAGTTAATGAGCAGCTTTCTCTCTCTGATCTGTTGTGATATTTAATGCTATTTTAAGAGCAAAGCCTTTCTAATAGGCACTCACACACCGACGTTGTTGTCACCTTGCCACCAATTAGTGTTTCTCCTAGTTATATTAAATTCCAGAGACTGTATTTCCAAGTCTTTTTATATCTCTTCCTTCTGTTCCAATTTTCAGTAATGTTCTGTGTTCCTTTTGTGTGTTCCACTGAGTCCAAGTAAGACATCTCTTCAAGAAGAGGTTGTGATCAATGGTTGTTTTAGCAAAGTTACTTTGTCACATGAGACCAACGTTCATAACCAGCTTTATGCCCATAGGCAGCACAGATTTCTTTAAACTATGGCAGCAACATCTTCCTAAAGTTAAAGTCTGAAAGTCCATGTTTTTCTTTGAAATAGTAGCTTGAAAAATAAAGAAATCACCTGGTCTTTGTTCAGCCTACCACTTTTATTCTGGAAAACTGAGGCAGGGCTGTTTCTGTTTTTGGAGGGTTTCTACTGGCAGATATAGGGTGTAGGGTGAATTATCTTTTTATTTAATTATTTTGAAATGATTTTATATATATATATATATATATATATATATATTAATAAATAAAAGTTATTTCCCCCCCTTATAAATGTATCATAAACATTATTTGACAGTTAGTTTTTTTGCATGCACTTTTATACTAGTTATTTCTTGTTGTTATGTAATTTTCAGGATGTTGAACAAGGCTCATAATGAATATTTCTGTATGACTCTATCATTCACCAGGGACTCCTGTGCTCCTCCTAAAAGGCTGCATACGAGACATTAATATTTGCCATTATCATTATCTTTCACCTTATGTTTATCATAACCATTTTTTTCTTTACTTCTCTTGCAGATTACCTTCTTAGTTACTTTGTATATTTATAGCATCGATATATAGTCACAGTACCAACAGCTTCACTATATACTGTATTTTATTGACTGTTTCTCATTTACAGTGCCCCAGCACTGGAATAAACAGCTGCCAGCCTCCACACTTTGTCCTAAATATGAGGCTGGCAAATAAAGATACTTTCCAGTAGTAACATCACACGTCTGAGTCACAGTCACATGTTGGCAGGATTGAGTGTTTCTCAAGCATTTGCAGCTTCTCTTTTCTTCATGTGGCATCAGCTCCGGTTTTCCTGCACCCCCATCCATGACAGTGACGCTCTGCTGATGCATAGTGACTCATCTTTTGATATCCACTATGTCAGACTGTTCTGACTTGATTAGGTTTTTCATTTTCGTGTCTCGCAGCAGGATTGGCCATTGTTATTTGGAAAGTAGGTGACAGGACTGGCATATTTATAGTTATGGGAGGAGAAAGTTACAGTCAGTGGGTTGTGAACGTGTGTACAATTTTCTGGTGAGATGTACAAAGTAGGACACCCAGGACTTGGTGTGAGCACATATTCATAAATGTGCAAATATCAATCGTGTGTATTTAACATTCAGTCGTTTTGATTCGGAGCTGCCAATATTCCAAGTATGAAACTGACCATATTTCTAATTATCCAATAGTTATTTGAATTCTATGTTTACATTTTTTCCCTGATCATACAACTAACATCTCATATTTAGAACTTTATTAAAATAATTTAGAAGTCTACAACTAAATATCTCTGCACTATGAAAATAGCTTCCCATGATATTTTGAATAGTGGCTTATGGTATTTTTTGTAATGTGTCTGGACTGTTAATGTGCACCTGTAGCAAAAAGGTGTGAACATGATTCAGACAGACTCTTGTTAATTTCAGCACAAACAAAATACTGGTTTTAACAAACACTAAAAGAATGCTCAGCCCACAGTATTCACTGCTGCTGTTATATCAATCCGAAATAACTCAAATAACTGACTGCTGCTGTTTTACATTTTGTTGTTTAGCAGGTGAATTGTTCCAAACGCCGTGTGAACAGTGGGAGGTTATGACTGCTGTCAGTCTCTGCAGACTAAACAGTGTAAACATTAAAATGACTGGATTGGTTCTGGTCTACATTCTGTGGATTGCTTAAATTTTAGAGGAAAGATCTTAAGGCTATCTTTTGTTTCTGCTATATACTTATTTCTATGGTATACTGAGTTATTGCAAACTATATGATGTAAGTTTCTGAAGTACAGTGTGGATCATATTAGGATGTTTGCATGGAACATTAATAAGATTCTTACTTGGCTTTCATTTGAAAAATAATGAATAAAACAAAACAAACAAACCAAAATAATGATGTATGAGTAAATGACAGTGAACACCATCACACAGCAGTGTGTCCCTCTGCAGACTGCCAGCAGAGTACCCTAAGCAGCAGGCATTAAACACAGAGTGTGCAGTGAGGTTTTTAATTTAAAATACTAAAATACCATTGGTGGCAGTGAGAGACTTCAAACATAGAAATGGCTTCTGAAATGAATTCAAAAGATTTCTTCCTCCTTAGCACCTTTCCAGCTGGCGGCACCCAAGGTGACCGCGAGTTCACCTGTTTCAAACGGCCCTGCCGTGAGATGTTGTTATGCCAATAGAGAAAAGCTAGTAAGTGAACCTTGAGGTAAGATTCGGCAATTTTAATTGAATGAACTCGACCAGACATTAAAGTAATGGTTTGCGTGTTTTGTCTGCTAGCTCAGTAGTGCAATTCCACTTTGAAAAATTAACATTCAAACTTCAGTCTTTGTTCATCTAAAACTGCTTTCTAAAGTTGCAGATTTAGTCCTCTACACAAAAAAATGGTCTATCTGATAGGTCTGTCTCAAGAGGTGGCAGGAGAGAAAAGAGCTCTCACACAAGAGTCAGAAAATGTATTTTATTATCTCTCGGAAAATGACTGAATAATTTATTGTCATGATGGTCTACAAACCACAAGTTTGTAGACCATCATGACATCATGTTCTGGTATACTGAGAAATATTTAGTATGTGAATTAATAAATAAATACAATATAAATTAAAGCATGGCAACCCTTTGATAATTTTATTTTTGCTGCTATCATGCATATTTTTGAGTAATAAAGCTGAAGTATCTTCCATGCTGTATATTTCTATCCTGTTCTAAAATTCAGTGCATACCTCCTTGATCTTTCTCTCAGCTCTCCACACCACCCCTGACATGCACATTCACATCTCCATCTCTGCGTGCGCTTCCCAACACACCTGCACTTCTTAACTACCAGCACACATAGACCCTCTCAGGCACACAAAGCCAGCCAGGGCCTGGCCATAATGCCCCTGTTGTTGCTGGTCTGCTGGCTCCAGAGCCTGGGAATAGATTGGATGCCTCTGTTCCCACTCTGTTACACTCATCCAGGCATACCTGCATGCAAGACAATCTCCTAAGAATGCCCAAGCTTGTCTTAAGGTCTGTTGTTGTTTGCTGCTTTGTCTCATACCATTCCCATACTGCTACGAGGCCCAAGGCCAGACCTGAGGGAGTATTGGCTTGTCGTTTGGAAAAGCAGAAATACATTTTTTCTTTGTTTTTTGAGGGAATCCTCCTGCTCAGCTTACCTCTCTCTCCCTCCCCTTTTTTTCATCAATATAGCGAAGCAATGTGTGAAAGTGATCCAGCATGAAATAAGAGCAGAAGGAGAGACCGACTTGCAAATATTATAGATGTTCAAATCTACTGAGAGGGAGGAGTGGAAATTTCAAGTGAAAAAAAGAAAGGAGAGAAGTGAAGGAGAGGTTGAAGGAGGAAAGATGTGGGAAAAGGTGAACGGAGTTGAGCAGTCAGTTGGGGATGGTGGGAGGGAGGGCTGATGAGCAGGGAAAAGACAGAGAGGGTAGATTTTGTCTTCTCATCAGGGTGCTGTCAGGTTTATAAATAACAGTAATCAATGGCTCAGCTGGCTCTGTCCTCTGCACTAATTGCTTTAAGTGCCTAAAAACCAGCTTGTGCACTTTTTTTTCCAGGACAGCGTGGTTATAGAGCTGCAACTGTGCTTTTGTCTCATCCACTGCTGTTTCACATTTAGACCAGCATGTTTTAAACACAGTGGTCATGTGATTAGTTGGTTTTGCAAGTTGCACTTACTGTTGTTGTGTTTATGCATAGGTCAGTGGTTAGAAAAATGACAATGTACTTTACACAAATGGACACGGAGGATGATTACAGGCTGGATTTGGCAGCATAACTTGATTGTTTTGTTTGTGACAAATATTGTAGTCTCTGACCCACAATGCTCTACTGGTGCAAAATCCAAAACAGATACATGCAACACCAGCCTGTGACCAATGTTCAGTTTCAAAAACACACACTATAAAAACACAATACCTTTCCAAGAAAATCAAGGACAACTAGACCCAATCCAAGCAGACCTGATCCAAACTATTTTTGACTTTAATTGAGAGAGAACACAACAAACTGGATGCAGCATGATGTTTACCTGAACAGTGATTACTGAGAAAGTTTGGAAGCTTGAATCTTTCCAAAACCCAAAAGTACACATGAACAGTTTAAGGAATGAGAGTCAAACAAGTCACACACAATAGTAAGCCTGGCCAAATTGTTTTCTACAGTAAAAAAACAATCAACTTCCAAGGCAAAGAGGTAGAATATTATTAGCTAGCTTATCTGCATTATAATGATTGGTTATTTCTTGAGTGAAAAAAGGCTGTTATGAATTTATTCAAGGGGTGGATAGTAACACATTACAAGTACACTCTTGAGTAAATTCACACCTTTTTTAAATGAACTGCACTGCACTATATTGGATTTTGGGGGAGTTCACCTGGGTAAAAAAGAAATAAACTAAAAGCTAAGTAGGTACCATGCAATACAAACAGCGCTTTTCAATGTATATTACACCAATGTATTCTACAGATCACCACTTTGTGAGGATACTTCCTTTTTTTACAACATTGCAACATCATACTTACCATCCTTCTGCAGATTCCTAATTTCCCTACAAACTAGTAGTTAACATTAAAGAGGCTGCTCAGGGTAATAGTGATTGTTGTCAATGTGCTTGTCTACTTTACTCTCAAACTAGTGACCCTTTCTTTTAAAAATTTACACAGCACGCTGTTGTGCACAGCATAGTGAATATTCAATATGTTACAGTTAAAAAGGACAATACTATGATTTTTCCCGTACCAAGAGATCACAGCTAATGACTTTCACTTAGATCTTAGATCAGCAATGTGTGGTTCAGTATCTTCAAACAGTATCCTGTTATGATAGATCAGTAGTGTCAATAATACGCGCCCCTTAAGGACTTTGGAACTGTCTTCCTCTCACTTTTTAAGTTGGTCAGAAAAGAAGGTTATCTAAATGTCTAAAATGTAAATTAGGACAAGGTCCCCTCATTAGCTGAAATCTAGCTCTGCATGTGTCTGGACGACCCCCTGACATGAAGTTATTGGTCTGACACTTTCCCCACAAACCTCTTTCCAACTCAGTGTGAACGCAGCAGATTGTATTCATCTTCACGCATACATCCCAGCAGCATTTGGGCTGGTGGCTTGTCCTATATTCCAGCTTTACTTGGCAAGCATCCGCTGTCTTTGGGCTAACAAGCACAACTCTGCCCATGAAGAGAATGGAAGAGCCAAATCCGCTGCAGTCCTGAACGTTCTGCAAGGATTACTTTTTCAACACCTTAAACTCTTATTGTAAAACTCCTCTGTTACCTGTCTGGGTTTTGTTTCTTTTAGCAGCATTTATAGGCATACTAATGAAATTTTAATTCAAAAACATTTTTGTTCAATAACTAAGGCAGAATGAGTAACAAAATGACTGAGTATGAGGCCATCAGACAAAAGCAATATTTATGTATTTGCAGAATTACAAACAGGCTGTATGTATCTGTACCTGTGACAGCTTTGCAGTGTGTTTGATTTTTATTATTTAAAGCAATGCAAACAAATATCTTCTGACTTATATAATTTTATTTAACCAACAAATGCATCAATGAAGGCTTCTAGATTGGTGAAACATACTATCATTACAATCTAAACTTATGTTTACAACTAAAATCTATTGTAAAGACAAATTACACTGAACAATGAAAGATAAATGCATATCACCATGTCTAAGGGTGTGTGATGAAAAAAATTGAATAGAGCTATTTTAGGTATGCAGGATAATAAAGTGAATGCATCTGAAAACGAAAAGCAACCCATAAAATGGTCTCCTAGGGTGGAGAGGAGCCAATTATGCCAACTGTAAAGAAAACAGTGGTGTGAACAGTGAGGATATCTCAGGACAAATCTACAAATATTATTACAAATCACATGTTGTTTAGGTCTTAGTCATAGAGTTGTGCTTGACTGTGTTACAAACTATGTTGTGCCTGTTAGTGAACTTTTGTAGTCAACCCTTTTTTCATGAATTTGAACACATTTCTAAGGTTTTGCATAAATGAGCTAAGCCTTTCACATCTGGCTTCTGTCCAGCATATTTTATTCAAACCAAAAACCGACCAAACAAAATGTTGTGAATATGATTAGCTGGCATGGAGCCATTTAAGTGATCATCTTTTTATCTGTAAGTAAAATTGTACGCAAACACACAATTGTATAAAAAAGCTGCCTGAGTTAATGACTTTAAAGTTTGCTAACCCCATGCAAGGAAAGTCCCATTGTTGTGAGATGCTAATAACAACTATCAGTATACTCTTGTCTTTTTTGGCTTATTTGGCTTAAGTTGATAAAAGCTAAAAAAGTAATGTATCTCCCATTTTCTCTTTGCTACATTTGGTCCAAACGACACCCCTGTTTTAAACTAATTCCTGCTGTTGCCTTCATGTATTCCAAGGTCAGATTTTTTTTTTCAAAGAACAAGTACTTTTCATATTCCTCTTTTCAATTCCTAAACAAGTGCACCTGAAATCTTTTTTTCACTGCATTACATTTGCCAAATACTTTGGTTACAACTAGTCTGCTCTATCTGCAACTGAGGGTAAGAGAGAGAGTGATCGTTTTCATTCTCCTTTTCCCTCTGCTGCAGGTGTCAAGTTGCTGTAGTTGCTGTATACTTACCTGCTGTGATCAGGCTTTTCAAAACTCCTCTAACCTCCACATTAAAGTAAAATACTCATACTGTAGGTGGATGTATACTTAGCTGGCTAATGTTAGCTTTTTTATTTTTAATTAAACAACGTCCATCTTTGATATTTTGTTAGCAACACTAACTTGTATTTTAACATGTAAAAAAATAGATTAATGTTAATCATAGATATAAAAATGGAAAAAAAAATTCTTCTTTAAGGAATTTGTTACCAGGTAGCATTTTACTCTTTCTAGAGTAGGTTTCTTAAATGCAAAGTAGAGTATTTTCAATGGAGATGTTTTTATTTTAGTTAAGTATAGATTTGCAGTACATGTTTTTCCATTAATGTCTCAAGTTGGGTGCACAGTGTAAAGTCATCAGAAAGATGACGGGTTGGGGCAGGAAGAAACATGTGCAGCCATCTAATAATAAGACTGCCTTTATCCTTTAAAAATATGTCTGTTGATTAATTTTCCTAATCAAAATTTTTGTTAACCAAATTGACTCTGGTCCAATCCATACAACATGTTTTACTTTAAGTTATCACATTATTAGCATGCAAATCAGAGTTCTGACATGTTTGGGATGATCTGAATAATCAGAAGCTCCTGCATTACTTTACAAATGAAATATTATGAACTTTATAAATCTGTCTTTAACTTCCTCAAGCCATTAGCAGTAGAGTCAACAAAAGTGCAAGTTTAGTGACAGGTTTTCTCTTACCTATTGCTCCTTTAGACCTACCATCAATATTTTACAACACACATGCTTATTGCTTTGTTTCAGGCAGTAGAGCTCATCCAAGCCTAAATTCCTCCAGCTACCATTCATCCTACAGTGTCTATGTAAAAAAAACAAATGGGAAACCTGACTGTTTGTCAGAACCTCCCCCACTTTACCACCCTGGTGGTAAAAGTAATCTTACTGGTACTGAGGCCACTCCTGAAACAAGAGGAAAGTAACTGGCTGGGCAACTCCTGATTCCAGTTGACTTTGCCTCCTCCAACCTGCACCAACATCAGTTACACTATTTTTAAGACAAAAATTCTTCAGCAACAATCCTTTATGACTGCTGTTAGTGTTTAGTGTTTAGTGTTTTTCCCACTAAAGCAACTCAAACTATGTCATGTTTTACCGTAAGCCCATAGTAAAGTATATGATATAAAATTTGGATCACTAAAATGTAGGCCCTCATGTGCTTCCACCACACCTATACACACTAACAGTTGAAAGTGAGCCATGAATTCCAAGTGTCATAAAGTCTGAATGGCCCCAGAAGAAGGAAAAACTGATGTCCTTAAACCCAACTTATACATAACTGTCAACCAAAGCCTGTATGCATCCTTCTGTCCACCTGTAAATGGTGCAAGCATAAAAATATAACACTCATTAGTTTATAGCTGCAGACATAAAGTCCATTTTTAACCTTCTTACTGGTTGTACACAGCAAAATACATCCATGATAACAATGTTGCTGTTACGTACCGGTTTTGGGTTTGGACCCCAGAATGCAGAGACTGACACAAAAACAGTTTTAAAGTGTTTATTGAAAAACACGGAGCTCCGAAAACAGAGAAAAAGGCAGGTGACGGCGACGGAGGACAGGCTGGCGTTGCTGGAAGAGCTGGACAGGGCAGAGCACGAGTGGACACTGAAGCGCTGAAAGAGTGATCAGGCACGGCAGGGAGGCACACCAGTATCTACACAAAAATCACAGGCACGCTTAAGAGCGACGACAAAAACACGAAATTCACTGATTCTCTGGAAACTGGAGCCGCAACTATACTGATTGAGACGGGATGATCTGGCACAGGAGTGGTGTCTTGACCAGGCTTTATTGTGGGAGTGATTGCTGGATGAGAACCAGGTGTGCCTCATTGAGAACGCCAGCCAGCCACGCCCTCCGCTGCCCACACACTGCCAGGGAAAGAAAAAAGGGAAGAGGGAGGGGGGGAAAAAGAAAAACAGAACATCCCAAACACAAAACCAAACACCAACACAACATAATCATGACAGTTGCACCTCCAGAATCTATTTTGGAGCAGAGGTGCCAAACATGAAGAGGATGACAGACACCTGCCTTTACCTTTAAACTAGACTTCACATACAGACAGAGAAACACACAAACATAATGCCTACTAAAGTTTGTTTTTCCTGTGAATTTTATCTTATTTTTATCAAAACTCTGAAAGCGTCCCCTTAATATTGATGGACCAAGAGCTCATTGATGCAAACACTCAGTGAGAGTCACATTGACACTTGGAGTCATAAACTTCAGCAAGAGCACACACAGTGAGCTATTCAAGTCACAAGTTGCAGATTTATTCTTACTCTAGATCTGATGTAGCAACAGTCCAAATCTTCCCCTGAAAAAAAGCACTTCTTGTTTCAAATCCTCTCAAAACACAACAGGATTTTGATATTTCTCTAAGCTTAAAGGCCTTTAAGTAAGCTCCATGCAATGTTTGTGTGGCGATTGATTTTTTTCAGGCATGGTGAAGGTAAGTGCTTACTTCCACAGTGAGCACCCAACAGTGCAAGGCTGCTTTTGTACCAAACTGTCTTGCTGTCATGGATCAAATCAAAATAAAAAAGAACTAAAGCCATGGGACATCCCTGAGGCTTAGTGAGCTAAACAACACCTCATGTCTCCTTTGTCTTTTGTTCCTCTTCTTTATTTTATTATTTCTTTCTTTGTTGCTCTTATTGTTGTTGCCTTATTTCCCCACCCTCTTGACCTATGCTAACCCCCTCTTCCCCTACTCTCTCAACCCATTTCTCCTCTTTCAACTCCAGGGACACCATAGTTTCTTTTTCAAACATTTGTCATGTAAAGACTACCTATTAGAAGTCATCCCATGTGTATAACTGAAAAGAAAAAAAGGGTAATAGTTTTCCTTACAGTTATCTATACCAGCCATTTATGATGTTAAAGCGAGGACAGATGGATTAAAAAATGTTAACACGATGGTGAAGTTGGTGAATTTTCTTTAATCAACTCAAGCCTCCTGTGCTGCAGGTATTTTAACCAAATCACACAATGTATGTTTGTAAGAAATGATGCATTAAAACTCAGTCATACATGAGTGTTTTTCTGTGCCTGTTTAACATCCTAAGTGCTATCTTTCTTTAATGAGTCTTGACAGTTTGGCTCTTTCAAGTGTGTGTATGTGCACATGCTCTGGCTGGTGTAACGCTAAAATGAAGAGACCAACTGTAAAGAGACAGCAAAGCATCTAGGTATGTGTGTGTGTGTGAGTTTGTATGTGGCTGGTTGCATGTTAATGAGATACATGTATGGCAAGCCTTAGTTTTCTCTTCTGATTAGCTACAAGCAGGTTTTAAAAAGATGAAAACAGCCACACCTCCAACAAACAGGCTTATAGAAGGATTTTAGACACCAGTCACACTAAAAGTCACACTTTCTAATAGCTATTGTTTATTCTATCAGTATTTATTTAAAATTAAAATATAATGTCCATCGTTAATGTGATAGTGAAAGTAATGTGAAAGTGATGTTTTTAACATGCCTCTATTGCCAGCATTGCCTTCAAATTTACTATTCAACAAGATCAAAATGAGAGAAAAACAGCAAACACTGATGATGAAGAAGTTTTTAAATCTCTGTGATCTGGATACTGAACTAAAATGAGTCAGAACAATGAAAATAAAATTAAGTTTAAAAAAAGGCACAATAAGAAAATTGGTTATATGGCTGTACGGAATGACACAAGAATTACATGTAATGGTCTTACCTTAATTAATAAGGCTTTGCTTATATGAACATTAAATTATTAGTAGGAATAAATATATTATTGGCATGTGATTTACACAATGAAACTACACTTTGAATGATAGGCTGTTTTATAAAGTGTGTGTGTGTTTTTTTATTCTAGATTTTGGCCATACATCGTCTCTCAGTACAATATAAATGTTTGGGTGTTTGCCTTTGAAATCTAGAATGGTCACACTCTGTCAGCAGTAACAAGATGATCTTGCAGAAATACAAACATTACAAATTGAAGTAGAATTAGTGAGAGGGATTTATTGCCTGCTGTTTAACATCCAAACCAACACTCAGCCGTTGTGGTAATTAGAGCTCAGTGGCATCATGTACCAGAAAATGAACTCTTAATCAGGAATTAATATTAAAGGATCTAGATACCAAGCCAAGTTGTTTCATATTGGCCATTTAGGGGAGCAAATGGGAATGCAGAGGAAGTCAAATGTTAACAGAACTGGGACGTCAAAGAGCAGATTAACCATGAGCCAGGACAGATTTTATTGGGATAAAAACATTAATCGGATGGAACATTAGAGCGATTAAATTAGCTATTAGGACAGTTAGCGATTAAGTAGCACTTAGGGTCATTAGCAGTAACAAAAAAGTCTTGTGAATGTTTCTTGAGAACAATATTATAGAAAGCCAAACAATATAGGCTGGTCAGACAAAAGTAGTCCATTAAAAATCATTAGAGGCAGGAATGAGACACCTTAGGAATTTACAAGGCTTGGTAAGGATGTAGGAAGAGAGAAAGAGCAAGGAATGTGTTTATTGTTGTAAAACCCAAATGTTTACTTTCAACAATATAGTGAGAGAGTAAAAGGTCCACTTTGTATTCTACAGAGACAGGCATGGCTGCTGATCCCCAGCATTATTATTTATGGCTTTTACTTCAGCTATAAATGGAATGATCTGCACGGTGTTTGCTCAAAATGCTGCCCCAAAAAAGTAATGCCACCACCTGTAGAAAGATACAAGAGGTCAGGAGGCCTCTGTCAGCCAGAGCTTGTATAGTTTGACATAGTAAATCTTGTCTCTCAGTGCACTGACAAGCCCTCTTTGTCTCTGAGAACGTGAAAGTCTCATGAAAACTTTATTATTTATCTTCTCCCCTCCCGCTTGTGCCAAAATGGAGAGAAGGACAGATTGAGCAACACAGGAAAAGAAGGGGGTTAGGGCCAAACCGCTGCAATAAAAGTGATGTATGAGATGTCATTCAGTGATTGGCTCGATGCATCACCCTCAAAACATTAGCACGCATAGATCCACGCACACACTCACTGTGCAGTGCGATGAAGTACATGGTGGAGTCCTGTCTGCCTGTAGGCTCATAGATGCGAGATAAAATAAGAATTTCACAAATATGGGATGGAGAAATCCTTTATTGGACTGTATTAGCTTCACTAGAATATCCACACACACTCACACTCTCCTGCTTACACCCACATAAGTGAAGACTGTTTTGTGTTAAATGAAAATTTTCTAAAGCTGAAAGCATTGAGGTTGAGAATAAGCAGGCAGTAACTAAGTTGGATAACAGAGATGGCAACTGATCTGATTGATGTGTCTATAGGTGCTAACTGTTGTTTTATACTTTCAGTGGAAAAAACAGTCTCACTGCTGTGAAATAATAGATGGTTTCTTCTTTTTGTCTCAGCCTTTTGTTGCCTCTGCCAAAGAGGTTATTTTTCACTTTGTTTGTTTGTTGTTACCCTGACTAAAAACTACCAGTATGATTGTTATGAACCTTGGTGGGAGGGTGTGTAGTTTGGGCCAAGGAAGAAGCCATTTTGAAGTGTTGAAGAAATATCCTCAAAGTCCAGTTTCGGGTTTGCTGTGATGGTGCGAGTTTTATTAAAGTATGCCGGCAAACTGGTGAACTGACTGACAGAGAGCAGGTCTGTGTCTGTGAGCTGACCCTGA
>JAPZDZ010000012.1:25207728-25226358 GCA_029783805.1 Acanthurus tennentii | reverse complement strand
AAGATCATTAGTTACTTTTACCAGTGCTGTCTCAGTGCTATGATGTACTCTGAAGCCTGATTGAAATTCCTCAAATATCAATGCACAATGCATTGTTATGCAAGATATCACATAATTGATTGGCGACTGTTTTCTCAAGAATCTTAGAGAGAAAGGGGAGGTTAGATATAGGTCTAGAACTAAAACTAAAACTAAGGCGGACATATACTGTGAGCCTATCAAAAAAAAGTGGAACAGAGTAACAGTTGGACAGGAGAGGTCAGGCAATATTAATAGCAAAAACAATGTTCTTGGGTTGGAAGCATCTGACTGGGACAGGTGGAATAGTCTGATCATCACATGCATTAGTAAAAAATGGCATTGAAGCGGCCTAAAGAAGTGTGAATGTGGCTGGAGGAGGGACAGAAAGGCAAATGGCTAAGAATAAACACAACTGAAGCATAAGTTGTAATCATCCTGACTCAGCTAAGGTCATGGAATTCATTTATTTCATTGTTAAACATTCACTATCGTAGATATTTGTCTGACCCAGGCAGAAATGTTTACAGAGAAGGTTATGTATCAAATTTTTATTGACATTACATGTAGTCATGTTTGTTGACTTCCTTCTCACTCTTTGACTTGTGATGAAGAAATGTATTGAAATTAAGTGATGTCTAGGAACTTCATTAAGTGACATCTAGGAACTTCATTAAGTGACATATAAGAACTTCTAACCCCTACTGGTGTGAACCTTTGATCTTGATGTAGTCAAATGACGTCTTGGGCACATCAACCATCAATCGGTTCATGCCAGTCGTGTCACTTCCCTTTTGCTGACACCTCTTAGTCTGACCCCTTGATCCTGCCACCCTGTATATCTGAATGTAAATGCCCCTTCCTGTCTTTTGTCACCCTGTATGTCTGGATGCAAATGCCCCATTCTGACTTTTGTTTCTTGTTGATTCAGTAGATGCACCTTCCTGCATCTGTTTTTTATTGTCTCCCTCTTGTTGTCCCATTTTGTTTAACACTACCTGCTTTTCTGTATATAAACGCATGTAAGTCATTTGCTCCGGGTCAGCTCACAGACACAGACCCACTCTCTGTCAGTCAGTTCACCAGTTTGCTGGCATACTTTAATAAAACTCACACCATCACAGTAAACCCTAAACAGGACTACTAGGATTTTTCTTCAACAATTGTGTTTCTCTGGAATTTAGCAACAGACCACAGCATGAAACTCACCATTACCTTAAATAAAATTATAGATATCTAAGTTTGAACATATTTGGGAAAATTTGGGATAATAGAGTACACAACTCAACAGAAAATATAACAAAAATATATACAGTTTTAGACATTTTTAGTGGAGAAATTACAAATTATACATTTAAAAGGGGCCAGCAGTCATTGTCAAATATAAGTTGCATTAGCAGTATTGAATTACTTGGTCAAATATATCATTAAATTTGACTTTGTCAGTATGGCCCAGCCTTAATGCCTCACATTTATTACGCAGTGTCCTTGCACATGTACTCTAATTGACTGAGTTCATGAAGCGCTTGTTAGTATACCCGGTGTAACATTAAGTTGTGAAATAAAAGTGGGCTTGAGTTAAAGGGTGATGGATTGCTCTCTGTGAGAAGTTACATGCAACAGCCGTTACTGTTGAGCAGAGACAGACACATTTATTGGTTATGGAGTGACGTTATTCACATGGTTATCATTATAGATGTTAATGGATGTTATATGGAGAGAGACTGCAAAGACACATTAAAGTCCTCTCCATTTTTAACCTCGACCTACCTATTGTGCTCCAGAGGTAAACACTCAACAGTAATGAATGCAAACACTCTCTCTCACACACACACACACACTCTCACACACACACATTGAAAAAATGTATTCTGCAGAGGAGCTCATTTATAATTAGATATACAGCATGGCAGTAGTCCTGCACGGCCATACAATCAAAGACAACTTACAGCATACAGCATCAGCTGCATGTACACTAGCAATTAATTCTCAAGACAATCAAGTAATCATATTTTTAATAATGCAACTCCAAATGGGGACAGTGTACAACAATGTGAGCTGAATATAACATAAGAAGTTAAAAAAAGTGATATAAACAACCCATTTTGGTCATATTTTCTGTTGCATTCCACTTCAACAGGATATTTTTTCACCTAACAGCAGCAGTATGTGACTGACAGAGAATGTGACAGCTCTATACCACCATACCTGCAGTGAGACAGGTTGCACAGAAAGCCTGGAGAGAGCTGCAGGCTTATGCTCAACAACAGCAGTCGACACTGGAACTGTGAACCCCTTTCTTCCTCCAAGGAAGTCTGAGAAAACTTTGGTTTACCCCTCTGTGGAATAGTCTGAGCTCAGGGTTTCTCTCAGGAAGAAAGTGCTCACCTGCTCCAACTCTGGACATGTGTTATCAGATTCAAGTTTCTGATTAAGCCTAATGAAGCGCTCCAATATTTTTATAATCACAGTTAGTGTTAGCTGTGAGGTAATCAAGTCAGCAAGTACCTACTGTATGTTTTGTTATGGCTATCAGTGCTGACAGATGCACAGTTACCCACAGGTATCTGTACAACACACTGGCCTTTCAATAAACTCCAATGTTAATCCACCTGAGTGCTCAGTTTAAGGTGATGTGGTAAAAGGAGCAAAAAAATCTTTTCGGATTGAAAAGGAAGAAAACACAGGACTTTGGTCTTGGAGATCAGTGTTCATGTCCTGTTTGAAACAAAACGTGAGCTTTGACTTGTTCTAGTGTACATACGTAAGTTAAGCTAAATACACACTAAAATTGTGTTACATATGTAAGCATCCCTGTATTACCCAGAACCATGATCTTTTCTTGAACCTTAACAGGTAACTAAGACTAACCAAAGAGTAACCCTTTTATAACACTAACTCCATGTCAGCAAGTCTTTTTTAAGGAGAGGATTTTTCAGATTCATACAGAACTTAATGAGTGGTAATGGAAATGTATTACACATTATTTATGAGCAGTGATTATATACTTATTTTTATTTTATAAGTATTTGTGCCCCAGTGTGTGTTAAAAGGGCACAGTCATCTTTATTAAAAAAGGCAGACATGATAAGTAGTAGCAGCTGCTGTTAAAACTAGCTTCTAGAGACAGTAACCTACTGCAGAAAAGAAGGCAGAACATTATAAGATGAATGCAAGCATGCCTTCTTGCATTCATTCATTAAATGCAAAGCCATACCAGATCTTGAGACAGAAAGCTGTTCTGTTGCACCCCTACACAACCAGTTTCCTTTCAAGCACATCCAGACCTTTTCTATACGCTGTTGCATTGTCTCTTAACTGTTTTAAGTCTGCATCAAGTTTCTGCAACTTATAAAGCACTGGACTTTACATTTAAATGATTTCTCCAGTTTCCCCAGTACGAGGTAAAAAAGACTCATCTTTTAACAGTGTGATGTTATTCATAACAAGAGCTAATAGAGCACTCTGAAATAACTTTGTGACCGAATTTTTAAATAAAAGTCTTTGAAGTAAAGTAGTTAAAACCTTTAATACCCACCTTTTTGGGCTTATTTGAAATAGCTAAATGGAAAAGCTTTTTATCGAAAACTATTAAGTAAAAACAACATAACGACTTATATGCATAAGTGAATTTGTTAGTGGATAATTGAACAAATTGAAAAATGTCAAGCATTTCCAAAAAAGACAAAAATTTGAACACTTAAAACTTTATAAGTTGTGCTTTGAGTTGATAGAGATCAGTTAAAGTAAGAGCTACAGTACTTCAGGACATGGTGGATTTGTGTGTATCTCTGACTTGGCTCAGGTTGTTGCTTGCATGGGGGGTCTTTATACCCTGATGTCCTCCACAGTTAAAGAGCTAATGTCCTTTACTTTAATGACACTCTCCTACATTTTCATGAACATTTGGAGTGCCAAATGTGGCATTCGCAGTTGAAAACCTCAGACTCCGTCAAGAAATTATTTCTAAAGTAAAACTCAAATAGGGCATGACCAGAACAAGTGTGTCAGAGCTCCTGGGGACTGAAAAAATCTAATCAGAGGACACACTGGTCTCTGGGTAAATTTGGGTTGATAACATTTGCTGAAGTGGACTCCCCAAACTCTCCTTCAAAGCACTGGTGCCTCATACTTCCACTGCTCCTGTAGGACTTTCTGAAGTATTAATATTTTTGATTTGTTAACATTAAGAATTATAGAGCTCATTTTCATAATGGAGATGTCTATGGTCTACAATTTAACAGCGAGAGGTTGGAGAAATAATCAGGTCGCTCAGCTTTTTTGGTGCAGTGTAAGCTAACAAAAAGATTGGCACAAGTTGAAAAAACATAAAGACATCACAGGTCAAAGTAAAACTGTGCCAAGTACATGCGTATGGGCGAAGGGAGAAAAGAAAAACTATTCAAATATAGTATCTGTAGTATCCGTATACAAGCATATAAGCCTAGTAATAGTTTTGGTGAGCACAATTCCCCTAAAAGAGAGCCTGACCCCCCAAGAAGCAACTAAATTTAGAGTCTGGGGCCTTGAACATCCAATAATCTGTAACACTGCATTAAACAAGGTAAGAAATATTTTAAATTCTAATTAAAATTCTGTTGTCCTATCAGCTGCCAGTGTAAACGTGTGTACACAGCTCTGCTCTTTGGAGTCAGATCAGTGATTCTCAGTGACTTGTCTGTACAGTGATGGCTGTCCAACAGCATGTGGTAATTATTCTGCTGCTTTTTCCAATTACACACTTTTTTTAAAGGAGGTTTTTTTTCTTTGTCAGCCACAAAAACATGATTTCAAAATTGATGTATCAAACACCCTTCTACAGCCATCTTTCCAAGTTATAATAAGTTATATGTGATTATGTCTCAATGAGTGAAAATAATTATTTATTATTTTATTTACTTAACAATGTGATTTTGGTATTAGAGGTGGTGAAAGCCTGTTAAGTTTGTTTTTCTCCCTCCTCTCCTGCAGCTGTCTTTGGTTCTGACATGTTTTAATGACAGATGTGGTGTCCTCTAAGTGATCCTAGAACGACAAAGGATCAATTCTATGATCAGATTTTCAGGAGGGATCAGCCTCCATACATGTAAAATTCCAAACACAATTGGATGTTTTTGTTTCTGAACAGTTACTGGTTTTATGAAAATGGTGACTTCACTGTCTGCTCGTTCTCTTACCTGATTTTTCCTGTTTTCTCTCACTTTCTCTCCTCTTTCTCTCCATTGTCTTTGTTCCCTCTTAACACTGACAGTCACACACAAATATATAGTGTGCAACTAGACAGTTTAAAAATTTTTTACAACACATAATAACAGACACAATAATAACATTTATCATGTCAATAAATTTAATAAGAGGTTGAGGAAAATCCACATTTGATGACAGCTGATCAACTGCTTAGTAGAGTGAAATCTTCACAGGTTCCTGTGCAAAGAATTTGGGCAAAACAGCAGCTGACATGACATTATGACTCTGCATTGTTTGCTACCTGTCTACTTTTTCACCAGATTAATGCTCCATCTCTCACTCTCTCTTTTTATCTCTCTTTCTCTCTCCCTTTTTTGCTGTTGACCACAAGGCAAATGTACCATCCAGAGTATTTCTGAAATAATAAGTAGCGGGAATATGGAGGAGAGCCCATATCTGTATATTATCTGTACTGAATGTCGGGTAGTTGCTTCATGATGCAATCAGGAAAGAAAAGGAAATCATTTTGATTTCCTTTTCTTTCCTGAATCTTTCTGTTTTGGTAAGAAAAAAATCTAAATATTCCTCTACGAAAAATGAAGCATTTTTGGGGGTCATAAATAAAACAAACAAACAAAAAGAAGCTTAAGCACATCTTCTCTTCCTCTGCAAATTCTTGCTACATGTTAAACAGAACTTAATAAATAAAGCTGTGTTAAGTTCCAGTACTTCTATTCACTGTCCATTCAAGTAATAAAAGTAGACTACAAGGTCCAATTCTATTAGAATAGGAGGGGGAGGTAGCCAGCCACCCTGAAAGAAAAGTAATATTTTATTAATCTTATTTACTTTGTGCAGGGTTTTATTGCAACTCGTCGTGAGATCTCACACTGTTTGCTGTCACGTAGAGTCAGTGACACTACTTTCTGTATTTATTCAGTGTTATTCATTTTTGAGCCATTCTGTTCGCAGTCCAAACACACAAGCAGAGGATGAAGATGAAGTTAGTTGCAACAACAACTTCACTTTAAGTGCACTAAAAGCTCCCTAACAGCATGTAGCCCATTTACAGTTAGATTGCAAAAAATTTCTAACCCCACCAAGTCTGGAAAAATTATAATTTTATCAGGGGTGCTGAGATTAAATTGAAAAGGGCTTGAGCGCTTCTAAAAAGAGGCTAAGATTGTCTGTGAAATTAGATTATCTTTGATGATTTAATGCTAAAATATATGTTTTATTTAAGCTACATTTCTTTGTGCATAGTCAGTGTTTTGTTGTTGTTGTTTTTTAAAAAATATTTCTCAGTTTTATGAAAAGAAGAAAAAATCTATGAATGCACTACCAGTTCTTAACTTTTTTCCTTTAGCATTATTTAACCTGTTTAAAGTACTTACTACATCATGCTGCACAATAAAAAATTTAACATGTTTGTAGGAAATGCTTGACATGGATGGACTGGCATTGAAATCACACTGTCCATATGAAGGCAGACACAGTGAGTTTACCTTAAATTGAGGGTTGAGGAACCATGCTGTAAATGTCTGTCAACTACTGCTTGATCTATAATGTCAGAAAAGGAAGTAAACAGTGTTTTTTTTGTAAAAAATGTAATTTCTCAGTGGACATTAACATTAGAGGACCATAAGCAGTTCTTGTTGAAAGTTACAAGTTCCTAGAAACAACTGTCATTGATAAGATCCTAAGTTTTAACATAAATACAGAGGCAATATGTAAAAAAAAATACCTTGTACTGTGTTTCCTCAGTAGGTTGAATGTGTTTTTGTTCCTAGCACAAGAGTGAGTGAGCCGCAGTCATCACCATCTCCTTTTTTAGTAGAAGATCTAGCAAAAGACAAACATAGCTACCAGTCATACCTGCCACCTGCTTATTTCACACAGTAAATTACTGGGTTAGCCTTTCAAACACCACAAAAGACTCTCACTTTGCACACATGCGGCTTCCTCCAGGAACGTCTGTATCTTGCACCTTTTCACACACGCCATGGTAATGCTGGAATGGGACAACCAACAGTCCAGCAGATGGTGATAAGGCAACACTGTTGGAGTCCAACTACAATTCAAACATATTCCCTATAGACCCCTATAGGGCCAATAGATATCCCAGAACCAGGGGTAATAAATTCAGACATTAATTTTTAGCATGTACCACTTACTCACAGAATTTGCACACCAGCAATCAATTTGAAGCCTTCACAGCAACAAAAAAACAGGCTTTGAATTATTTTCTCATTTTGACTTCTTCTTAGTTTCCTATTGTAATATGTTTTTACTGACTGTTTCAAAGTCTTTTCATATTTTGTGTATTATTCTTTCTAAATGACATGTTCTTTAACCTCCAGTATTCTCCCTTTTCAAGGACGCATGTGTTTGCTCTAGTGCCTGTGTTTGGCAGACTTCAAGCCAAAGTTCCCAGGTGATACAAGCTACACCTGAACTTCACAGTTTTTTTGCATAATTTTGAAAATGAGGACTGAAGTATGGGCATGAATGATTTATAATTGGAGATAGTTTGCAGGGAACAGATGTATCATATTTAAGAATGCGATCATACATTTGGTTTCAAAAGTAACTTCAGGTAAATCTCTCCAATAAATCTAGTGGAGTGAATATACCAAAATGCAGTGCTGTAGAATTGTAAAGTAATATATATGGCACCCCAGACTTTTGCTTAAGTACAGTTCTTGGGTTAATGTACTTAGTTACATTCCTTCATAAAAAAAAAAATCATCCCTTATGAAGACACACTAAAAACCTGTTTTTACTGTAAGATATCTTTTTTCTGCCTCTCCTTTATTTATGCATTTTGTTGCAGATTTACATGAATATGCTGTGTCCTATTACAATATTTTTGTAGGACATTTATGCCTTATTTATGCCTGAAATGGTGTTAACCAAATGTGTGATAAAAGACTCACAGTGTAGTATGAGATGATTTACTTGGTGGAATTTGTGAAATCCTGTAATTGAACGGCATGTGGTCAAATCATCCAAAGCTGTCACCTTGTGGCAGAAAGAAAAAACTGCACTAAACGTGCATGTTGGAACATAAAGAAGACATCATCACAGATTTCCCCAGTGTGTGTGTCCATGGGTGTGAGCGTGTGAGTGTGTGAGTGTGTGAACAAATCTGTAATGATAACGCCCTTCTGGAAGAGCGCCAGCCGTGCTGATTTAACTTTCCTTACAGGATCAGACTGGCTGACAGAAGCTGTTTTTTGAGTCTGTCTTCTTGGCTAAATAGGCTTTGATACTGGTATTCAGCTTAGTATTTGTTCATCATCAGCATGCATTTGTGACTGTTTTGTCATTCATGTCTCTGTACATTCAGCTAGGTTGCAGCAGCAGCAGCTCAAACCCCAGCGCTCCTTATAGCAGCATTTTTCTGTGGGGGTTTGTATGTGTGTCACAGAGTCACCCTGTCCTCTCTTTCACCCCGAAAAAACAGAAATACTCCCTCTTCATCCTGCTCTTCCTCTCCCTCCTACCCCCCATCTCTCTCCGCCTCCACCCGGCTTTGATCCGCCCCTGCATCCGCGCTGAAAAGATGACAGAGCGAGGAAAGAGAGTGTGGAGAGGGAAGGAGAGAGGAGAAAAAGAGATGACAGCTCTTCAACAAGTGTGGTGCATCGGGAAAGAGGGAGCGAGAGAGGAAAAGACGAGAGTGCTATTCTGATGATGAGCTTCTCACCCTGGGAGAAGGAGGAGACATAGGCAGCATCAAGAGGCGTTGGAGCTGGGTTAAGCATGCACATACTCACTGCTCTCTCTTTACACACATGCACTGGGTTAACCGCCTCAGTTTAGCCTCAGTCTGGACTGTCAATGGCCTCTGATGCCATCTGCCCTGGTTGACACAGATGCTGACTCGTAACACGTCCATTAGTAATCAGTCATATTACAGTATGTAGTTTGATACTGTAGCTCTGACAATGATAGACTGTACAGTTAGACATGCACTGAAAAGCTTAAAGGTTGACAAAGTATTTCAGTTATATATTCCATAAAAAGAGCAACACCCTCAATAAAGATTCATCTCTCTCTAACGAATACTGCATGTGGATCAAAGCCTGATTTATCTTCTGCCTTTGTGCCGTATAGCTCCACTGTTGTCCAAAAACTAATTAAAACACATCTTCCACGCTGGACTGGATGTCATGATCTATTGTTACAATGACCACACACACTATAGTTTGTTTTGAGTCGATCACAGCTAAACTAAACAATCTACAGTGTGTATGTTCATAATAATGAAGGAACCTGACAGTCTCTCTTCTGAAATGACAAAAGAGTTTTTGTCATGTTATTGTGTAAAACAGAACCTGATTTCCAGTTCACAGGGATATTTTTCTTGCAATAATTTTGCCATGAGGAGTGATCTGCTGGTTTTCTTGTTTGGGCTAATTGTTGATACACATCCTATGAGGCAGTGTGAGGGGCACAGTGTAATGAGGCAGCCCAGCCGGGAAGATAGCAAGTTACAGATTTCTTTTCAAACGCGTTCCTCGGTTGTGCCAAGCCAGGTAGCATGGAGTTAAGTGTATGGAGTGTTTTGTGTAAAGGGTGAATAAACTTTAGATTGTGCCCATGGCATCTCACAATGGTTTGTGAGGTGAACTTTGTATATTAGCTTGAATTGCATGAGCTACATATTGGTATTTTTTCTCAAGTAAAAGATTTTTTTTACAGATAACGTTCCAGCATTAAGGGAAAGTTTTTGGTCCATTTTGAATTGGTGTCAACAGTACGGAGGATGGAGAATTTAGGTTGATGGCCTTGATGTTTATTTACAAAGTATTTTGACTGTAACTTTCAGTGTGTTGTCTGGTGTATCTGTACAGACTGATAGGCCTTGAGTGTGAAAAGGATAAGACGGCATGCTGGAACCCTTTTAACAGATTACCACAACAGGAAGAAACAAACACAGCACTGGTGTCTGAGGGTCTCTGTAAGCATGTAAAGTTTTTTCCTAGCACACATTCAATTTAGAAAAGACGAAGAATCCACATTCATCATATTCAACTCATGCATTTCTTTCAGGGGAGGGAAATGTCTGATAACAGCACTGACATTGCCCCAAGCTAAAATGTAAGTGATGTGACTTGAATACTTAAATAATTATTGCAAATCACTTGTATCCTCAATATTACCCCAGTAGTATCCTCACATACATCAAAAACAAGTTATAAAAAAACAACGTTACCATATGACATGTTTCTCTATAGATCTCATCATTATTCATTTAAATTAACTAGATTACATTAAACTAAATAAAATCATCAGTGTTTTATTCCTATAAACTGGGTTTTTCTGCGCTTCAAAAAATACCAACTGGCAAGCCTTAATTCTTTTCATATTTGCCTTGTCTTTTAAACTTGATAATTGGACACACCACCTGTTGCTTGTGTGACTAGGTCCATTTTCTAAATTCCCTTCCATAGATTGTTTAGTCCAAGTTTTTACAGTACTTTAGTTCAGCACTTCCATAAAGTTGTTTATAGTTTAGAGACCTGAAAGAGCAACAAATTTTCATCCCAGGTCAGGAAAAATTGATGCCATTTTGTCTTGCTTCTATAAGCCTTATGCAGATGCACAAGGTGTCTTTCAGTATCTATGAGTGTTGCACAAACTCTTCCCGTTAGAAAGCTTTTCTAAACATGATAAATGCTGAGAATTGGTCTCATAAAATTTAGTTTTGGTCACACAAACTACAAACTAACTCTGTAAAGGTGGGAACTAGTTTTGAGGCTGTGATGAAATCGTTTTTTGGTGTGATTTCAGTATATGTTAAAAGTTTTAAGCAATCTATACAGTTGCAGTCACCTCTGGCCTTGAGTTTGAAAAACTCCTGTACCCCTCCTCCTCCTCTGCTCTGTACTCCCTGCCGACAGGCATAAAAGGCGCCATATAAACACACTGGCACACATACATTGGAGATGGTGGTGTGCACCTATCTGCTTGTGTGTTTGTGCTATGTGTAGGTGTGTGGGTGTGTATGTGTGTGTCAGGATAATTGCCTGGATTTATGGGTGACAGGAACAGTTTACTGTGTCATTTGGATTTTCAGGGACAAGGGTTCACTTACCGGTGAATGTGACAGACAAAGAGCCCAGAAAGACACACATATGCGTGCACACACACACACACATACATACACACACAAGCTGACTTGAGTGCGTAGGTGTTTCTTGGCTTGGTGTTTGTGTGTTGCAGTGGTATCTTGTGTGTTGCATGTGTAGGATAGAGGAGTGCTACATGTAAGAAGACAGATGCTGGAGCCCGCAGCAACACACACAAAAAGAAACAATGACTGTCTCTCACATACACACATGCATGATGCCCAAAATCTGACAAAAACTGCAATGAAGCTGATAAGCTCAGTGCTACTGAGTGTCCCACAGATGAACTCCTGCTACTAAGATTCACACTGAGCCAAGGGGAGTCTGATCAAATACTCCAATTCCCATACTGTTACCCACTCTGCCTGAACACGCACACACATACACACACACACACACACACACACACACACACACACACACAGGCACACACACAGACACACACACACGTGCGGAGACACAAAAACAGAGAATGTGATGACGGTTGAATACTAATGTTGAACTTATTTACATTTCAAGCTGTACGATTGTCAGCCCATCTTTGTTCGAGCAGAGAGTGGGGAATTGTAAAGAACACACAGTTCTCTCCTCACTCTTAGTTTTACGCCAACCTTTAAACCCACAACATAATGTTGGGATACTCCGGCATCAAGGCTGATAATGAAACTTCAGTCAAACAGGGAGAGTCAGTGTTTCATCTCTCATTTTGTTTACAAATCCCATGTTTACATCAGCTTTCCTCTGAGAAACCAGCAAAAATTTAGAAGTGTTGTGTCTCTCTCTCTTTTCATTTCATTTCTTTTGCTTCTGCGCCGCTTCAGACTGACCCACTAAAAGTAGTCAGAAGCCGCTGTGTGAATGGTGCAGCTTTTTAAAGTCTAGACCTATTCAGATATTCTCATCAAACATCTTCCACACTGGAAGAAAAGCTCAGCTAGTGCTGCACTGAGAAGCTTTACTGAAGACAATATGAGTGAAATCAAATCAGAAAGCAAATGTTAGTGAATTGATGGTTGCTTGGCAGGAATCAGTCTCTGCTTGCATTCACTCGCTCTAAATTTATTATATTTTAAAAATCATATTCTATCTTTCATATATTCTAGATATATTTAATATACATATTTATTTTCTTTATTTATGACAAATTACTTTTTCTTTTTACCTCCAGAGGTATAACAGAAAAGAGTGACTGCATTTTCAGACATATATATACAGATGAAGAAGTCACTGTGTTTTTGTAAAGTGATAGGCTTGCAGAAACAGCGGCAGACATGATCATTAGGCAGGGTAAATAACCACATGGGGCTGTTTAGAAAATTCCCTTTAACCTTAACACAGACACTGACTCACAGGATGGCTTTTAAGACAATTTTTACTTAGCAAGGATATCTCTACAGTTGCACTACATCAATATGCAGATACATCAAAATAGAGATCTAACACATCAGGAACATGACAAATGTTTTATACTCAGCTGGGTCAGCCTCCTTTTAGGAAATATCTCCACAACAACAATTTACATGTCATTACATTCATATTCATATGCTAGACGTAGTCTTGTTTTATACTGACTCTAAGCTCTCTAAATATAGATTAACCAGATACCATATAAGAATGATCACAAATAATAAAAGGATGATTAATATATCTCAACAGAATTTTTATTACAGGGGCCTCCAACTAAAAGAGACAAACAAAGGACAACTAAGGATTTATAAGGATGCTTGGAAAATGTTTATAAAAAATGTATAATTATGTCACTATTTAAACTTATATATATTCTGAAATAGCATGCAAGATGCACTCAAAGTGTTTCTTTTGTTATATTATTTCACTGTATACTAATAAAAGCAAAAGACTACTGACGAAAAAGAGAAGAAAACAGCTTTCAGGAGAATCAAGAAACAAATGTGCAGCATTTAGTTTCCTAAAGTAGTAATACTATTATTTCAAAATACTCCACCAAAAGGCAATGATTTGGTTTATTCAGTTTTATTATAAAATTACATTTACAAAAACTGT
Organism: Acanthurus tennentii; assembly: GCA_029783805.1. Lineage (NCBI taxonomy): Eukaryota > Metazoa > Chordata > Actinopteri > Acanthuriformes > Acanthuridae > Acanthurus > Acanthurus tennentii. The sequence continues at coordinate 25,212,994 of JAPZDZ010000012.1, read as the reverse complement.
ATTTTGATGTTAATTTTACATTTACTATTTTATTAGCCAAAGTTTCAGATGAAGTAGGCATCAGTTTAATTCTTTATTTTACATTTAAAATCTCAATCTGCCCTAAAGTGATATAAAAAACATAAATTACTATTACAAGGGCAATATTCAAGAAGGGTGTAACATGTAACATTTACACATGAAAATTAATAAAATACATTTGTATATTTCTGTCTTTGTTATGTATTTTAAGTTTTGTATGTATATTATCCCAAATGTTTCCAACAATATTCAAACTCAAAAGAAATCTTTCATTTCATTCAAAGTAATGGTGCATTTCATTTTGTTACGTAATTATCAGGGTAGTATCAGTCAGAGAGTGAGGAAGGAAATCAGCTAACTTGACAACAACATCATGTAAATAAAACTTTAATATCTGAACTCATCTGTGAACATTTGCATCTGTCTTAGTCAGTCAGGTAGATTTTTATCTGCAGTGGAGCCTGTTCAGCAGTAAAATAAACAAATCCTATGATCTTTACAATGCCACCAAACTCTGGCTTGCATTGTTTTTGATAGAGAGACATCTAGTGGCAAAAATGGCATAATGTGCGTTCAAGTCAATGATTCTATGGTTTCTTCGGCTGGTTTTGCAAGCTGTAAATGTCAGAAAAGCAGATAGGAAAAGTTATCAAGTATACTTACTTAATTATTATGTTTCATTGCTGTTATGGGGTATTTGTATTTCATTTTTATATATATTTATTTATTAAGTTCAAATTAGCATTTTTAAAAAGCTTTAAGAGACTTAGAGTAAATGTGTCAAAACATGTATTTCACATTTACTTTCATGTCAGGGCCATAATTGGATGGGGTTACTTTTGCCTCAAGATAATGTCAAACTAAAACAAACTGTGTGTTTCGTATATTGGAATCTTTAATATCAATTATGCTGCAACTAATGATCATTTCCATTATCACTTAATCCAGAGTTTCTTAAAACTCTGGGTTTAAACTATAATTCCATCCATAAGTGACACAGTGACTGCAAATATGAGTATTTTGTTGTGAACTCTATATACGTTCTGTAATAATACAAATGCACATCTAGAGGTTTCCCATTTGGTCTACTTTGTGCCAGCTTAGGGGTCCTTCACATTAAAAAGTTAAAGAACCAATAAATCTACTGATAATTTTCTTCAATAATTGATCAATTTTACAGTTACAAAAAATACCCATTACAGTTTCCTGGATTCCAAGGTGAACTCTTTTAATTCCTTTTTTTAACCTATAGTCCAAATAATATTTCATTTACTGACAAATATGTCAAAAATGAAAGAAAAAAAAAAGAAAACATTGATAATGGTTGCAAATTCATTTTCTAGTAAACAATTTGATCAGTTGACAAATTGTTTCAGTTTTAAAAGACATTAAGTGCTGAATAATATTGCAATGATGGCTGGCTCACTGCCATCATTAATGTTTTTCATTCCACCTGCAAGTTCCCTGCTATGACAAGTAAAATGTCTGCTGAGAAAAAGGTCTGTGAGTGATCCTCATTTGGGAGCGTTGACAACACAAGAGTCTTCCAATGCCTGAAGGACTATTATTATTCAGGAAAGGAGGATTTGTCTGAAAAGCAGAAAGACAAGCAAAGTACAAGATGGACAAGCAAACATATCAAACATTTTGGAATCACTGAACAGGTTTCACTGGAACCACTTTCTACCAGCGAAATAGTCCCTATGAAAACAGCGACAGCGTGCATGTGGATTATATGGTAATAATGGTAAATATGTGGGCTCTTTTTGTAGTTTGGTTGAACTGATCCTTAAATTCATAACGGTTAAGGATCAATCTAACAGGAGCTAATCAATGTGTAGTTGGTGTACTACAGACTGGGATTTTGCTTTCCTCGTGTGTCTCCACACATGCATGGGTTTTACCTAAATCATTGAGTTAAGAATTAAGTTAAGCAGCACAGCCTCTGCTTCATCTATCTCTCTTACACTCCCTGTATTTCTTGCTCCACTTATCCACAGCGTTGCCTGCAGCTACTCATCTGAGAACAAAGCAGAGAAAATGAGGGAATCAACTCCAAAGTGGAGGAGGATGATGTGTAAGAACAATCATTGTGCCAGGAGGCACGATAAGCCTTTGAATAGGAGGTTCATTTATGGAAGTTCTTAACCTTGTTGCTTTTTCTGTTTCTCTCTCAGAGCATCAGTGGGTTGTTTGCAGACTGTCAAACAATGAGTTCAGCAACTGAGGGTGTCACAGTCAGGTCAAGAGACATTTTAATCAAACGTTCACACACACACAGACAGAGGTACTGAGTCAAACATTTGGCCAGCAGGCATCCACCACTGCTGTGTGACTAGAATTAGCAATGTGCTCTGTGCTGGCAAGTAGTAATACAGTTAAACTGCTGGTCAAATGCTGTCCTGCACTGCCCTCATCAGGAGGACCAACCATCACCTCCTGGACACTCTCGGCCTCCCCCCTCTCACATGTGCCTGGATAAAGGACTTTCTTACCAACTTACTTTCTTACCTAGACTGTGAGACTCGGCCCCCACCCCCGCTGAGCCCCATCCTGTACTGTCTGTACACCCATGACTGTCGTCTGGCCCACAACAGCAACCTCATCGTCAAGTTCGGTGACGACACCACAGTTGTTCGAATTATCTCAGGGGGAGACGAGACAACCTATAGAGAGGAGGTCCTGAAGTTGGCAGCTTGGTGTTCAGAAAACAACCTGGCTCTGAACACCAAGAAAACCAAGGAGATCATCGTCAACTTCAGGGGGCTCAGCACCAACCTAGCCCCCCTCTACATCAACGGCAAGTGTGTGGAGAGGGTCTACACATTCTAGTTCCTTGGTGTCCTCATCTCCTCCGACATCTCCTGGACGGACAACACCAAGGCGATCATCAAAAAGGCAGAGCAGCGGCTACACCTCCTGAGGGTGCTCAAGAAGCACCACTTGAACCCCAACCTGCTGCTGACCTTCTATCGCTTGTCCATTGAGAGCCTGCTGACCTACTGTATCACAGTGTGGTATGGCAGCTGCACCATGGCAGACAGGAAGAGGCTTCAGAGAGTTGTTAAGGCAGCCCAGAAAATCATCGGCTGCCCTCTCCCCTCCCTGATGGACATTTACACCTCCAGCTGCCTTAACAGAGCAAAAAACATCATCAAGGACAACTCCCACCCTGGTTCTGACCTGTTTGACCTGCTGCCCTCAGGAAGGCGCCACAGGTGCATCAGAACAAAAACAAACAGACTCAAGAACAGTTTCTTCCAAAAAGCCATTACCACTTTAAACTCACACATGCACTGACATCCCAACCCTCCAGACTACCTCACAACCACCTACTGTGCAATTCTGACCATTTAAATGTGCAATATTACACTGACCATCCACCTTTTTTAATTTCATACTGTATATATAACCTATTTCATCTTATTTATTATTTTTTTGTGTCTTTTATCCTATGTATAGGTTTGCACTGATGGAAATGCTCTCAATCTTATTGTACATGTGTATAGTAACAATAAAAGCATTCTATTCTAAGGAAGGGCAGTGGACTTGTTAAAAATTGCAGGGGCTAAGTTGGACCTAATGTCATCAGCAGTATCATTTATCTCTGGCATAATGGTTCACAGCTCTCTAGTGAGTGACTGTGTATACTAACAACAGTAGATTTTCACATTAACTTTATACATAGTTATACCATTAAACATCAGATAAAGAACAAGGCATGTGATAAATAAAACTTACAAGTGGGCTCAAAAAAATTTTTTTTTTTACTACACTATATTAATCCGGTGTCACTTTTTACCTTGAAAATCAACATTTTACATAAAAATCATACTTCATTAGCAGCTATAAATATGGATAAATGAATTAATAAAATAATTAATGCATTTGCTTAAGTGTAGTGGCACCTAGCAGCCCATCCCCCATGGGATTATATGACACCTTCGCAGCTAGAACAAAATTTTTCCATCATAGATATTTCAAATACATTCAAATAACTTCAAGCCTTACTGGTCACACGTTAGGGTTAGAACTACACAGTGGGGAGAGAAAAGAAAATAAATAAAAATAAAAATAAAAATAAATAACTAATAAAAATATATATATCATAAATACATAAATACACCTAATTAGAAACAGTGCCCCCTTCCTCATGTCCAATGCTTTCTTTAAATAATTTGCCAAACTAAATGTCTTTTTTTAAACAGACAGTTCAGTCGTCGTGAGCCGTCAATATTTATCATATTGACTCCAGGTTTTGTGTTATTAAACAGCTCCTCAGGGATTTTCCAGTATAAAGGACATTGTAAAACAAAATTATACTTGTTTTCTATTTCTTTAGTGTAGTATACTAATTATCCCCCTCTAATCTGAGCATAAAGTGAGCTTTTTTTTCCTTTGACAGATTATACAGGACATAGTTTTCAGTATAATATTCATATTTAATTTCACAGCAAGTACATAGCCTTTGTTTAATCCAAATCTCATCTGCTCAGTTTTGTTTTACAATTTTGGTTTATCAGTATAAATGTGGAATATTAAACCAGTAGCTCCAAACTTTTTTAGGCTTGTGATTCCTTCAAAGCTGTTTTCAGTGTTTAGCTGTTCATATAACAGATGTTAATGAGTTATTAGCAGTTTTAGAAAAGACTCATTTACCCTAAAAACCTCCAAGACAGTTTCATTAAAAGAACAGCTTAAGGCATAAATAGGTCAAACTCTAATATTTCACAAAAAAGGGATAAAAAAAACCCAGCATAAAATCTTAGTACACATTTGCTATCAGTATGTTTGCTTTTTTTCTCATCTCCCATCTCCCAATATACCATTATTCATAATAAATGTTTTGCTAACTTATGTGATTTTGGATTTAACTAGTTTTGTTGTTTTTAAGAAAAAAATAGTAGACTTTAACTTGTAACAGCTACACGCATTGGTATTTTTACTTAATTAATATCTGAGAATTCCTTCCATCTCTGCCTCCCTTTATACAAAGTGGTTATATATAAAAAAAAAAAAACCCCACCATATATTATATACATATATAATGAATATACATGTATAATGAATATAAATATATAAATATATATATATATATGGCAAGCCGTTTAGGAAATTATATATATAAAATAAAGTCTGAATATATATAAAGAAAGCCTAAATATATTTATATAGAAAGTCTGAATATATATAATGAAAGTTTGAATATATATAAAGAAAGCCTGAATATATATATGAAGAAAGT
>JAPZDZ010000012.1:25167190-25185338 GCA_029783805.1 Acanthurus tennentii | reverse complement strand
GACGTAATTTAGAAATGAAATCGCATGTAGGGGTGAATCGACATCGAGGTTCTAAATCGATTAATCGTGCAGGCCTAATGCCTAGTATTTTACCTGTCATGTTATGAACCATTGTGCCACTCTGTTCTTTTTGTAGATGACAGTGATGATGACAGGGAGGTGAGTCGAAAGCGTACAGTGCGTCAGGCAGCCTCTAAGGCTGTGTCCAAACAGAGGGAGATCTTGCTGGGCGATGGAGGCAGCGAGGATGAGGAGCATGAAGACCAAGAGGAATCCTATATGGACCGTATGTAAAACTGTATTGTACTCTGATTAGGTCTAGTAAAGCTATCTCATTACACTACTCATAAGAGGAAGTATAGACCATAGATCTAGACTCTATAATTTATAGAGACCCAATAGTACACCAATTAGCAAGCACTTGGGAAAATTGGCAAGGAAAAATTACTTATAACAGAGAGAAACCTCAATCATAACCTGGCTGGTTATGTTTGGTAATGGAGGAAAGATGGAGAGAGGGAAGAAGGAAGAGAGTGAGATGCATTAACTTTAAAAAAAGCAATAAAAAAAAGTGAACAGTAATGATCTTATATTAAAATACTGCTACTACTAGAAATAACAAGGAGCTTTAAGGTGAGCTTGAGTCAGCCCTAACTATAAGCTTTTAAAAGGAAACTTTCAGCTTACTACTAAATGTGGACAGGAAACCCGCCTCTGGGACTGAAACAGGATGATTCCTCAGGAGAGGAGCCGGATTGTTTAAGGCTTTTGCTCCAGTTCTACTTTTGGAGACTTGAGGGACCACAAGTAACCCTGGATTTTGTTGGTGAAGTGTTATAGGTGGATATTACGGGTGCTATAGCATGATGATGCCCGATCATTAAAAGCTTTGTACGTGAAGAAGGTATAGAGTCTTTGGCAGTGGCAAGCTATCACCATATACAAGGGTATTTGGAGATCCTAGGTATGATTATGAATACCTTCAAAAATCCAGAGACATCTCTTTCTAGTAATGTGTTAGGGGCTTTTAAATGCAATAGTATTGTGACAGAGCTGAACCCAGAATAAGAGGCAACTTACCAAGACTTTACCTGGTTACATCTCAAAAATAGGAACCCCTCATGGCTAATACTAATACAGCTACACATCTTCATTAAATGCTTGATAAACCATAAGCAATTGGTCAAACAGTAAACCAGTTACCTGTTAAAAAGCTCTTCAAACGCAGCTCTGTCACTGTACTGTTTATATTAAATAGAGCTTGACTTAAAGCTGGGGTTGGTAATTTAATCCTGTATTCACAAATTATCATTTTGGTTGAAATGGTCTTTACATCCTAAACGCAATTAAAAAAAATCCATCATCTTTAATCAACCAAGCCTCTCTGACCAAGCCTCATGGTCCAATTAGAAATATCCAGTCAAAGGCCCGCCTGTCTCCCTGCCTGTACTCTACCCTATCGTGCACCAGCCTATACTAATGGAGCATTGGAGCTGCTGGAGTTACATTATTGCAAGTTTACTGGAGAATGGAAGAGAAAAAGCAAAATTTACTACTGCCAATTTTCAATACTTTTACACTAAAGTATGTTGAACTGTTGTACACATTGTGTGTGTGCAGTGCATAGTTTGTGATTCTGGATTCAGTGTTTGTCAGGAAGATGACTCCAGGATAAACAGGAGGCTGTAGTTAGAATGCCAAAGTGCCTCAAATTTACTGTACAGCATTAGTATTCTCAGGACTCTTATGCATCCAACTTTTGTGTGCAGCTGATGAGTCCGGCAGTGATGAGGACTTCATGGTGGAGGATGATGATGACAGTGACTATGGTCACTCCAAGAAGAGAGGCAAAAAAGTGATTCGACGGGGACGACCAGACAAGAAGGACAAGAAGAGCCCCAAACCCCGGCTAAAGGCTACAGGTAAGACTTCAGTCCTTTTAGATGCAGTCTTATGAATTGTCCACACTTATTCCAGTTTTAAATAAGAACTTAGCCTTTCTATGCCTTTTCTTCATAAAAATTCAAATAAAAGTCAGTGAAAACTAATCAAATTGAAAACTGCAGCCAGTGTGAACAAACTTTGAAACTCCTTTTGAGGCAATTATGCTACCTTGCGCTGCCTATTTAACCTTGCAGGACTTTTGCATAAAAACAGTTACTTGTATATTATACTGAAAAAACAGGTGCATCAGAATGTACTACAGAGTTCACTGCATAATCCAACACTACCACAACATAGTCCATGTGCCAACGTTGCAGCCAGCTGGATCTCAAGTTGCAGTTAACAACTAGGAGTAGAAAATTTTTTTCAGGTGTCTGATTGGCCAGTGTGGTTATAGGGCAAGGACTATCTTGGCCCTTGTATTAAATTGACATGCTCTTGTCAGCGCTTGAGTTGATTTTGATTTAAGTTTCATTTGAAGCAGTGCCTGTGGGTTTTGTTTGTGTTCAGATTATGTATGATTTTTGTGTTAAATCTTTGTTTTGTTTTTTGTTTATTTTTTATAGGACAAGGAAGGGAAAAAGTTTTTTCTTTTTTTTTCTTTTTTTTTTAATAAACACAGATGTGACTTAGTTTTTGGCCTGAAGTGGAGACTTGCTCTTCCAGGGCTTCAGACCGCAACCTATTATACAATTTTTTTTTTTTCAAATGCAGTGCCACTAAATTTTATTCAAAGGAGTTGTGGTGATTTATGATTTAACAGCCCTTAGGACATTTGAGTCAACCAGGTTAGATAGGTTCAGGTAAACCTACCAGAGTTTATCATTCATTTTAGAGGTTAGCTTAAAATTGTCAAAGCAGCATTTTGAGTTGGCTAAGCTATCAAAAATGTCAATTTTCCACTGTCTCTTTCCTGTTTTTGTAATTGTCACTACAGACTCTCAAACACACACACATACATACACATACACAGTTTAGCTCAACCTCAGGAGCCAAATGCATTTAAATCACTGTAGATTCATGACTTAAAACTGTGTGTATGCACAAAATCTATGCAAACTTTTTTTCCCCATCTGATTTATTAAGGCATTCTTGTACTTTTCTGTTTTAGAAATCACAGCCATTGCAGAGCTGAGCGCAGGTCTACAAGCCTTATCTCCGCCCCATGCTTGGCCATACATGTAGTAACACCATTAAACTCTGTCTGCATGTTAATACTTGTACTAGCTCCACCACTCATTGGACCTGTAATTGGGAACTACTCCAAAGAGAGGGCAAATTCTCCAACTGTGTTGAATTGGTGAAGTTTCTTAGGCAATGTCACTATACACTGCTTTGGCTACTTGGAGCCACCATATCACTTTTTTATCATGTTTCTCTAAACCATCATAGCGACAAACTTAAGTCTTATAGATAGTAGTATAGATACATAATTTCCTCATGGTTTTTGCCTCTTATATTCTGGACGATGGCAACGTCTTCCTCACTAGTCTCATTGTTTGTCAGTTCTCTTCAGTGATCGGTTATCTTGAGATTTTTCAGATTTTTAAAAAATTATTTCACACTCAACTTAAGGTCATACCAGTTGCTCCAAACTGTCCCAACTTATTTTATTAGGAATGGACCTTTCAAGCCAAAACACTAGTCAATATTCACTGGTAATTATTTGACTATTATTCCAAAACCAGCACCCCGACATGCCTTCATGCCTGTACATACACACAGACATGAGAGAGATCAGTGGAAAGCAAATTTGCCAGGTTTTTGCAGTGCTGCATGATTAGTTATTTAGAGCAGCCCTCTGTTTTTACTTATTGTTTATGCAATGACAGGTGACCAATACATGCATTTCAGGTTTAAGTAGAAAAATCTGTGGCTGTGGTTGGAAATGTTTTTTGATACTGTCAGTAGTTCCCTAAGTTTTGTAGAAAAGTTTTATCATGATGGAACACTTGAAGCATGTTTTTGCTATTATCTTTGAGATGCAGTGTTGGTTTTGCACATCTGTCATCTAACATATTAGTCTGGTGTTGATCAGTGGACAGAACCCCTCCTTCAGCTTGATGTTCTTCAATGACTGTGCAAAGTTATTATTAAAATGTGATGTTCTAGCTTTGCCTGACAGAGTTTCCACAGGAGTGCAAAATGAGAAATTAGCAAGAAGGAAACTGGCATTGTGTAATTACCAGGCACTGGAAATGAACAAGGGAAATTATTTTTTCTTCTTTGTAGACAAGACAATAATCGCAAAAATTATTTGATCAGGACCATCTCTGATCAGTATGCAATTTTTAAAATGCTCCCTTAAAAATAAATAGATAAATAAAAAATTGTGACGACAGCTTTCTCAAAATTTCCGAAAAGAAAGAGAATCCAGCATCTTCTTGAACTTGCTAATTAAACCAGTTGAAACTGTTTTTTTTCTGTTACCATGACAATTGTTATTGTTTCAGAGACATAATGTAACTACTGCTTGACAAACATTATATCTGCTTGGTTTAATGGAACTTCTTCACTATCTGGCAGATTCACTGTGTCGATTAGACCAGGGGAAGTCATGGCACTCAGCTGCTGTTTGCACTAAGGTTATGTTTTTTTGTTGTTTTTGTTTTGGAAGCTCATAGCAGCAAAGTTGTTGGTATTGCTGCTTCAGTAATGTCATAAAGTTGGAATTATTTATTCCTGGTGGTCTTACTTCACTGAACTTGGATGGTCATCTGCTCTCTATCCCTTTGAGGATGAGCAATTTGAACAGTGAGGGATGTGAACTGCTCACTAGGTCATGAGAATCAAATAACAAAGCAAGTAAAGCATTTTCTCCTTGGGCAGATTGACAAACTGGGAAGAGGATAGGATTACAATTCTATAGAGCTCTACACGCTACAAAGCATGTAGGCACTGAAAGGGGCAGCTGCGTGATGCGTTAAAGTGCACCTCATACACTCAAATCTATTCTCTTTCTCTCACTCAGTGACACCCAGCCCAATGAAAGGAAAGGGGAAGGGGCGCCCAAGCACCAAGGCCCTGGAAAAGAGTTCACCCAAAGAGGAGGAAGAGGAGGAACCTGAGAGTCCCCTTGAGGAAGAGGAGGAGGAGGCTGAGAAGAAAGACACCTCCCCTGCACCTAAGACAACAAAGGAGGCCACAGGAGGAGATGAGGAGGAGGAGGATGAAGAGGAAGAGGATGGCTCGGAAGAGGAGGCACCCTCTGGAGAAGACTAGAAGATGGATCCCACCAAAGTCCATCCTTCATGTCTCTCCCCGTCTCTTCTCAAACTTTTTTTTTCTGCATTTAGAGTTGTTTTTTTGTTTTAATTTTTTTTTCTTTTTTTTCTTCTTTTTTGTTTGTTTGTTTGTTTGTTTGTTTTGTTGTGTTTTGTTTTGTTTTGTTTTTTATTTTTTCCTCCTGGTGGCCTGGCTCAATGGTTTGGACTTCTTGTGCTTTTTCTTTGTGTTGTCCCCCAACCAAACCAAGACATTGTGCTCATGTGACGACACGGTGTATGTAAGGAGGTTTTCATTTCAACACTAGAGTCACAACATTCAGCCTTACCACCTCCCTGTCTGTTTTTCATCATTCTGCATTTTAGTGTGAACATCCAGACAAGTCTCTGCCTTTCTGAGAGTGCAGTGTCAGTGCCCATCCGTCCTCAGTGTGAGCAGTCCAGTTCACCTTTGTTTGTGTTTTTTTGTTTTTTATTCTTCCCTGGAATCATCAGTGATCTGACATGACTAGCCACACAACTTTTTTCCTGTTTATTGACTGATCTAGATTCCAGGGAGTATTATTCAGAGCTTCTCAGTATCAGTAACTAAAGCGCTGTAATTAAAAGCAATGTTAAGTCAACATACGCAGGATTGAAGCCTTTACGCTCTCTTTGGTACTTTATGCTTTTAAACCAGGAGCATGTTTTAACGGGGCAGCATCAGTTAGTTTGTTGTTTCAAGACCTTTAAAACTGCTCTTTCAGTTAAAGCAACATCTTTTTAATTTTATATTTAAACATCATCCTGTGTGCACCCTGCAAACTATTTTGGTGCCCTGAACTCTTCTTGGGTGGCTGTGTGGAGAATGATAAAGGGTGTTATTTTGATAAGTTTTCCACTTGTAGCTGCTGCTTTGTAGATCTGTTAACAGTGGTGCGTCCTGCTATTATATGCCGGACATCCACAATCACAAGTTTCGAGCCAGCATGTGTGTGTTTTTATGAACTTGTTTAATTTTGTATGCTTGTAATTCCTCTAGGAGGGTCTGTCTTTTTTTTCTTTCAGCCCATCAACTGCCTATATGAAACGGTTTTTGTCGTATGTTGTACTTTCTAACATACACCATGCTACATGAAGCAGCCCTACCCCCAACATGCGACTCCCACCTCCCTGCATGGCTATAGCATTTTCTCAACATTCAACCCCTTGTGCCAGGCACCCTTAAATCTTTGTTTTTTTTTAAATGCAAAAGAGATGTTTCTTCTTCTTTTTTCTTTTGAGAGTTAAAAAAATGAATGTCGTTTTTTCTCCTGTTGGTTCATTGTTCTAATTCTCTATTCAGATTTTTTTTTGTAATGTTTGTTTTTTAAGAAAAGAAATAAAATGTATCTTGATTTTAAAGAAAAAAAGTTGACCCTATCCAATCTGTTCTACCTGATGGTTGGATCAGCCATCCCTCCCTGATTTACTCTTGTCCTTTTATTCACTCTCTTCTCCCTTTCTCCCAGTCGTATCAGCTTAGTGGTTACTGTTGGTATCCATGTCCATTTGTTTCTCAGAGCTTTTTGTACATCCATTACTATTTCACAAGCAGATACTTTCAATTCATAATTATTCATTACTGAAGCTCAGAAAAGATCAGCAGCTCAGTATATATATCCGGCATTCATTGTCTATTAATGCCTTAATTTTCATTAAGTTCAGTTTCAGTAGTGGCTCTGATATCTGTCGTTGGAGGCCTGAGAATGTAACCTGTCCTCATGTTTTAGGTCTTTGCTACAAGTGGCAAATTAGGCTTAGAGCAAGTCAACAATTTGTAAGATCAGCAGACCATCCAAAGCCATAAACGATCTCTAAACTAGTGACTCAGAGATGAGGTGCAGCACTTGTGAGATTGTCCTTTTTTGCGATAAGTAGTGTTTTGATGTCAAAGCAAAAAAATAAAAATAAGAAAAAGCTGCTATTGTGATCTTGGGAATATAAAACATTATTGGGTGTTCGTCAGGAAATTCTGATTCGTCCCAAGACCGCAATAGAAATCAGTCCTGGAAGTGTACAGGACTCACTTGAACCTAATCCTCGGTTCAGAAGCACATTCAATTGTTTTACAGCTGTCCTTATTAGCAGGTTAGTGTGTTTTTCTACGTTCAGGTCCTGAATTGGCAACCAATCTTCAATGCCATTTTAAGACGATTGGATTTGAATAAGAAACAAAAAAAGAGAGCTCTGTATGCAGTAGGATCAGACACAGTGCAGATCACAGCACTGAGGGCTTGAATGAGGGTCCTCTCCATCATCCCACAGGGGGCACATGGCATAAGGCTGTGAATTTCTCCTCTTTCATTCATTCTACAATTTCTTCTGTTGTACTGTTTTTGATGTTTTTTTTATTACCTACTTTCAGTTGTACTGGCAATGTAAATGTAAGCCAAGTTGTGATTCCTACAGGAGACCAAGTGGAGAAGCTTTTGTCAGTAGTGTGAAAAAGGAACGCTGAACTTTTGAATCTTTTGCATGTTGTGGAAAAAGTGCGAAGCGATGATGATGCTGGTGACGGCAATATTGTGGTCTTACAAAAAAGTATTAACGACGATGTTGATAATGTTTTGGTTTCCCAGCTTCTAATAAAGGCAACCTACTTTTTATACGGATTTAACTACTTGTTTTGTGATGTTGAGCTCTGTGTAATGTGCAGGTGGATTTTTTGGTTTTTAATCTGGCGTTACTCTGTTTCTGTCACTCAGTGGCACTGTTTTTTGTAACCATCTTCTGATCTGACCAACAAAATAATTTTAGACAAGTTAAATAACAAAACTGCTCATACCCTGTTTAACCTTATCACTAAAAGGGTTTTATTTAAACTTAACAGATATGCTTAACTTTGATGTGCTGTGTGCCTTCAATGAAAGATGAGCAGCATACATCCCCCTAGACACCACTCTTATACTGTACCTTCGTACTGTACGTGTGTATTCCAATGTTTGTCTTTACTTCACATTTGTCTCAAGAATGCAGAACCACAAAAGACAAAAAAGGCAAGAAAAACATTGTTACATAAATGTTCAACATACATAAATGTTCAATATTTATATAACATTTTATTTAACAACGAATGGATTTAAAGATTAATGTTTAACAAAGCCCTAATCAGAGCATTCCAGTGGAGAGAAAGTGGAGAGCTAAACAAAATATTAAAAAAGTAAAATGAAAAGGACACAAAGGTAAAAAGATTTTAAAAATTAAATAAAAGTAGGAAAGGAATGGCAGTGATATCATGCATCCTGTCTGATAATTGTCAGGTGTTTAGGAGTACTATTGCATACTTAGACTATCACAGAGGCAGTAGTAGGTTTTCTTTTCCGAGTCTGGGTTGAGAAAACAGGTGCAGCATGACCAGAGAACTATTTTTTGTCTGGAGTCTTAAAAGATGTTATGTGTAAGCTTTCACAGGCAGTCTCATCCACATATTATTCCCAGAAAAAAGAAGCTCTTGAACAGACTCATTAGACACTAACACTAACAATGTTAATGTGGAGATTGGGATTTTGGTCTTCCAGTTTTGGTGTTGTCCTTGAGAGATTCTGTGACTCATCTTCTTCTGTCTTAGGTCAAAAATTATCAGTCAACTCTTGTAGACTTTTTAAAGCTGTAGTTTTAAGGGTAAAATGGTATATTTGACATTTAAATTAGGACTACTGAGAAAATTTAAAGTACTGCTTCAGAAAATAATGAGATCACTAAGAGATATGCCAGTAATTGAGGTTTAATAGTTCTTTGACACATTTAAATAATCACGTCCCCTTGAAACTGTCACTTCCTAAAAACCAGTGAATATTAAAAGTGGCTTCATAATTCTTAATCCCTTATTACAATCCATTGGGTATGAACATAAAATTATTGAATTACAGAGATAAACCTTCCCTTGTTGCATGTCACACACTAACAATCTGTTTCTGTTTGTTTAGTTTACTTGTTTCAACTTACTTTTTCCTTGTAACAAGTCAGCAATCTGACTTACTCATGTCAGCAACTCTGCGATATGCTAATATCTGAATGACAGATGACTGGCAACATAAGCAAGCAATCCGACAGATATAACCACATTTTGTTCCATATCCTGATTGATGAATGTAACAGATTGCATTTATCAATACAAGATACAAAGTGACAAAAGTTGGCTACGGGTAAGATGCCCAACAATTGTGTGTGTCACCAAAGCTCTAAAAAAACACTGCATGGGTGTAGTGGCACTGACACATAGTTGTATGTGCAGTTGTAGCTCTTAATCTGTTTGGGTGTCTGGCTGCAGTATGAATCATAAATCCCACTAACAGCATGTTAGCAGATGGGACATGGTGGAAAATTACAAAACCAAATTCATGCAAAATAATTTATCCAAAAGATGATTATTGACATTTAATTAGTTCCAATCATGCTGGTGTTCATTTCAGAGTTTATTTGCCTGATAGGTTTGGACTTAATTATTTATTTGATGCTATAGAAAGGGGTGAACCATCATGATTGAAGGCCAGTGTGGGCAGGACCTTAATACCATGGCTCCACCCCCAGTTCACCACCGCACAGCCTTCACTCCATATGTCAGCACCACAAGATGACTGCACCTGTATCAGAGATATTTTGGCTTTACATTTGCACAATAGCAGAAAGTGGAGATTCATCATAATGTTCATGTTTTTTACAGTCTGTCACAGTAACATGGAATCTACCGATCTCAATAACTACTGTATGAATTACTACAACATTACACAAAGCAACTAACATTACCAGGTGCAGGTGCTTTTGATTTTATTGTCTCAATAGTGCAGCTGAACAGAGTGAGAGCTGTTTTAGCCTCCACCTGCTGCTTCAGCCTACTGGTCCTTTTCTGCACCACTAGGGTTGTCTACAGCCAGAATGACCAATGCTGACCATCCCTCCATCCAGAGCATCATCAGAGGATACACAATGTTACCCTGATGATGGAAAGGTTAAAGCTGTTTAATCTCAGATGATTACAGAAGTAAAGAAACCTGTGTGGGCATTGTGACAAACATTAAGCAATCCCTTAAAGATTTGAGTTGTACAGTCACTGCGAGTTCAAGACACATGTCAGATGTAGCATCAGTTTAAGGCAGCACATTTTCAATATAAAGAAATGTGCTGCTGTAATTACCGTCAGAGCAGTTTATTTTGGATATAATCAAACACTGCACAGAAACTATGTATAAAATGAGTTTGTTTTTGTATTCTTGTATAGACTATGATAGGGAGCAATATCCTGCTGTGTACTGTTGCTAAGAAACCACAGTGGAGTCTTGACACTCCTTTTGTGTTTCATTATGCTGCAGTCTCCTCATCCATATGCTCTCTTTGGCTTCTGTGGAGTATCAGTTACAGCCAGTACTGAATGAAGTTAATTACTCAATAGAAAAGAAAAACTTTAAAATGAAACTACCTTTTCAGTTAAACATGAGCTAGGTCAAATAATGAATTTGAATTCTCTCTCTACACATTGTTCCACTTCCGGTGTCACATTAATGTCACTTTGTCAAGGACAATATAGACTTTTTACATTTTCAAATGTATCTGTCAGATTTCTTTTAAAATGAGTCTATAAGCACAAAAAATAAGACCAAGGACATGCTGATAATACACTGATGTCAGCCTTTCTAAGTTGCTTTGATATGTTGCATGGAAAAGAGACCTGTGCCATTTTAATTTTGATGCTCTATCCCGATGTATCTGGTGTATTTCCTCCAAAGAGCTGTTTAGTTACAAGCTGTGTATGTGTGCGTTAGCTGAGCTCTTTCAAAATTCAAGAAGCTACTATACCAACACCTCCATGACCAAGTTATTAAAGACTTGTTCGTTTATCTAATCCTTTAGTCATAACATCAAATTCTAAGCAGAAAGAGAATAAGCACATTTTCCAACATGTACCAGAAGCTCATAAGGATATAAGACTAAGGACTAATAAAACATACAAGTAATATTGAGTAATATATATCAATGATATTCTGTAATTTGTCATGAGTAATTACACATGTACAACATAGGTTTCATGTTACTTTTTCATAATCCCATGAAAATAAATGTCAACCGAAGCCTTGTTCACCCAGGGTAATTTTTTGTTTTTTTTTTAAGTTTCATTCATTTATAAATTCATCTTTTAAACCATAGTTAGATGACTTTTTTAACATTTCGTCAACAACAACAAACACTTGAAAGATATGAATGCACTGGATACAGACTCAAGCTTGCTCTTCTCTAATGTAAGTTTTTATAAAACCCACATGGTATATGTAAAATAAACAATAAAAGTTAATATGACAATTGTGATGTGTGTGTGTGTGTGTGTGTGTGTGTGTGTATGTGTTTGTGTTTTAAGTATTTTCCCATCTCCTGTTGGTGGGAAGATTTATAATTTAGAATCTAACTTTTTTGACTAAACCACCAGAGGGCGCCTTTTGACAAGATACCAAAAACACTTCCTCATGAAGTAGAGACTAAAGGCTTGGTGTAAAATAAACTCACTGTGGTCGTGGAAATAATATGATCTCAAAAAGAAGAAATATAAAGCTCATAGCAAAAAAAACACAATGTCTCCAAATGAATGTGGTAATAAATATTTAATGCTGCTGTTTCTGCTGAATTTGTCTGTCTGTCTTATCTAACCTATGACAATAATATGCAGTCTTTCCACTTCAAGAGGTCGCTGCTGTTGTTTTCATTTGATACATTTTGTTGTGAGCTTTTTAAACTGGATATATGTAGAACAAGGCCAATGGTTTTTTGGAAACTGTTGGATATAGCTAGTTTTAGATACTTTGGTAATTTGAAAAATACTTTTTATTATTTTATATATTTTCAGACACATTTAGTTTCATATAATAGCTTTCTGAGAGAGTTCAAACATTCAGTAACTTCAAAGTATCAAATTACAAATATCAACCTCTCAAACTAGAAACTTAATAATTAAGTTTTAAGATAATGCGGTTTACATCTTCATCTTAATAAATGCTCTAAACTGTTTCCTTTGTGTTGTTGGAGCAATAAAGGTCACCTGCAGCACAGCTACATTTTAATAATAATAATAATAATAATAATAATAATAAAAACAATAGAGCCCTTCTCCCTGTAGGGCTTGGGCTCTAATAATAAAAAAAAAAAAATAATAATAATAATAATAATAATAATAATAATAATAATAAAATCCTTGCTCTAAGAATAAAACTGATTAGATGAATGGTGGAGAAGATAATTGTATTGCTCATTCATCGGTTCTTGGGGGCACACAAACCTTGGGCGAGTATTTATCCTAACATCATTTGTCCTTATATGAATTATTGATAAATACTGCTGTGAATAATCTAGAGCTGCAACTGCTCTTCTATGTAAGTGAAACACTGTAGATGAGAGAAAAGACCAAAGTGTTGTATATGTTGCCGACGCTTTTGGTGAACACAGAGTCAGTGTCAAACTGAGGCATTGAACAGCTGCAAAACTCTACTGATCTCTACTTTTACATGCACGCTCATTTCCACTGTTTTACACATACATATATAAGGATTTGGAAGCAGTGATGTTGTTGCATATGCAAACAAAAAGGTCAGGTGTTGAAGTTGCGCTAAGATTCAGGTTATAGCTCTAATAAAATGGTGGCACAGTGTAGTGCAGAGACCTGCAAGAACCATCATCAAACCAAAAGAAGAGCTACAGTAATGATACATTAAAAAAAAGTGATGAAATCTCACAAGCATGCTAGCTGGTGTCTTTTGGACACTTAATGCTGTGCTGTCAGGAACAAAGCCACAGTTCTGCCAAAAACACAATACATTATTGTCTTAAATGTACAAGTCAAAAGGCTCTGAAATAGGGGTTCTTTTTTTGACAAGAAACCACGATAGTTTATTTTGCAGGGCTGGGTCTACGTCATCAAACCACAGTATCATGCCTGCAGTGAATGACTTTATCAAATTACACTTTGCAGGACAAACTCGTGATTTTAGCCCACAATCAGCACATTATTACGAGCATCATAATGCGTCAGATACATTTTTGAACTGAAAGTTTAAATCTACCCTGAAGCTATGAAAGATTAAGGCTGCTCTGGTTGACCAAGGAATTACTACAGCTTTCTCTCTCTCTCCCCCGCTCTTTCTGTTTCTCTCTCTCCTTCTCTCTCTTTGTTTCTCTCTCTCTCTCTGTTTCTCTCCCTCTTTCTCTGTCTCTCTCTCTCTCTATCCATTTGCTCTATTTGGTTATTAAGGTGCTAGTATTGTAAATGTGCTGCTTATTTAATCAAGGTAAGAGATAAACAAAATGCCTGTAATGACATAGACTTTGAAATAATTACCAAGTGATGTCTTTCCTATCCAGTCAGTTCATGCTCATCCTCTCAGATTATAATACGCCTGTAAATTGGTATATGTTGGTGTCCCATGACAGGAGATGCCCGGCAACTTGCAGCTTTTTCCACGGGACAAAGTCCATAACTCTAATGGCTCTAATATACCATTATTTAACTTTTCACCTTAAAATGAAAGCATAAAAATCCTACTAATGGAACATTGATGATGTCTCTGTGTCAGTCACTCAGTGTCTTGATTGCCAGTGCTATGTGACTTGTAGGAATGGTTACAGTACCCTGAGTGATGCTCGATCTCACAAACTAAAACTATATCATTTTGTGTGGAGAAAAAGATTTTCTGTGGCTGCTCTGTGATTTACTACTGCTACTACTCTCAGTTCGGGATGTAACTACAACGTACATTTAACTCCTAATTTTGATTCTTGAACCATTTCATTTAATCTCTAACTATCTTAAATCCTTGGATATTTCTTGAATGACTCAGTCAAAGAAGAGAACAAAGCTTCACATAGTTGTTGCATCTCAGAGACTACAAGTAAGTAGAACTGAACAAAATAGAGGTCAGATGAGATATATTTGAAATGTTTCTAACATTTACATTTGGAGAGGCCAAATCTCTCAGCCTCTGAGTTCGATTGAGTTTGCCTGATCAAGCAAAATTTTTAACCCAATGGTGAACATCAGGCATTAGTGTGGAGGCCAAAAGTGTTGAACAAATTCAAGAGAATTTGCTTCAGCAGCAGAACCCTTTAACACTGTTTAAGTTCCCTCCCTTGTCTAAGGACTGCAGCTTTACAGGACAAAAACTCCAAGTTTCTCAAAAGAAACAGGCTGATCTAATTTTGTTATTGTGTTACAATTTTGCTCTGTCTCAATTATTTTGTCCAGCTCTTATGCTCACAATCTCAAGGTGTCTACCTCAGTCATGTTATAGTGATCCCACCATCAGCACATGGCAATCAGAATTTATCGAGCGGCAGCCAATACCAAGGCTCCTTTTAGGGCGAGCCTCCACCGCACTCGACCAATCAGAGACGCGGAATAGGACCCGTGCCTCCGAGTTGTGCAGCGATGCAGTCACGTGACGCGGGGAGAAGGAATGCCAACATGGACCCGTGGCAAGGACGGGATGTGAGTGTGCTACGACAATAACACGACGGAGGAAAAAGGAAATCAAGAAAATATAAAAACCATCGACGGCTCAGGTTTCCCCACCGAGCCTCCTCCGAGTTACACACGGTAGGTCGGGCCAAATATCCGGGATCTTCCTGCTCGGATCACCGGAGAGTCGGAGGAGTATAAATAGAACATTTTTTGACCCAGCCGAACTTGAGACTCGTGGATTCCTATGCAGTTGCAGTTGTATTCGTGCGAATTGCCATGTTGTCGACCCCTCCGCATTGCAAATGCAGTCATGCGAATATTTTGTTCACTTTGACAGGGCGATTGTTAGCTCGGGGTTTTCCTCTCATCACGGTTATGGGCGCGTCAGTGCGGGCCGTGTTTACCCAGCGCCCTGTTCGTGCACTGTGTAAAGTATGAGGCCCTGCTGCAACATGTGCCTCAGGGTCTGACAGCAGCAACAATAATTCCTTTACATAAGCAAATGGATAGTTTCTTCCCCTTTTTAAGTATGTGTATTTCGACTCTGGTTTCCAAACTTGAGGTCTGCGGACCTGATAGGGGTCCTTGATTCACTGCCCCTCCCCAGCTGCTTAAACTTCGATCTTTAATAAACTTAAAATCTGAATGAACACAATTCTATTTCTAATTAGTATTATTATTATCATTATTATTTTTAGTCTTTCGGTGTGTCCTTTTCCACTGCCTGGCTTCATGAACAAATATATAAAGCTGTTATGTAACGACTGGCTTATTTAGAACCAGTTAGTTTACATAGCAATGGCAATGGCACAGTGCATATTTTCAGATAAAGCTGTGTTTCATCAAATTACCACAAACTAAAACAAATTAAGTTTTAAGTATATCAATATGAGTAAGGTAGTCTGGCGAGTGATCGGGCCGGTTTTGGAGTTCATTGTGGGCTCACTTGCTCTTTGTGTCCATTGAACCCATCTTTCTCCTAATGCATGTACATCTAATAAATATCCGATATTTAATTATTAGTTAGTTTTACTCCAAATAAAATCGTATTACGATGGAATGGGCATGCTGTTTTATCATTTCACAATTTTGTTGTTGAAGTCCACATACATAAAATGTGATCTCTAAGAATTTAACAAACTGCTTATCTATTAAATAAATGACTGTGCAAAATTATCCTGTAGCATCTCCCTCTAAAGCTGAGGTAAATAAACAGCTTTTAACAGAGTTTGTGCTTTCAACTCAGTAACAAAATCTCAATGTTGCCTTTGCAGGATTTTGTAATCCCCTGTCTGGATAGTGTTTCCTTGACGTCCTCTTCTCTGTGTTTGGCCTGGATCAATGGTGTCTCTCAGCAGCAGAACGCTGAGTTTAGAGACTGATGTTTTCAGGGACAGTGGCACAAATCTGTTTTCCCTCGACTTGGGAGATGAAGGCCAAAGCGAGGGAGGCAGCTCAGCCTCCTGTGGCAGCCCAGAGGCCAGGATGCTTGGGGCCATGCACAGCTCCAGCCCTGGAGAGGAGGAAGATGAAGAGGAGGAAGAGGAGGAAGATGAAGGGGGGTGTCTGCATAATTTTCTTGGAACAGAAGGAGAAGAGGAACCTGATAGTCAGGAGCCTAAACTGCCTGAATTCTCTTTCCACCCTTCTTCCCCTTTCTCCCCAACCCTGGAGGACATAGAGGAGTTCTTAAGGGAAAAGATGGAACAGGTCAAAGATGGGCTTCTTACCCCAAAAGAGGAAGCATCTCCTCTGCCATGCAGTGACCCTCCATCCTCCACTGCACCCTCAGCTGCTTCCTCAGAGACTCACAGTGACCCGGGGACCAGTGCCTCTGATTGCACTTCAAGTCCAAACACTCCTCAGAACAAGCAAAACAGCCCTAGCTCAGCTGACCCTTCCCCATCTGCCCAAATCAACCCCTCACCATCCACCTTAACTCCGCCAATGCTCCTGGGAGGTCCACTGGTCCTCCAGCTCCAGCCCCTACCTCTGGCCCAGCCTCAGACCCCAGTAGGCTCTCCTCCCGGGGCCCAAAGTGGTATTTGGCTCACTCATTTAGTCATGGGGCTCCAGGGTGGCACTGGACAAAATCTCACCTTGCTGGCCCCACAGGTGCCCTCAACCCCTGCTACTCTGTTATCACTAAACAGTGGTGACACCAAGTCAGCTGACCAGAAGTATGTGAAGATCGCCCCTCTACCCATCACAATGAGAACTCTAGAGATCACGGGGGTGACTGGGGTCGGAGGGCAGGGCAATGGTCTGTTGAAGGCCATGGCCTCCCGGGTAACCAGAGTGCCGCCTACAGAGAGGGTCCATAAGTGCTCCCACCCAGGCTGTGGGAAGATGTACACCAAAAGCAGCCATCTGAAAGCTCACTTCCGCCGGCACACGGGAGAGAAACCCTACACATGTAGCTGGCCTGAGTGTGGCTGGAGGTATGTGATGTGATGTCATACTATACTAGGTATTACAGAAAATACAAGTGTGAGGTCAGAATTAAAGGAATAAATCAAGTTTTTTGGGTAAAAATAACACTTGTTGATGCAAGGGGCTACATTGATAGGTGGGTTGCTTGAACTATCAATGAGATGATAAGACAAAATCCAGGAAGTCCAGTTGGTATTTAACTGGGTTCAACTTTTTGGCTTTTTTTTTTGCATTATTTTGCCAGTGGCCACTGCATTAGCAGTCTAATAGTTGTTTTTTTTCATCCAATGTGAATAATGGGAACAGAAGAAACTAAAAGTTTCTCATTATAGAGCTACTGTGCTATGCTAACACTATATTGAGTGTCAGTAGACTGGTTTTTAAAATTAACTGAATAGTCAGACAAACTAGTTTTATGCAGTGGGGCTACAAATATCAACATATTTAATTGTCTCCTTTTTTGCTAGTTATCCTCATGATTGATCAAAGTCAGAAAATAGAAACAAATTTCAGTCTCATATTTTCAGAGCTCCTGGTTATCTCTGCAGATTCTTAATTTTATGTCAGCATTTGGGCTTACATTTGTGCAACAAAAATTGATCATATGCTGTCATATTTGCCTCCTGAAGGATCTTGTGAATCACTTTGTTATCAAAATTATTCTTCATTGATTAAATAAGAAATTGCTTAAATTGCTTGTTTCATTAATACGAAAATACAGGAAAATTCAAATGTACTAAACATATTCCCTATTTTCCTAATAACCTTATTCTGTGAAATTGAAAAATTGAAACTGAAAAGTCATAAACAGTCAAGACTTTGACAGAAATTCAAAACTAGCAGTTGGAACATTTTTTTTAACCTTATTTAGCATATTGAAACTATTTGTCATTAGCAGTTCCATTTTCATTTGCTGAATAGTGATTTTAGCTGTTCCTAAGGCTGGGCGATATGGGCCAAAAGTCATATCCCGACATATTTAGGCTTAATATTGATATACGATATATATCCAGATATTTTTTTCTGCAATGTGAGAGCAAGTGTTCAGTCAAAGTCTGCAGCCGTTGTTGCTTCCTCCATGCTTACTGAA
>JAPZDZ010000012.1:25114281-25125851 GCA_029783805.1 Acanthurus tennentii | reverse complement strand
TTCCGCTTATCCGGGGTCGGATCGCGGGGGCAGCAGCCTAAGCAGGGAAGCCCAGACTTCCCTCACCCCAGCTACTTCATCCAGCTCTTCCAGCTCTTCCAGGGGGATCCCAAGCCGTTCCCAGGCCAGCCGAGAGACATAGTCTATAGTCTATATCAACCATGACACGCTATTTACAAGTACCCTAATGCTGCACTTAAGTACAATACTTGAACAAGGAATAGGGTAACTAATGGAATATTTGAGCTCGAGTTCTCAAAAACTTTTGAACACAGTGCTCATATTTGTTACTTATGCTGATAAAGATGAAAAAATGGAGACGGCACAATGGGGTTACATCGAGCATCCACAAATAGCTCACTCACTTCTTCTGTGGTACAGGGGCTAACCCGTGATGTGCTTACTGTCATGGTTCTGATTTGGTGTGTTTTTTTCCTGCTGCTGATCCCTCTCTCCCTCTCCCTCTCATTCAGCAGGTCCGCGCAGAGAGGCGGGGTGGTCAGCTTGGGAGCGAGGCTCACGAGCCTCACCTGCCTCTCATTGGCAATGAATCAGACTTCAAAAGCCACTCACGCTCTGACTCCTGTGCCAGACGATTCGCGTTCCATGCCTTCAGTCTCTGTGCCCTCGTTCTCGAGAAGATCTCTCCGCTCTCTAGTTTATCTTATTGATTGTTGTTTCCGCATATCTCTTAGTACTTCCTCTAGTGAGTTCTTTAGTCCTGGTCAATTTGAGTTCTAGCAGGTTTTGTAAGTCTATTTTTTTCCCTTTGGATGATTTTCTGTTGTTCTTTTGTTACTTTCGCCGTTGTAGCTTTTGTGTTTTTTTTATAGTTTCCGTTTTTTCCAGTTTCCCCCCCGCAAGTTTGTTTTTTGTTGTGAATATTGTCAAATAATTTTTTTTCTTTAAACCTCTCTGCATTTGGATCCTGGCTCTCCTTGACGATACCATAACACTTACCTTACATGGAGTCAGTTCACAATACAGGTCTGCTGCTGAGTTAGATAGTCAGTCAGTTCTTCTTCTTTGCTGCTGCTTCAGTAACCTACACAAGAAAGATTATTGGATCCCTGCTCTCTCAGCTTCTGCAGTGTTTTGCAGTATCAGCTTGTTTTTACATGGCAGATTCGCAGCACTTTTGCAACTCATCTGGCTGACTTACCCTTCTTAGTGACCTCAGCAGATGTTTTTTTTTTTAAAACAATTTTTGAAAAAAAAACACTGTTATTTACACCTTTGCCAGTCCTTCTTTTTGACAGCCATTGTTTAGCTAGCTGTATCAGCACAGTGGTTTGAAATTGGCAGGAGAAAAATCTATCACAATTTGCCTGAGAAATGACAATTTAATTTAAGTCATCTTACCAAAATGTTAGTACTGAACACAAGAGAGGCACTTTTCATTCTGAGACCTTTAAAATATACTTCTCATTTGACACTGAACCAAACAGCAGGAGCGTATTGAGAGCTTACAGGTGGAATATTGTTGATCCCAACATTCTCTGTTTGTATATTCATTGCAGAATTGTGAGGTAGAATAGCTTCCCATCAGTCTGCCTTGTGCAAGCTGTAAAAGGGGCATTAGTATTGGTCAAAACAATCTGGATTTTTTTTTCAGTAGTGGGTAAACCCTTTTGCTCCTTACTTATAGGTACAATTGAGGTAAAAACTTATCAAATTTTACATTGAAACAATAAACAATGTACAAAATCAAACTGCCTCCACAATATTGCCATTTATGACATTTAACCTGAGGTGATTCATTTCACCTTTGTACAGAGTGGCTTCCATAGGACTTAAGGATATTGAACTTTTTTTCTCTTATTTTTAGCTAAAATTACACACCAGTATAATGTTTAAATTTTTAATCTCTGTTTTCTTTTCATGTTTTAGCCTTAATAGTTTTGAAACTTTTACTCAAGTAAAATACCAAAACGTTTTGAAAAATTATCAGCATATAAATTGTCAGCCCCCCAGTCTACATTGGAGCATAAAACTACTTAACCTTAACCAACTACTAAATTAGCATTTTGCCATTGTTACATTATTGGCATTGGCCTATCACTGCATGGGTAACATTTTAGTGGACTTCTCTTGCTGGTTTAAGTGTAGCAAGTTTTGCAGCCTCTATGTGTTAGGAACCACAAGGTCACAAAATAATGTAGGGTGAAATGAGATAATCAAGGCGTTTGGAAAAAAAAATCTTATCTTAGAAATTTTAGACTATTTCATATTTGTGGGCCTAAAATAATTATTTAAAAACCTGACGGAACTGCTACAAACATATAGATGTCTGAAACAAGGGCACCCAAGGAGACCTTGAACTTTTTTTTAAAATTACCTTTTGTTAAATTAAATTCGTAGCTACTGCAGTTAGTAACTACACTTGTCAGGTAGTGCAGTGAAATGTAGTAATGTACAACGAGAGAGGTAAATACTCACGTAAAATAGTATCTCTTCTTTATACCTCCTGAGGCTGATTATCACATCAATATCCCCTCCATTGCACTGTTTTGATTTTAAATTCTTGTTTAACTTGATTAGATTTTAACTTATGCAAATCTCATTAAATTAAAGAGTTATGTACAAATTTATGTATCACAGTAAATTATATAAAGTGCAAGAAATATGCCAAATGTGAAAATGAAAAAAAAGAGATTATCATTCATTAATTTCTTCAAATGGCTACAGTGTATTATCTGAATAGCATGAAACATGAACAATCAGAACAGTAAAACATACATTTTGTTCCAAGACTTAATAGAAACAAAGTCCAAAAAAAAATTATCAATCAATACTAATTTTGATTAATTTCCTGAATCTGTCAAATATGTAGGTGAGTTCGGCTCAACTAATCAGTAGAGATTGATGAGCCTGCAGATTCGCACAACGGACAAAGTGTGATGATATTGTGACTGATAGGATGACACAGCAACATGTTATTCCAAATGAGGTCACCACCTTAAGTCAACAATTAAGATGATGAGTGTAATTTATCTAAACAATATGTTATGTATCTTCTGAAAAAAGAACACAATAGAAGGAAGGCATATTAAAATTTAAAATTCACCACTGTCAATGTGTTCAGACGATTAGTAAACACTAAATTATAATGTTATAAATACTGATACTGCATACAGTCTGCATTGCTGCTGCAGCACCAGCTGGTACATTGATTTGAACTTGACATCCTGTACTTGTATGTAGCAAACCACTAGCACCATCTGCTGTCCATTTATGTTACTGCATCTCTTCCTTTGTACAAGAAATACACAATGTTAACTCCAATGGTACAATTATTATAAATAGAAATGTGTCAATAGTCAACAAAAGACATTGAACAGGTTAATGTGTTCCAGAATTTAAATAGTTTATTTATTCATTAATTTATCAACTATTCAATCAATGGTATGCCTGATGGCAATCATGATACATTCAATTTCTATTTTTTTTTACAGTGTAGACAAATCACACAAAATATCACATCTCATACAAAATCTAAAGTTATCTTTTATAAAACATTTAGACATCATCTGCAGTTTTTTTCCTTTACTTTTATTTTAAATACAGTGCTTTATATTTTCAACAGCATAAAACTTACTGAGAAAGATGAAAACATCTGTTAAAATACACATTTATTATTTCATTACAATATGTTTAAAATAGCTTCACATACCACATTTAAAACACACAGTAACACTTCTGCCACTGAGGGAAGGAGGGGGAGGTAGGAAGTCTTAACACCCACAGCAATACAACCCACTGAGGCAGAGGTGTAGTGCTACTTGTTCAGTGGAGTGCACCTGACACGAGTGCATGGGCTTACACACAAGTGTTATGAGACCATTTCCATCTACTGTGCTAAGATTCAAATACTTATCTGATCACATGATCCAAAGTAAGACTGACTTTAAAAGTAATCTAACCATGGTTTGAATATTACATGGCAGTCAGACAAATATCTAATAGAGTTTGGTGCTGCCATGGACATAGTAGGTTGTAATTAACATAATTAGATTTTATTCACTTATTCTATATGTTTTTAGCAGATGAAGCTCTTTTAAAAACATCAGTATTGTGGAAAAGTTGCAGGGAAGAGATCAAGCTCATCTAAAAGCCTTGGCAATGAAAACATGGCTGAGAAAGCTTTTTATTACCTGCAGGGATTGTGAATGCAGCACAAGTTTGTCAAGTTTGCTGACAGTCTTTATAATGTTACTTTGCAAATGCATTGCAAAGTTTTGCTGCCTTTTCACCTTGATCTAAAGACCGAGAAAAAAATGTATTGCTTCACTTTGTCACTCTAGGCTATTAACAGCTACTGGTGACTTATAAGATGAAATGTTTTGTTGCATGTAACTCAGTGTATGAGTTGACACTGCAATTTGATAAACACACTTTTAATGTCAACAGACAACTATGACCATTCAATTTATTTTAATTGGCTTTCTTGCATAACATACGGTTAATGAAGATCACATCTTCATGTGCTTAAAAAAATCTGTGTATGAATTTCATTTGGATTAAAAGGAAATGTAAGTATTCTATTTTCTCCTTGGAGAAAAAAGAATACTTGGCTTCGGTGCGCTCCAGCAGCACTACACCTTCGCTATAAGTCCCAGTAGGTTTGCCCTGAATTTCTCTCTCGGTTGCCTTCACTTTTGCTTGTTTTGACTGGCAGGAGAACAGAGTTGGCTGGTTCCAACAAAATTCTTCCATCAGCTTCATTTACTTTTAGAGAGATATCTGTGAATGTTCTCATTCATCCAGGTCATAGTTATTCTGTTCAAATAAATCAAAGGCAACTGGACTCAGTAATATGTCTGTGAAGACGTTTCGCCTCTTATCCAAGGGGCTTCATCAGTTCATGCTCATCAGACTAGGCTAGGCCTGTCTGTCAGTTGCCTTCGATTTATTTGAACAGAATACTTTTAGAGAGGAAGAAAACTTTTAACGTTCATATGATTGACAATGAGATTCATCTCTTTACTTCTACACAAAGCTGAACACCTCTGGACTGAACGTAAACTAATTTTCAATCAGTCTTGTGCTAAGGTGCTTGAGGGGTTCACTTGGCTTACAGGCACTTGAACACATC
This sequence comes from Acanthurus tennentii, assembly GCA_029783805.1. Classification (NCBI taxonomy): domain Eukaryota; kingdom Metazoa; phylum Chordata; class Actinopteri; order Acanthuriformes; family Acanthuridae; genus Acanthurus; species Acanthurus tennentii. Next base: position 25,120,756 of record JAPZDZ010000012.1, on the reverse strand, counting down.
CTGTTTCTGAAGGCCAAACCTACAACTCTCTGCCTGGTTAGCTTCTCTACTTCTGCCTTCCCTAATCAGTCACAAGGCTCAATTCAGGCCTGTTCAATTTTAACAATCAACACCTCAGTCATCTAGAGATGTTGAACCAAAGGTAACTGCTGTGGACTTATGTCCACCCAGTGTGGGCCACTAAACTCACCTATGGAACATTTGGTACCATGGCAGATGTAAGAGTCATTAAGCATGGTGTGTGGGGAAACTGTGATCCCCTCTTGTGCTTTGCATGTACACTGTCTTCAACATTAATTATGTTCATACTTGTGTGAGTCACCCTCTCATCCAGACTTTCCATCCCTCTCTGACACCTCACTGAGCACTGTGGACTCATCAGCAGTCATAAACAGGAAGGCTGCTGTGGAAAAAGAAAGCAGCAAAAACAGAACTTGATGGTTCTCAGTTGACTTTTACAGTAACAGTTTGTCACTGCTGTGCAGTACATATGTTAAAGTCTACTTGCATTATTTTGTTTTTGTTTTGTTTCTAACATTACTTATCTGTGACCACTGTTTTTTGTTTAGGTGAAAGGGTCACATATATCACAGACCAACAAGCCAATAATCTTAGAGACCATGCAGCTGCGCATGATAACCAAGATGTAAGTAATTGGAGTTATAATTGGGGATTAGGGATTCAATTCTTTCGTAGATTGAAGAAACATGCATTCCAACCTGGAGTCCAAAGTTGAGGTTTGAACAGGCATAAAAGTATCAGAGATGATGTCACAACTACATTACACAAGCCAGGTGTACTTGACATTATATAAGAAGTGTACCATGTACACTTTTGTACAGTCCTTTGGATGCCAGTTGCTACATAAAGCAGAGATGCATGTTGAAATGTCAGTTTCAGAGAGCATGTCAAATTCAGTTACTTCCACTGTTGTAAAGGTGTCGGCCAATAAGACAAAGCAGAACGGACACTACCTGGGAGTATAAGACTTAATTTAGGTTTGTAAATGGGCCGACACTTTAACAGCGCTGAATGTCTCATCTGTTCATACATGCTTCCTACTGTCATCAAAGCAGTGACCCTTATCCTTGAGCTTTAGGTCAAATGCTCAGTTCTGTACTGAGGAAGTTGGGTCTTCTCACAACCTTAATGACTCTCTGTCTAACTACTTTATGCCTGAATGCAGACATTAATTTGCCTGAAATGGGTCATTGATCTTGAAAAAGTTTTTGTGATACATGGGAGGATTTTAAAGGACTTCAACTTCTCTCTCAAGCTCTTACTTTTATTATTCATACAATGTCTCATTCTCTGTGCCGACAAAGAAGTGCAGCACTATGAAAGTCTTTAAGGAAAGACTATCCTCCATTATCCCCATTTAAGTGTGACTATTTGGAACAGCAAAATATGTTTGCCTTGATTATGATCTGGTTTATTTGAAGCATACCTCTGTAGGGATAATGGCAAAATGTGGGTCTTTATTGTGTTCCACACAGACTCATAGTGCCTCTTACATACTGCACTTTTAATTCAACATACTACCTAATCATGCCTTATGTGTTGCTAAGTAGATCCCAACCCACTGTTGATGGTTTACATGACAACATCATAGCTTTTCTATCTGTCATATCTCAGTAGAACTGGACAAAGAGGGAGAAGATGGAGAGAGAGAGCTTTGCTTCCACTCTCATTACTTTTTGTGTCTGTGGATCATCTCATCTTCTAGCATAAGAATAACCTCAGGTCTAGCCACAAGAAAAGTGTTATGGACATTAGATAAGGAAGATTTCTAAGTTTCACTTCTGCAAATATATGTATTCTCTAAAGTTATATTGTATTTATGTACTTTTATACACTGCTTACTCTGGGCCAACAGTCAAAAGCTGCTCATTGGCAATAGGTGCAATAGAGCTGTGCAAAATATAAGGGGTAGTGGTGAGTCCTACTGACAGTAATTTGCTACTAGAAAGTACCAGCAGATCATACTTTCCCAGTTTTACTGGTCTAGGGTTAAGGGGTTATGGTACAATATGAGGTCATATTATAGAAACATGTAGGGTAAGACACAAAGGAAAGGGAGCAGGTTTCAGAGGACTCCTCAGGTTTGTGCAAATAGGAGACTAAGAAGTACATATACTCATAGTAAGTTATTTACATACACAAAGCAAATGCCTCCTAACACACTGGCTACACAAGATCAAATATAGATTCTTCACAAGCCAAAATATCATGCACAATTTACTAAGGCAACTTCAAAAACTGGAGTGAAAGTCAGCTGTTACCACTGTATGGAAAATAACCTGCACTGACCTTACAATGAGGCGCTGTAGCAAGGCAAGTCTGTCGCCATGAATCCTTTATACAACAGAGGTTTATTCATGATGGAGTTACATTTTTTAAATTTAACTTTATTTCATGTGAGCAGAGGTACTAAAAATGAACAGTGTGTTGCTACGTTTCTCATTTCTGCACTGTTTGTACATGTATAACTTCAATGCTGTCAGGTGACACACCCATAGCTGCCATAATGGGGACAATTTTCACGGGGATGTGATTATTTCATTATGTATAATTAGCCTAATTTCAACTATGCCAGCATATTAGCTTATTATTACAGTTTCTGTCTGTAAATTTGGACGTGAGTGTATATTTGTGTGTGCATATGTGTGTGTGTGCATGCTTGAGTGTGAGCGTGAGTGGTGGGGTATTTTAAGGAATTCAATAAACTGATCCCACAATTTTTGGATATTATGTATGTGATTTGCTGTAATAAGTTATTTAGCCTACTTGTAGGCCAAAAAAATAGATAAATATTAAACTTTAGCATTTCTGCCCCGACATTTAATTCTGAGCAAGACTGAGAAGGCCTTGTATCAGCACTTAGACTTTCATGCAAGGAAATAAAAATCTTATATAATAGAGCTGAACAGGTAACTTAATAAATAAGTATAAGTAAAAGAAATTAAAAACCTTCTCTTTGGTTTCTTGTCATAACTTTTTGTGGTCGGGGAGAGTTGCAATTTGGAAACTTTATAACCTCAGTATTTCTGAAATCCTAACTGGGGCCTTGAAAGCACCACTAACCCGGGAATGACAGAGCAGAGCTGGTAGGAAATGTTGTTGTTTCAAGTCTCCATTGGATGCCATAACAAAACCAGAGAGTGCATCCACTGTAAAAGCTAAACCTTGGTGAATAGACAAGTCTTAACATAATTAAGGCAAATATTTGGCAAAATCTGAAAACAAATCGACCTTTTTAGACTTTAATCAAAACCAAATTGACCTCTATTCACACAGCAACCCTTACGTCTGTGCACATGGACTGCATGGTGGCTCCAGGTGTGGTTTCTGTCTAGGAGCCCTGGGTGTGCCCTGAATTGCAATTATACAGGCTTTGATATGTGTGTACAGCTTAATGGAGCAGAGTTCCCATTTTTTCTTGAGTTGAAATGCATGTATGTGTGTCAGCACGATACCTAAAATCTCTGTTGTGTGCAACTACGTAATGGCTTCATGCTGCTAATTGTGCAAATGTGTGCAAATATCTACCGTCTGCTTGTGGAGGGAGAGTCTTTTCAAGTGCAGTACAAGTTTTATTTTGAGAGACTCTATTTGTCTCCATGGTAAGCTGCCATGGAAATATAAGAGTGCACATGGGTTTGTTTGTACATGCAGGCGTGTGCACGGAGCATGCTTGTGAATGTACTGAGCTGTGTTGGCCTTTTTGCAGTAGTCTGAAATGGCAGCTCCTCTTCTCTGTGTGTCTCTGGCGCTCTGCTGTGACCTCTAGAAGATGCTCTGCCTCCGGTTCTTTCCCCGACCTGAAGAGAGACAACACTTTGAATTACTGATCATTTAATGTGAATGAACACTGAGAGAGGTAACTTTTACCTCAAAGGTTCACTGTTTAGAATTTAGTTGCAAAAGTTGCAATCAACTGTCTGCCCCCCCCCACCCCCCCGAAAGAGAATCTACAGTGGCTGTAGGACTCGTGAAAGATGCAAAAGGCCCTCTCTAGAGCCTGTGATTGATTGGTCCTTTCTGGGTAATATGGTGGACTCTATGAATGGCACCTGCCCCTCTCTAAATAAAGGGCTCATTTTACAATTATGAAACAAGACAGCTCTTTTTTAAAGTGATTTTATATTAATATTATATATGTTTATTGTATTCAATTCTTCCAATATCCCACAAGTGGATCCCCTCATATCCTATGCATTGAACCTTTAAAAGACTTTTAAATGCTACCTGCCAGCATAATATAAGTATTATGAAGTTAAATCTTGGAGTTTGGTTAATCTGAAACTAGTGGGAAGGAAAGTCCTAGTGATACTGATTAAATGCATGAAGGGCTTATTAGAGTATGAAATGAATGATATTAATCTGTTTTGAATTCATAGTTGGCTGCTTCTTTATTTCCACTTACTTTTCTGCTCCACCGACATTCTTCTCTGTGGTTTTTTTTTGTGTCAGGGTAAACAAAATCAGCGCGGTAGCTTCTTGCAGAGCTTTGCTAATTAGTACATCTGCAGACACCCTTTCAGATGTTGTGGTTAGAAACAAAACAAAGCTGAGTATAATTCTGTTTCATTTCAGACAGCCCAGGATACAGAGTGATGGAGTCTATATACTTTAGTAATTATTAACAAATAGTGGCTCCCTTGAAACTTTTAATTAGTCTCTTATTATCTGTAGCATAAACTAAAGACTATGAGGATACAAAAAAAAAAAAATCACAGAGTTCACAGCATTAATACAGAATGTGTATCCTGTGTAAAACATAGTCAATTTTCTCTAATTGCTGTTGCTGCTTAATATGTTAAGAAATGAGTTGCATCTGATAAATGGTGACTTTTTGTAAATTCATGTCATACTGTAGATTTAGAGGCAGGAACTTTACCTAAAGGCTGGAACAAGGAGCTGCGGTGGCCTGGGTCCTTCTGAAGCTGCACCTCTCTGAGGGAAAACACTGAAGCAACTAAAAACAAAGAAGAGGAGATGACACTCCCATTCTACTTACACCGCATATTTGTAGAGGCTTTGATTTGACTGCTACATATCCTGAAGCTGTAGATACACCTTATTGAACAACACAGAGGTTGTAGTTGAGAAAAATAAACAAACATGAAAACAAGTTTGCATAATTTAAAAACTAGTTTATAATTGGCAATTTACACACCCTAACCACTTTATTACACAGATGTGCTGTAACTACAGATCTGTCACGGTTACATCACATCACAGGGCTGCCATAAGTAGTTTAAATGTTATGATTTTTAAACCATAAATTGTGTTATACAGTATGTTTCTGTAATTATGGCCTTAAATTGCACAATCGTATATACAGCTTTATGCCAATATTTTGATCCTAAAGCAAAAAAACAAAACAAAAAAAAACTAAGGCCTCAAAAAGCGACATACAAGGTTGTAAAGGATTATTCCTGTTGACAAAATATTTAATGAAATACAACTGATTTTATTCTTGGGAACTCAGAGTTTTTTTACACTCACAGAGTGCTCTGTGAGACGTTTTCTGACCTTTTGTGGTTGCTAACAATATGCATTGTTTGTGCAATTATTGTTTAAATTGTGAAAATTGACCAAAAACAATGACATAACCATGTTTTTTTCATAAAGGCCACAGCAGAGATGGCAAGGTAGCAGATTTATGAAAAAAGTGCAGTCTGCTTGTGATTGCCAGAGTTGCTAAAAGGTGTGGACCTCAAATTAGAGGCTTTCAGGGTGTGTTTACACTGTATGTATGAGTGCATGTCTTACTGTCTGTCAAATTATGAATGTTGTCCCCCAGACTCAGAAAGTAGGGGTGTCGTAGAGCCGCCTCAGAGGAGATTCTGCTTCTGGTGTCATACTGCAATCAGATTGCAAACACAGTTTATTGGACTCTCTCTGAAAACACAGTTCAGTTCTGTCTCATAACCAGCTGAGTGAGAATCATTTTGCTTTTGTCTCATACCAGCAGCAGAACAGACATCAGCTCAATCCCCTCTGTGTCCAACCTGACAGAGGCAAAGAAAGACAAGTTTTCATTATGTCTTTGTATTTGAAATTGTTCAAGTATCATGTTTAATATTAAGAAAGGAGCTGTCCCTCACTCATATTGCCTGTTGTTACTTATTGACACCTCGTCATAGCTGCAAATGATAGGAGCTTTTTGTTAGCTGATCTGGTCACAGCTGCTAAGAGGATGGCATGCTGACACTTGAGGCCACCATGTAAACTGTCAGTGAGGGTTGGTTTTCCGCTTACCCAGATATTTCACAGCTAGAGCTTTCTGCAGCAATATTACATCATGCCAAAAACATGGATGTGATTTGCTGCTCAAAGCTACAAAGAATATAAGAATTCTATTTTATGTGTATATATATATATATATATATATATATATATATATATATATATATTTGGGTGTGTATTTTTTATATATATATATATATTTGGTCTCTGTGGGCTGTCT
>JAPZDZ010000012.1:25097324-25114137 GCA_029783805.1 Acanthurus tennentii | reverse complement strand
TAGGGTTGTCAAAGTTATATTAGGGTTCTCATCATGTTTCAATAAAGTGGCTAATTGCTGTACATATCTACATAACATTTATATCTATACCAGGGCTGTCGAAGTTAACGCGTTAATAACGCGTTGACTTAAAGTCCTTTTAATGGCACTAATTATTTTAACACAGGATTAACGCACGCACAGTCTGTGCCTTGCCAGCTCCCGTAGTTTCAGGAAGTGGCACTAAAATAACATTGCAAATGGTTACAAAGCGTTAACTCAGGACACTAATGTGATTAATCGCGATTAAAAATTTTAATCGACTGACAGCCCTAGTTGAAATAGATAGTTAAAACCAAATGTTGTGCAAGGCTTATAGTGTGTTAAATGTTGGTGAAATTGATTTTAAAACTACTTTGTGATAAAAATGGTCACTAGCAGAGACAAGAAATCAGTTTTTTTAAAGTAGTAAGTCATTTAATTTTTCACCATTATAACTGTTTTTATACCCTAAGCGGGCAACGTATCCCAGGAGATACAATTCATAAAATCCAAATTATACAACATATTTCAAAAGAAAGTGTGGGAATGTTTTTCTTAGGTCCAAATAAGACCATTTTTTGACCAGACCCAGTCAACAGATCCCAGAAGTATGAAACCCACTAGTGCAGTTCAGAAACCAGGGTCTCAGACAGTATGAGAATGAAAACTATTTGTCAGGAGGATCATTTATTTAAACTTTTGTGAGCAAGAATATTACCTGTAGAATTTTTTGGACCATGCTGACTTTATGCTCACTGTTGAGTAGGCTGCTAGGTTACCAAACCATTAAGTCATCTGTCAAACTAACTTTCAATCACAGTTTTGAGAACTAGTTCTTAGACTGACTAATTTGAAAACTGTTTAATATCCTGAGAAGATATAACAATAATGTAGTGTGTTGTGGTATTTTCAGAGAAGCTGGCAGCTCAGAACTGTAATGAGACGCTTGAAACTTCAGCTGTTTCAACAAGTTGGCTGTCAAGTGCAACAAGCCTGTTATGAAATCCTGCTTGGCTCAAATAATCACTTCTTTAGTCCAATTAACAATAATCTCTAAATTCTTTTCACCAAGTCTGAGCCAGTGTCCAGGCCAAATATTCACTTCAGAGGTCCGTTGTCTTAATACAGAAAACTAATGAAATATCATCAGTTTACTTAAAAAAAACCCTCTGCTCTTTAATTAGTTGTTTACTTTTGTAGAGGAGCAATAACAGAGAAGGAGGACACATCCTGGTGTCTCTTAATTAGCTGAAGATTCACACAGAAAAATCCAGGTCGTGTTGGCTCTAGTAATGCCACTATCAGTAGGCTGGTCCATCATTTTGGTCCGAACTGAAATATCTCTGCTTTGTCCTCGAGGGGTTTATTTGTGATCTTGAATGAAATGTCTCAATCGCTATTGGACAGACAGCCATTAAAATTGGCTCACACATTAATATTCAGGATGAGTTGTTCATCACCCCTAGCTTTACATGGATTTAGTCCTAATTAGCCATTGTTTGCATGATAAAAAGCTAAACAAAGGCGTGGTTGTGGTTAACATTATACCTGCTAAACATAAGCATGTCAGCATGTACACTGGTAGCATGGTGGTGTTTAGCTGAAAGCACCCATAGTGCCCCTTAGTACAACCCCACAGAGTCTGGCTATTTGGCTTGCAGACAGCACTCATCTGAACACACGGTGTAATGTGTGAGTGTTACCTAGGCACATGGTTGATGAGAGCTTGAGGTCTGTACTGAGGAAAGAGGTAAGACCTGAACTCCTCATTACTGCTGATAGCAGGCCAAGTCTCTTCTGTAGGAGTGCCTGAATGATACAGAAACCAAGACAGTATAGTTGTCTGCTGTTACAGGACACTCTGACTGACTTTAATCTGGCCTGGAGAGTATTCAAACATGCAGATATATTACCCATGAGCCTAAAAATTAAGTGTAGCTCCTCCTTTACTGTAGCACCAGGAAACATGGGGCGACCTGTTACCATCTCATACAGGATACAGCCCACGCCCCTGGAGGAGGAGACAACAAAAAGTCCTTCAGCATCATAGAACTGTGGGTGAGGTCATGTTCAACAAACACAAACATTTCTAAGAGTGCTGATCATGAGTGGAAAATATGTATAGTGTGAGTGGGCGCAGTGCAGCCTTTTGTTCAGAGCAGGATGGTGTGTCGGAGAGGCGCCCTGTGGTGTGATGAGGGGATATGCAGCTTAGTGGGATCATAAAAGACTGCGCTGTCTGTTGCAAAAGAGCCACATTTAATCCTAATTCACAAAAAGTGAATGTATTATGCTTCATTATATGTCTAGTGACTCATATTCCTGCTAAGAACCTGGGAGATTTTAATAGATATGCATGGTTCATGGAAGTCCTGGATGATCTTTGAATTAATTGCATTGCTCATTACCAGGGCTGACACCTGTATTTTTTGGGAACTATGAGCTTTGGATTTTGCTGAAAAAGTTCAGCTTGTAAGCTCTGTTTAGATCCAGGCTGAGAATCAGCTTACAGAGAATGAGATCCCAGTAAAAACAGGAAAACTTAATGTGTTGCTTTCAACCAATTTCTTTTTCTCGAATGTCTGAAGAATAAAACCAGTGGTGTCATAAAAGTCAGAAATGTCAAACATCCTCACATGTGGTCCTTAAGATCTTGATGCAGTTATTATTATTATTTTTTTAACATTGTGTTACACTATATGTCCAACAATAGAGACACATGTATTATATTAATACATGGCACCTTTATCTCAGAGACAGGGCTGTCATACCAAGTGTTACAGTTCTGACCATGCAACTCAGAGATTATTAGTCACCATGTGGCTCATAAAATGTCTCGAAAATAGAAAAGAACATACACTCACAACACCTGCTTGGACTTTTTTCTTCCTACTGTATGAACTTTTTTAAAGATTCCAGTCATGGGTGAGTTTGTATTTTTTCAATTTTCCAATAAGAACTTCTCTTTGTTACTGTGATACATGTCATGATGGTCCTGTGTTAGAATGAGACATCTATGAAGCATTTTCTGTATTTTGCACATTTTAAGTGTTCTGAACACATTAAATTCTCTTTCAAGTAATTACATTCAGTTAAGCCTGAATAAATCCAGGAGAGTGAGACATAACACTAATTTTTGCTTTATATTTAAACATATAATATTTAAAATTTACACATTACAATGTCTAGAAATGATAGTATTAGTGTTATATTATTTCCTAAGTTGTATTGCTGCCAACCTCCATTGTAACACCAGTCAGAGTGGGGCATTCAGAGAAGAACAAATAAATGTAACGTGAATCAAACTATAATATTTTACCTCAGCTGTGAACATTTCTGCCTGAAATGCTGGATAGATTTTAAGCTGCAGTGGTGGCTGTTTAAAAGTAATATAAACAAATTCCATGGCCCAATGCTACTTCATGACATCATCAAACTACACCTTCTTTAATTGTTTTAATGGAGAGACTTTTAGCTTACATACTTAAATGTGTTTTTAAATCCATACAAGCCAGCTACTAACTAACTGCATGATTTTTAATGTCTCCATGTTTGTTTTGAGCCTCTGCAAAAGGCAGTGTTGGTGGTTACAGCCAGCGGTTGGTTATTATGGCCAGGACAGTTTGCAGTGAAGTTTGCCTTATTCTACCCAACAGAGCAGAGAAAGACAGGGCCAGGCAAGTGTATGTTAGACTACTGATGATCAAACATCCATACTGTGTTACTCACCACATGTCGATGGGTGTGGAGTACTCTGTAGAGCCCAGCAGCACATCAGGGGGCCGATACCATAGAGTTACCACCTCATTGGAGTAAGTCTTAGTGGGAACGGACTTGGCTCTTGCAAGACCTGAAAGCACAGTGTGGTCAATGTTTAACGACAAGAGCCTAATGAAAGCTGCTCTATTTATACTGAAGTTTGTTTTAAAAAGCCTCCTTTTTTTGTAAAATGATTCAAGCTCTCTGAGTTAAATTTGTGCTAAAATTGCCATAAAGTGACAAGTATTTTGCATCTCCACAGGTGTAGTATAAAACAGTATAACACAGTGAGTCACTCATAATAATAGTTTGATCAGCTAATATGCTGTTCATAGTTTAAGCTGTTAAGAAATAATCAGGGAATACTGGTGGGTTTATCTTTCGGCTTCCAGCACAAAATTGAGAAAACTTAGAAAGAGGGGCACAGTTGCTAGGATACAGGATCTAAGGGTGCTAAAGTAATCAGGACAGAAGATCTCAGAGTGGCAGTAAAATATAATTGGAAAGCGATTGTGGCAGGAAATGTGCTATTCTATTCCCAAGTGTATGTATCTTCATGACAACATTAGCCTTCCTATGTATGTTTATGTGAGCGTGCTGATTTTCCTACCAAAGTCGGCCAGTTTTAGCTCGCCCCTGTCGTTGATGAGCAGGTTCTGAGGCTTTAGGTCTCTGTGCAAGATTTTCCTCTTGTGACAGTAGGACAGACCACGCAGGAGCTGGAACATAAAGATCTGTAGGACAACAATGAAATTATAAAGATCAAAAAACAGAAATCTGTATATAATTACATGCTAACAATGGAATATTGATTTTAAAATGACTGTGGTTGCAGGAATAAACACTTGACCTGTGACCAAATCTACAGAATTTGTCTACTCCTTACCCATCTGACTCTTCCTGTCTTATAAGGGCCTAAAATTTAAATGATTCAAAATACACATATTAAAATTCTGAAAGTAGAATTACTAATCAAACTGAATAATAGAGTGAGAAATTAAAAATCATTTGAAAGTTGAGTTTTTTTCCTCTGATTATATAGATTATGGAGTTAATATAGCTCAAAATGAGACTTAGTAAAGTACTTTGAATACTATGTTGGGTAAAAAAAAAGGGGGCACAATTAAAAGCATTTTAAAAACATTTTTAACCTACACTTCAAAGATGACAGCCAGACATGACATATGTGGTCAAAAAACTTGTGCCATGTAAACCAAAAAAAAAAAAAAAACATGATCCATTTTTGGATATATATATATATATATATTTCCAAAAATGGATCATGTTTTTTTTTATAAAAAAAATCATATACATGATTTTTCTTTCCAGTGTTTTAGATACAAAAACAAAGTAAATTGTTTTTCAGTCATTGTCTAATATTCAGATTTCTGCTACCTGGGTTGATAACACAGCTGCAACCTGAAAATGTAGTTAAAATACTTTTATTGTGCAGAAAACTGATCTTTTTTCCATGTGAATGTTTTAATGAATCTTTCAGAACTTTGGAGTTGCCCTCAGAAAAGCACCAACTTTAGCCTCTTGACTCTTTCAAAGCTTATCTGGCTGTATATTAAAAACAAAACTGAAACATTGTCTGACGACAAGAACAGAATGGTGATACATGAGAAGCACTGACTGAGAGTCCATTTTCATTCTTTCAATTCTGTCAGATTTTATGCTCTGACCCCCTAAGTAAATCTGCTTTTTTGAAATTATGAATTTATTTGATTTTTAGTTTTTCAGTTCCAGGCCTACATGGCTACTATGCAATAGTATTTCTGCAAATATATGTCTGTAAACACCAAAGCTGTATATGTGTAGGGGTTTAAATTAAAACTCCCTATTAAGAGATAAAATAAATCTGAATTTCAGTGAAACCGTACATATGACATTGGTTAATTTTATGTCTTTGCACAGATATAAACTCCCTCTCTCTCTCCGGGATACAGTCAGTCATGTTCACCTGATGCTGCTGCTGCTGCTGAGTCATTTTCATGCTGGTGGCTCACCTTGACATTATGCATGCTCATGAGATTCCCGCAGTTGTCCAAGTACTGTTTAAGGTCACTGTCCTGGAAGACACAACACACCACAGTGTTCACACTCAGATCTAGTTATAACCAATGTGTGTTACTGATGTCAGCTCCTTATGAACACCTGCACAGTGAACTGCTGATGCACTCACAAGATACTCAAACACCAGAGTGAGGCAGCGTTCGGTGTGGATGATGTCGTGCAGTGTGACTATGTTGGCGTGTTTCAGGTTCTTCAGCAGAGATACTGAGTAGACAGAAGAGGAGGAAGAAGATTAGATTGGGCTCTTTTCTCCAAGAACCTAAAGAGTGCCTCTAACACATCAACATCATCAGTAGAAACTATTAGAAAAACAATCTGCTAGTACCCAGGAGCTGCAGCTCAGACTAAAGCTTAGCTACAGTTTAATGCTTAAGACGGATTGAAATTTGTGTTGTCTGAAACTAAATCGCTTAGTCTCATGGCCACTCCTGTGTCCTTAGATTGCATCTGTGAATTAAAGTGGTGTTAACTCAGCTGCTGTGTCCAAGAGAAATCACCCAAATGCTGCTAGAGGTCATTGTGTCTGAGGTCTGACTTAAGTCTACTGCAAACATGCACTCTGTCTCAGTTCCACACTACAGACTTATCCTATACAGATTTTTACATTTAGTATCATAAGAGAAAGATACAAAATATGAACAGCTGGACCTCAACTGACTTTATAATGTCGATGAATAGACAGCAAAATATTTTTTCAAAACATTTTTTTGTTGTTTCTGAAGAGGAAAAATTAAATATTTAAGCAGGACAAAAACTAAAAACTAAGTTAGTTAAAAGCCTTTAATGGAGAACACAAGGTCAATCTGTCTAACAGCAGATGTGTGAATCTCTAGTGCTTTCTGATTTGATTCAATACTAATTCAGAGGGCTATGATGCAGTGATAACTTTACATTACAATGACCTGAAAACCTGTGTGTGTGTGTTTCTGTGTTGTGTGTACCCTCTCTGATAGCGGTGCAAGGTGCTCCCTCCTCATGCTCAAGCCGAATCTCCTTTAATGCCACCAGGTTCTCTGTTAGTTTGCTTCGTCCTTTGAAAACTGTAGCATAAGTCCCCTTGAACACAAACACACACATATACACATACATGCATACACATGAACGCACACACAGACAGCTCTAGGTGACTGATAATACTATGTGCTGAATAACCGTTACTCAAATGACAGAAGGTACAATGTTTAATAGCATCATCATCATCTATAGCACATAAGCAGGTATCACAACAGGGGATTAATTTTAAGCTGCATGAACAAGGTTAAAAGTTTACACGCCATCATTAATGAGCAGCATCAAAATGTTACCTCAAAGTGATTCTACCCTCTGAAACAGACTGAATGAATGCATTAATAAAGTGCAAAGCAGTTAATTTTATATTAGTTGTAATAATTAATAAGATCGACTCCTGCAGGCTGAAAAGAGAGCACATATTTTTTAGATATTGAAAAAGCAGCAGTAGTAAGCAAAGTATTTTTACAAACCAATGTTTCACTGCACATGAACTAAACCAAGACTAAGACACAGGTTATGATAATTCGTGAACAAAAGCAGCTATTTTCATTCTCCTACCAACCCTGCTACCTGCTTCTCAGCCTTGTGGCTGAGACTGATGTAGACAGTTTCTGTCACTAATCAGTCTTTTCTCCCTCTGGCAGTCTGCGGTTCTGCAGTCTTAAAGCCCACCCTCATCCACAGCACAACCATACACTGTATTCTTTTGTTTATATTCTTGTTAAATTTTGTTAGACAAGCTAGACTAATGCAGGAAAACAGAAATGTGGGTATACTGCAGCTTGTCTTGTTTAGGCATGTAAACAAAGCTGTGGGTGTTGCACCCATTTTGACTCTTGTCTCCCCTGAGAGGCTTGATTCACTGCAAGCCTGATAAGTCTAATGAAGACATGCAGACAGCTTGTGGTCAGCCTGGTCGGTGTCATGCACCAGAAAGATGCTTTATTTGTCTCTGATGAAGTTTCCTCTAGCTTGAAGTTTTCACACGCTGTCTTCAGTGGGTTTAGCAGCTGTACATTGATCTTTTACTGGGCTCCTACCAGCTGTGTCAATCGACTGTCTGCAAACTGTTAAACTGTAATGGTGTGAGTAAGTGGTATTGATTTACTTCACCCAGTTTGCCGAGCTTCACATATGTCTCCAGTTTCCCAAAGCCTATGTCAGACTAGAAGCAAAAAGAAAAAAAGTAAATTGTTATGTTTCTTTTTTCTAATTATACCTTAGAACAGGCAAAAGATAACATCTGCATACTTTAGCTAATGTTAATTAAGCACACATTCATGCTTACTCTGACAATTTGACAGGAAACAAATGGGGCAATTGAATAAATTAATTCACTCATTACTAGCAACAAAATAGCGATAAATACAGCAAGATAAGAAAAGAAGAAGGAAAATTTAAAAAAGGAGGCTATGCTTTGTGATATGAACTGAGACATTCACATTGACAAATCTGTCAAATGGATTGTAAAATAAAGACGAGGCCAACATGGTTCGATATGGTTGCTACAGTAAGATTTACATAAGAGCTGGATAAATGACAAGGAACAATGTGAGATGATATATTGAGCACTGTTATGTTAACACATTATCCACTTTCCTCTCTCTGTCAACATGAAGTGATAAACAAGCAAAGACAGAGAGACACACAGAAATATAGACAGATAATCATTAAGTGAGGCAGACAGAGAAACAGAGAGACAGATGGACTTATGAGATTTCTACCTGACAACGACGATATGCAGTAATAGAGATCACTAACCAGTGAAGCACGTCGAGACATGCGACTGAGAGGTTTGCAGAGCGGGGAGCTCTCACTCTCCAGCTGCAGTTTCTTGAGAAACTCCGGAGGCAGGCGGATGTCCATGGGCAGAGACATACACTTACTGACGTCCTGCAGGAAGTCACACACAAAGGTTTACAACACACTACTTACAGATTATCTGTTGTTGTGGATGAAGCATTCAGTTACCACATTAGACTAGAAATCTTTAGTATGAACCATAAAATGATCAATGTCTTTGTCCAACTGTCAATCGAACCTTATGTCATTTGATCATCTTCTTTATCTTACGTGCATTGAACAGGTGCAGCTTCTATTTTAAACAATATGACCAACTTTGCATGCTGCCTTACAGCTTGTGTTTCACTCCTGCTATACGGGTGTGAAAGAGCTGCCCAAGTTGTATTTTCACACTTAATTTCTAAATACAGTGACTGTATTTTAGGTTCTGAGCAATGCAAATGTACTGTTGACAGTTTTTATTTATAAATAATGTTGTTTTGGCAAATATTAGAAATTCCCCCAAGGACTGAGGGGGTGAATCAACAAGGTCTGTCAATGACTTCTGAAGATCAACCACTCTTCATTGTGCTTTCTAATCATTTCTGCTATAAGGTTAACAAGCTGCTGATTTACAGAATATAAAACAGATGTTTGTGATGGGAACTAACACAAAGAATGTCCAAGTGAAGAATCCATGAGTGTTTATAAAGATATCAAAATAAAGATATCAATTAGTAGTCTAGCTTGTCTAACAAAATTTAACAAGAATATAAATAAAAGAATACAGTGTATGGTTGTGCTGTGGATGAGGGTGGGCTTTAAGACTGCAGAACCGCAGCGTGGGTTCTCACCGGGTACTCCGGCTTCCTCCCACAGTCCAAAAACATGCTGAGGTTAATTGATTACATTAAATTGCCCGTAGGTGTGAATGTGAGCGTGCATGGTTGTTTGTCTATATGTGCCCTGCAATGGACTGGCGACCCCCGCGACCCTGCAGAGGATAAGCGGTATAGAAAATGGATGGATGGATGGCATTCTGAAGCTTCTGCTATTGAATTTGCTTTATACAACTATTTGACTACACCGTACAATTCCCCATTATTTGCATGAAGAACTACCTATGTTATTGAATTATGCAGTTTTGCACATTATTTTACAACACAGCAGTAGTTGTTTTTTTCATCTAAGGGTCAGAGGAAAATGAAACTAAAATGAAACCGCATTACAATAGTTACTGTAAAGTTCCTGCAATGCACAATTAAGTGCTGCACACATAACTGCCTGATTATCCATCATGACAATAAAAAGGTCAGTAAATTTAACCCCTCTCCTTCTCCATCCTTCCACTCTCCAGGTGACCATGGTGACTGGCTGAGTTATTTACAACCACATTTTAATTATACAGCAGTTATATGTGTATAAAGTTGTTTAAAATATCAAAAGTGTAGGTTTGTAGAGCAGCTAAGAGAGTGGACATCGATCCTTTGTTGGATTGTTAAATTATTTTAATTTTAAGTAGTGATGTGTGTGTGTGTTGCAAGATGTGTGTTGCAAGGTGTGGCTTGACAGAGAAGTGTCAAATAACAGTGCCTCCTGTAGAGGGTGATATCATGCACTGTATAACTCATGTTCCTCAGTGCTAGGAGACCAGCCCTGTGTTCAACTTTGTTTTAACTGTCTCGCCTTTCCTTTGTGTGCGTTGTGGTTGGACGTGGTGTTAGCTCTCACAGTAACTCTCCTCCCTCTTTATGAATTATTGAATGACTGTTATTAGAATAGTAACAATAGATATTGTAGATTGCACGCTGTGATTATTTGGTGGATCTGACTGAAGACTGAAGACAGACAAAGATCTGATTGCAATTTTCTGTCCTGTTACACAAGTTAATGTCTGGATAATCAAATCCAGTAAAATGTTTTCTCCCAAACACACTATACCTGCTGTTGAGACTGTTGTTGCTGATCTTTTACCTTTGAGGTCAAAAGGGAAACGGAGGCATTTTCAGAAGCTGTGACAATGTAGTGCTGTGGTAAATAGCCAAAAAAGTAAAGATCAGCAATTTATGATTATTGATTATTTAAAAAACTGATGGGATGAGTATAAATTAGGGCTGTCAGACGATTAAAATTTTTAATCGCGAATAATTGCATTAGTGTCCTGAGGTAACGCGTTATTAACATGTTATTAACGCGAATGTTTTACCCTGCCCTTTTATATTTACAATAAATACAAAATATTTTTGTTTTGTCCAGAGAACCATTGGGCAAAACTTTAAAGCTAAACTTTCCGTTTAAAAATTCCTTTTCTGAATCCATTTCTGCTTTGTAACCGTTTGCAATGTTATTTTAGCGCCACTTCCTGAAACTACGGGAGCTGGCAAGGCACAGACCGTGCGTGCATTAATCACGCGTTAAAAAAATTAGTGCCGTTAAAAGGAGTTTCAGTTAATGTGTTATTAATGCGTTAACTTCGACAGCCCTGGTATAGATATAAATGTTATGTAGATATGTACAGCAATTAGCCACTTTTTTGAAACATGATGAGTCAGATTCTTAGAAACACAGATTTAAGTTGTTCTGCTATTAATTTAGCCCCAAAATAATGGCTTCATGCCGTTTCACCATTGTGAGGTTTAAAACTCCCTCCACCAGTCTGCTGTTTGCAAACAAATGTCTAATCTTTTATTACTCCTCACCAGTAGCATTGACAGTGATTCTGACTGCTGTGAAATGAGAATTTAAAAAAAAGTCCCTTTAGCAGCTCTCAGCTTCCAGTTTACCTACAGTGTGTCTTAATTGGCATTTTAATCATTTTTTTCTGAGAATTGTTAAGAGGTTAAATGTTAACAAGTCATTAATTAATAATACACTTCAAAGTAGTCAAGTGTTGGCTTGTAAATTTAATGATTCTATGAGTTACAAATAGATTTTGGTCTGGATGCAAAAAATGGGCAACAATAGACAGCAGTCAGATTTAAAAAAAAAATCTATTAAACTATTATAATTATTAATATCAAAGGCCTTACTGAAGGATTTTTTAACATAGAGCCTTTAATTAAAACTATAATATATACATTGATCATGTTAGTTGAAATAAGCTGTCTGGGTTGTTTATGCTCCAAGCCTTTCTGCCAAACTGTTTTTGCTTTGATAGCACCAGGTCTTTTCTGAGCTCACTTGCCTCTGGCATAGCTTCGTCTGACTGTCTGATATGAGTTATGTGTATTATGAGAAAGGCTCGAAGTGAATCACACTTGCTCCATGGGGATATTTTCTGAAAAGGTGGAACTGTGAACTTGTATTTCCAATAAAAAGTCTGCAGCTCTTGTGAGATGACTCATGCCACGCTGCTGGCAGAGGTTGAAATGGAGAAATGGCTCCTGGGGAAAAGTTTAAACAGGAAAATAAAACTGTGTGTGTTGTTGTCTATATCTATGTCAGAGTGACTTATAATGCTTTTAATAGCAACTCTAACCTAAACAGTTTTATCAGGGCTGAATCAGAAACACATAAATAACTGTGGAAGAAAAGCATGACAGCATGTGACTACAACATGACCAGATGCCGAAGTTACACTTTACCTTTTAAAACCTTTTCCATCATATTAACTTCTGCTCTCTTACAGCGGCTCTTTAGGGCCTCTGTCACTTACCTCCATGGAGAAACGTCTATGCTGGGCCTTGCTGTGATAGTGGAGGTGGGATGGAGACTGAGCTCCTGGTGATGTTGGTTCCGGGCTCACTGGACTGGCATCATGGGATGGAGGACACAGTCTGTCTGGAGTCATGCCTGACGAATGAGAAACATCATCACTCAGCATTTGCAGACGCACAGATGGGTTGAAAAGAAAAACTCAAAGGAGTGTGGGGACACCACAAACTCTTAAAACACCTAAACAATGATTGATGGCATGAGTTCTCAAAGTCCTAGAAATTTGACATGTCCTTCCTAAGACTCTGCATTTGCATTTAGAACTGGTTAAATATTATTATATAGCAAAATACCATAAAGCATATGATTTCCATCATTTTTTTGTTTTTCTTGAACTATTTTAAATTAGAGAACCAGAGATAAAATTTAAAAATCCAAGGGAAACATTGTGGTATACATGCAAATCATTAACAACTTTTAAAGCTGCATATCTGACCCTGACATCCATGTGGAGATAAAGTAAATAATCTCACGGTTAACCTGTTATCATCAATTTTACACATCTTCTTTTCTTTTTTAACAACTTAAATGTTTAATTTTATGGATAGGTATGTCATTTTTCAGTTTGATTTTGTGTTGGTTAAATAAATTTGGTATAAAATGTTGGTCAGTGACCATTGAAACTTTTGGTGTGTGATTTTTTTAACCTTTGTACTGAGTAGCCTTGGTGCAATTATTTATCTCAGGGAAATTTCAATTACTTGGATTAATTGTCAGAAGAATGACAAGTGAGCAATCTGTTGCAGTCTTATTAATTCACAGTTCAGGGTCAGATAAAAGATCATATACAGAGAAGAAATAGCTCAAGTGGAAATA
The DNA here is from genome assembly GCA_029783805.1 of Acanthurus tennentii. Taxonomy (NCBI): domain Eukaryota; kingdom Metazoa; phylum Chordata; class Actinopteri; order Acanthuriformes; family Acanthuridae; genus Acanthurus; species Acanthurus tennentii. Next base: position 25,100,958 of record JAPZDZ010000012.1, on the reverse strand, counting down.
GTAAAACAGTAAAAAATAATTACTAATAAATACTGAAAATTTGAAATTTATTATTAAATCAATTAAACATTATTTAATGTGCTGCACAGTTTGGATGCTTTTAACATATTGTGTGTTCTGCATAACAAACAGAATGGAAAAAGATAATGCTTTTCATTTTTACTTGGACCAGTGACTTTTGCATATGGACAAGTTGTTGACCTTTCTGTAGAGTCAGGCACTGTGATGGAGACATTAGAGACACCAATAACAAGGTCAAAAAAGAGTTGGTCTGATATGGCTGCATACAACCACAAAGCTCATTAAAACTGCAGAGGGAACCATGGTTGAGGCAGCTAAGGTGAACGTGTTAGACAGTTATGCTGTGAGCATCCTGGCATAGCACTGTGGCAGCTATGCAGCCAGAGTGCAACCAATGGACTTTGATCATCATCATCATACAACATTGTATGTAATAAGTGTTTGATGCCCGGTTGGCTTCTTTTGAATGGAACCTGCTTTGAGGTTTCAGCTGTAGTTTGATCTCCCATTTCAATGGTGAGTGTTGACAGCCTCACCACTATGCACTCTAAAAGGTAATACCTACTCTTACTTAAATGACATTAGTATATGTTACTTATTTCTCACTATCCTGTTAACTAAACTCAGATAATGTGAGTAATGTATTCGTTTAGCCAGAAAGAAGAATAAAACTTACTTAAGTAAACTGAACTTGTTTTAAAGGAGTAAACAAAGAACTCAGTGATGCGCATGCTCAGAGCAATTTTCAGGAGAGGTTTCCCATGCATGTGAGGAAGCATTTTCTGAGTTTCTAGGTACTTTATTTATAAGGCTGGGACTATATCGCGTTAATTACGTTTAATTAATTACAGAAAAAATAACGCGACAAAAAACCAAAAAACCAAAACGCATTTAATCGCAATTTATTTTGAGACTCGAAACAGCGCGGAACATTAACAGGAGTTCCAAGCGTAGCCCAGTCAGTGGGGCCGGCGGCCTATGTGCGGAAACCTCATCCTCCATGCGAATTCGACTCCGGCTCTGACCGTTTGCTGCTTGTGTATAATATAAATAAATTAAAAGGTAATGCGTAATCGTCACAGGTTTTGTTGTGCGAAAAAAAAAATACCAGGTGGAAATCAGGACAAATTGTATAAGACAGAATTTGTCTGTCACCGGGGCTCTTCCAGTCTCCGCAATGTTGCAATAAATAAAGCTGGGGACAAATAATCCTTTTTTGAATTACTGAATTTATACAAGGCAATCGATTTCCTAGATTCTACTGAGTAAACACAGCTGTTCGGTTAAGTCAGATTTACTTGGTTTACTTAAGTTACTATAACTTACAATGAACAAATTACCTTCACATGACATTTTTTGAGTTAGAGCAGCTATGCAAAATTAAGTAAAAAGAATTTTATTTTAAGTAAACTTAACAAGTAGATATAAAGTAAATATAACCTAAGCCTAGTAGCTCTAATTACTAACTTTTTTCAAGGCAATCGGTTTACTAGATTTTTTTTAGTAAACTCAACTTGTCAACATTTTAGGGTGTGGCATTATGGTTTGTGAAGTGGACATGCGTCTCCACATCTGTACCACTCAGCTGTGTGTATTTGTGGTGGCTAACAACTTTTTTAGAGGAGCTTAAACTCCTTGTTTCCATGGGGACTGAGCTTAATGAGGGAAGCAGGTTTCTTAGTTAATGAGAAAGTTGTTTTTTGCATATTTCTTTGAAAACTTTGCCCTCAGCATACACACAGCTTATAAACATACAAGCATTAAAATGAGCTGAGTGACCTATAGCTTCTTTTATACTACAGGAAATTCAACAGTGTTGTGTCAATTAAACACGCATGGACAAACACACCCACAGCTCATGTAATTATCTGCATGGTGTTTTTAACAGAGCTTCAGAGAGGCTTTGAACAGGCCACTAAGTGTCACATTGATTGACAGAGTACTTGGGCTGGGGGATGAATCGCCAACCTGTGTGTTAGTCATTTAAATATCACAGCTACAGGGCTCCTTTGATCTGTGGGTGCTAATTATGGTCAGTAAAAGCGACACTGATACAGGGACACCCCCCACCCCCCACACACACACAGAGTGTCTCATTGCTGTGAAATATGGATGGATGCCTGCTAGACATCTCAGGAAAAGGACAATCCAATATAGCATGCCACATGATGTTTTTGTAGTGATTCCATATAAATCTGTGGTAACAGTGAGACAGAGAAAGTGGCAGTGAGGAGTCAGGAGATAAATAGGCATTAAATGTGTGTTGGGGAGTAAGAGTTACGAGTACTGAAATATTAACCCCCTGGTTATGTGTGAGTACATTATAGGCTACACATTAAAAGATTTCACATTAAAATCTTCAATCCCGTCAAGCAGCTTGAAGTTAAAGATTAACAAGGTTTAGTTCTTTAACAAAGGTATACCTAACAGTGTCTGGAAACTTTCATTTAAAAAGTATGTTCCTGCTTTTAGCATTGCTTCTGAAAGGGCTTCTTTTTTCCAAACACTGACTGTACAATTGTACAATATTACCAATATTGAAAGAAGTCTGGAGCGGGAGGTGTGTGAACAGCTTTTAAGGGTTTCAGGCAGCTATGTCTCCTTCACTGTCCCTTTATTTTGCTGTGGTTTCCCTTCTGTCAGTGGATTCCCACAATCGAGGTAAAATTTAATTAGGACGAAACTACAACACTAACTATAATATAAAGCCAGCAGGCTAAGGAACTAAGTGACCTGTTTGGTCTATATGTTTCTGTTTAATTTGTTTCAGTCTTGTGGACAGTGTCCACCAACATGAACACATCCTAACTGATCCAACTCATTTCACCATTTCACAGCACAAACACCCACTAGCTTAGCTGTGAGACTTGCAGTAATTGTAACAGACATTTCTTAACACAGCCAATCTCTTAATGTTGCAGATGATCTGTAACATATTGTAATTTAAATTACAGTGCAATTAATTTAAATTAACTCTAAAGCTTCAGGTGTCACCTGACCACTGTCTCTCTCTTGTTCTAGATCAGATATACACATACAAAAAACAAAGAGACAAGCAATTAACGAATAACTTTGATGGAAAAAAATAAACGTGACAGAAGAAATGACATGGTGAGGTGCCAGATTTAATCATATAGGCATTGTTCCCAGACTTAGGTGTCTTAGGGATTGCTCTGGTATTCTCCTTTAAATCTGAAACCCATTAGCCTGTAAAATAAACTAACTAGAAAAGCAAATCATGTGAACTGTTGTCCATAGGATGGCGTCTTTCTCATATAGCTTACACAGACATTTAGCTAGAACTTTAGTGCCTTCCTGCAGCCAGATGTTTCCACCACCTCATATACTGGCAAAAACCAGAAAAGTCAGTCTTGTTAGCAGTATTGGCTCAGAAATACGGGGCTCGTAGTTTACAAATTGCGTTGACTAGAAACTGGTGGTGGTTCTATTTATTTTTTTAAAAATTTAATCAGAAATATTGCCAGGGATAAATGATATGGGTAAGTACGTGTCTCTACCATCCCTTTGTTGTCTTACTGTCATGATTCACTGTCTGTTAAGTATTTTATTTTCTCCCTCATGTTTCATGTCTTGTCTTCCTGTTTTATTTTGT
>JAPZDZ010000012.1:25053889-25066104 GCA_029783805.1 Acanthurus tennentii | reverse complement strand
TCACTATAGCAGTGAATCATATTCACATATCTCTCACTGCTAGAAAAAAAATGCATTGGTCTTTCCAACGCTGCCACTGGACACAGTGCTCAGCTGTAAAAATGATGCAGACAAGGGGAAAAAAAAAAAAAAAAAAATTTAGTCGATTGACAGCCCTAATATATATATATAAATCTACATTGTGAACATTACTTCATCTATCAATTATCAAGGTACTTAAAAATCATTTGATATGAAGTTTTATCATTTTCGATATTTTAGACATTCTCTCAGTCAGAAAAAACAGGATTCTGACTTTTTAATGCTATGCCCAGTCGCCTTTTTCAAAAGGAAAGTATCATCAAGGGGGATGCCAATTGCAACACCGACCCTTGAAACTGAACAGATACCCAGCCATTGCCATCTTGTTAATATAAAAGATTGTCAGCAACATGATCCCTTCCAGTGGAAGTATGTGGGCATGTAAGAATACTATTATGGGTTGTGGACCATAAGCCTCACAGAGGCATTGATTGTATCTTCCTTTTGATCATATCTTAAAAAAAATCCTTTACACCTCTGAAGAAGTTATCCAGATACAGATCATAATACTAGGTGTAAATGTGGTCTGTATTGACCCATCCATCCTTATTCTACAGTCACGAAACTATGACGTCTCAATATTTCTTTTTGTCCCTACAAACAATAGAGCAACAAAATGGCTTAAAGTGTCACTTGCACATAGACATTTGTCTTTGGCTTTTTTGGCTAAAGGTTAAAGCTGTTGCTATTTTTAAAAGACAGCCTCATCTTAAAATTAAAAGTCATTACAAATACATAATATGCTAGCGATGTACTCAATTTATCATCAAATCAAATTTATCCCTCCAGTTAAATTCTGTTTTCAGGTGCAATGACACTGTCACAAAATCGATTCCTGTCAACATGACACGTGAATCTAAAAACAATCAAACTGTGTCAGGTGTCACACACATTAAGGTTTGTTACATATTCAGAAACATAATGTAAAACATCATATGGATATACACTGAATGCATCTAATTACTCATTGTGATAAAAGGTAATCATTTTTGTCCCTTTCTCCACAAGGGGAGCCAGTCAAACTGTCAGATGAGCTATGACGAACCATGCTGTTGTTTTGAGCTGTCAAAGGATTCGTGCACTACCATGGTATTAAATCTGAAATTCTAACTTTCCAAATATTTGTGCCCTCTCAGTGGCAGGAGACATAAGCATGCTTTGTCACATATCCAACTGAAAAATAAACACTGTCACCTCATGTTTGTTGTTCAGTTATTGAACACAGTCACCAGCAACATGTTTTTGAATCTGCACTAATCAATATTTTTGAATTGACAATAGCCCAAATGACATTAAAAGTGAAAACCATCACTTTGAATAGAGCCAGTCTTGTAGTTTCCTTAAGCTATATGAACCATTTTAGAATTACTTTCTTTTTGCACAGCTTCATCTCACTGAAATGCAATGCACAATTTGTACATAAGATGATAACAGGTTACAAACTCAATAGGGGATTAAGATCAAAAATGAAAAAAAGGCTTTTTAAATGAATGGCTTTCACTTTTTTCAAAGGACATAAATGTGGTAATATTCATTTGGTTTCTTTGCTCTTCTGTGATTCAAAGACGAGCACGCTGACATCATTTCAGCCTTAACCAATCACACTAAATGCCTACCACAGATGGCATTTAAGGACTGAAACTTCTTTTTTCTGTTTAGATGTATTATTTTGTATTTTTTGTACAGTCTCCTCTCTTGTTTTAGCCAACTACTCAATTTTCTATTTAACTGTTGTTGTGTTGATAACTAAGTCTAATGTGCTGTAGATTCTCTGTGGTTCATTTTTTGTTAGATTCTCTTTCTTTTATTATAAACTTACACAACCAAAAGGTGAAAAAGAATGAAAAGAGTGAAAAGAATTTGACATGAATTAACGGCTTTGTGTTGGTATCGTGTGACTGGATTTTAACACAACATAAACATAAGTTAAAATCTGTTCCGACTTTTTCAGCTGCCTGTAGTAACCCGTGGACTGATATCTAGTCAAAGGACTTGGTGCTATGTTTCCAGTAAAATCCAAAAGAAAGTGTCTTTTATGCCTTTTACTGAGCACCTTTCTTCTATCAATCTCTTTTTTTCTCCCCTACAATACAGACATTATGCAGCACTGGCTACAGTTAGCTTAGAAACTGAGCCTGACTGCAGAGTCCAAAATCAAAGCCAATGCCATAAAAAAGGCCAGTTAATCTTATACAGCTGAATGATTCCAGGGGGTTGTTTAATGTTGAAGTACTTCTCTGTCACATCTGGATAAACTGGTTCACTGACTTCTGTGACTTAGTGAAATCTCTCATTGAGAACTTCTTTCAGATTCTATCGATTCCTCACCAGAAAAATACACGTTACTGCAGCTCAAGAGTGAAGAGAAAAGGGCAAAAAAATGACTAATTGATAGATAAGTCATCATAGAATCATCAGATTTTTTTTTCTCCTTGGGTGAGCTATTGCTTTAACAAAACGGTTACAAGTATGGAAGTATGTTAGTTGTAGACTTACAGTGTTATTAACATATTCATAGCCATAAAGGTTTCGTAAGTCATTATTCTTACAAAAAAAGGTCCTCCTGGCAGCCTACACATAGTGGAAGGAGGTTGCTATGCAACATTCTAGCTTAGAAACTAAAGGCTGATTTATGGTAAGCACTCGACACTTTGAGAGTTTTGTCGCATGACAGAAATGAAAGTTGGACAATCAATTTATGCTTTTCAGAAAGATTTTCAGTTATCTCAGTGGTAACCAGATTACCTGCTTTTTTGGTTGAGCATAATCTGCACAAAGAACTGTATAAATCACTAAAATATCCCCCTGTGTATGTGTTGGAAACTTAATAACTGGATCTATGTTAACTGACCAAGACTCACAGTCTGTGAAGTTTTCTTTTTTACTGTAGACAGATTTAGTTGTTATGGTGGTCATAAAGTAAAGTGTAAGGATCCATAAATTGAAACACTGATTTCTTCTTTCTGTTTAGTGGACATCAAAACTATTTTAGTGCAATAAATGTCTGTTGTTATTTTATCCTGGTGCTGTTTGGTCAGACTATTCACTCTCAGCTCAACAGAGACTGCTTCTGACAAGCTGAAAACAGGTCAAAGTCAGTGTAAAGTGAAAACTATAAGACCACATAAGTAACAGGATGCAGTTACTTTGGGCAACAAAATATGAGGGTGTCTGAACATGACAGAATTCTCCAGCTATGCCAGAAGAAAGGAGAGTCTCAAGGGACATTTTGTCCTGTTGAAAAGATGACATATCAGTGAAAGGTGAATGGACTTTATTTAGCACTTTCTAGTCTTTTAATGACTCAAAGTGTTGTAAAGTGCTTTGGGTAGTTAAAAAGTCAGCATTCACTTTTTAACAAACACATTCACACACTAATGGCATGTGGCTTCTTCATTTCAAAACACACACAGTCGGACATCAATGGAAGAGTAATTTTGGATACTTTGGGGTTCAATATCCTGCCCAAGGACCCTCCAGAATACTGCCTTCCCTGCAGACTACAGAAGACAGGGATCAAACCACCAACCTTCGGAGAAGCACACGAGTAGACAACCCACTATATCTCCTGTGACACAGCCACTCCTTCTACCAAAATTCATTGAAAGTGTCCAACTCCCTGTATACATTGTTACCTTAACCTAGCCTACCATGCTAGCTATAAGTGTAGTCAATCCAACTTTATAATCTGTTACCAATTAATGGAATTTTTAACCTTAAATGTACTCAAATGAGGTATGATGGATTGTGTTGTTGAAGTGGACAATAAGACCCTAACTCCTGACCCTGACTGTATACTGAGATGAAGTCTGACTTCTTGGTGAGAATAACAGCTTGGATGTGACTAAAAGGTACTTAGAATTTTAAAAATGCCGATATCAATATGCAGGCTAAATACAGATATAAAGGGAGATCTTATCAAGCAACATAACTGTGAACCATATATGTGCAGGGTTTTTTGAGAGTGAACAGTGCATCTTTAGCTGATCTTTTTTATATGTTCATCATAGATCTCAATACATGTAACTCCAACACACCAAGAGAGTATCACTATGAGATGGTGGGATGTCACCTTCTCGTCCTGAAAGGTTTCAGTATATACTTTGCAGTATACTGAATAACTGGAAATTCAAAGAGAGATTCACTTTTTAATACCACAAAGTACCATGGTGTTTATCAAACATATTTTTGCCTTGCAGACCAGCTTCTGAGTTGAATAAAGTGGTCATGTTCAACAGCAAATGTAACAGCTTTGTGGTCATGACAGCAGGGAAAAAGAACATTTGCAGTTACCTCCATGGAAATAGAGTAAATTGTTAGTTTCTCTTATTTTACAGATCCGAGGTCTTGGGAAGTTAAAACTTTGATTTTATAACCCGCCCCCTCACCTCACACTCTGACACACAGGCACACACACACACACGCACAGCCCAGAGGGAAACAACAGGATGTTGAAGAACACTGCATTTGCAACTGGAGCAGAGACAGTTCACCCGACAGAATTTTCTCCAAATCCTTCAATTGAATTTCCCTCCCGCAAGGGAAAGATGTTGCTCCCTTTCCAAACCAATATCCCGGAGCAAACACTTGTGTCAGCTGTTTGTGTCTGCCAATAAAATTATGACTATGAATATTTTAAAGGCAAAGAGAGTTTGCTTTCGGTAACACTTGTCACTTTGAGAACGTACTAATGTTCGGAAATACATTAGACAGCACATTATACAAACACTTGCATTGATAAAGATATTTTGCACGGTTGGCAAATTGTTTATTATGCAATGTGCAGGTGAGTTATTGACACAAAGATCTCTTTCTTTCCATCTTTTCCTTATCTAGAGAGGTTTTCATGTATATATGTCAACCATGCAGATGGTTAATAGTATTTTGTGAATGAACTTATACATTTATTACATTCCACACTGACCTATTTAAGACTTATAACTAATGCAGGGATATTTACTTCAATGATCTCCTGAAAAAAATTAGCATAAAAGCTTGCTTTTGTTCAAGGAGGATTTCAAAGTCAAGTCCCTCATTGTCTGGGTAAAAATAAATTCACAGTTTAGTCTGAATTCTTGCTTGTCAGATGTATTTTCCCTCCTAACAATGTATCATATGCAATTCCTCCTGGCCAGTGTATTGAATTGATACAGTCACTGCAGTGGGGTTCACTTACAGGACAGTAGCTGCTGCAAGTGGAAGTGATAGTATATATAATGCTCTGTTTTGAATTGCTTCAGTGCTGCTCAGGAGAATGACGCATGTTGTTATCTATGATTCAACAGTAATGCTTATTTTCTGTGCCCTTTCATTGTACTTGATGTCTATCAGCTGTGTTATTGATGAGTAGAGCCTTGCAGCTGTTTACACCAGCTGAGCTGTGCACGTCCCTCCATTTCATTCAGCCGTGTTGACTTGAGCTGATATAAATTGAGTGAATGCAATTGATTTTGGGCATCTACCTTTCAGCGAAGGGGAAGTTAGTGAAAAGAGGAAGAGACAGCAGCACCTCTGTGCAGCACAGAGGAGGAGAAAGAAATGTGTGTGAGAGCGATAGAGACAGACAGATGGTGTTGCTACACAGGAGCCTGCCCTAATGTAGTTCAGCCCTTATCACTGCTAGCAGCATTTCGGCACAAATTTAAACAGATAGAGGGAATAGTAAACACAGCTAAGGTTTAAAAGATTCATTACAAATTTAACAACACATTAACAACATTGACTTAGTGGGGCCAAATAACATTTTATTCAGATTTTACTAGTTCTTTTTAACAATGATAGATTAATTTGGATATGGCTGCAGTGCAATAATTAATTTAAATTCTTTTTTTTTTAAGCCATTCTAGCTGTGTGGTCAGATGGTTGGTCCCTCCCTTTAGACAGAAATATTTCTGCAGTTACTAAATAAGCGTGCATGGAATATTGCACAGACATTTATGCTCAAAAAGGATGAATTGTTAAAATCTTTAAGCCCCTTGACTTTTCCCTAGCACCATCAAGTCAAAGGGCCCTATTGTATACTTGGCGCAAACGCGGTGCGCCAGTGGCGCAGGTGTCATTGCTATCTTACACTCAGCGCAAACGTCATTTTTGCCACAAGTGTAAGATAGCAAATCCACTTGCGCCGGGTCTGTGCGCCGAGGGGTGGAGGTCTGAGAATGAAGGCGGAATGGAGGCATGTCCTGATGCGTTTGCTATCGTACACCCGGCGGAATGAGGTCAAATGCGCCAGGAGTTTAGACCAGCCAAAACCTGGTCTAAATGGAGGCGCAAACGTGAAACAGCCAGGACCATAAGATAGGGCGCAGTTGGCCAACATGCTCACACTCATCTCCACAATCAAACACACCTTTCTTTTCTGTTTTTGCCTCTCAGCAGTGTAAAATATTTAAGTGTGCTTTGGGCATATTTAGTGAAGTTAGTAAAGAGTCCTTTGAAAATATTTTTGATCACAAAATATTAAGTTTGAAGTAAACAGTATGCGGATGGGAGTGTGTATATCTTGCATTGCCCCCCCCTCCACCCCCGCCAAATTTCAAATTAGGAATGGTTGTATTCATAATGCCAAATTAATCTCTATGGACGGGACAGGATCTCATCTGTCGGATCGTCTTTAACAGATCGGTCACTGACAGCGGGAGCACACTTCCTTGTTCATGTCAGCCTATTTATTTGATCAGAAAAACAAGGATTAAATAATAATTATCTTTAACAATGAACATGAAGTCAAAAGTTCTGTCTCCTCATCGCTGAATCGCCTTTCTCCTTTTAAATTCAATATCAACAAGTGGCTGAAAGAAAAACAGTGCGTCAACCATTAATAACCAGGTTCTATTCACAAAATTTATTTAATTATTAGGTGTGTGCATGTGAGCTTGTGTATGCATGCGTGCGTGCCTGCGTATGTGTGTGTTTGCCTGTGCCGGCGAAAATATATTGTAGAAATAGAAATGACAAAATATGGAAATGTTTGCTTTCTAAACGATTTGACTTCAGGGGGGAATGGCTGAGAGCATTCGTTGAGCGTAGTCCCGGTCCAGCCGAATAAACAAACGAACGAACGAATGAATAAATAAATAAATAAATCCTTATAGTTCAGCCGTTTACGTTTGCGCTGGGTGTACTATACCAATACAACTGCGCCACTGGCCAATCATGAACAAGTGAGGTCAACAACTTTGCTAACATAAACTAAACAACTTCAGCAACACAAGACACATACTTAGCAAGCCAGCTATTAACGTCACATCCCAGTTTAATAGTTGGTAGACCCGCTCAGCATTTGTCATTCTGCCTTTTATTTAGCGAAACTCGCACCCACAACTGAAAGTCAGATTGAGGATAACTCATCTCCTTGGTCACTCATCTTTCCATCTCAGTATCCTCCTCTGTACCTTAACCTCTATCTTGATGGTGCCAATGACCAAAAGCCAGTCTGACTCAGACATCGCACCTGTCCAAGTTGTTAGCTCAGTCATTCTCTCTCTTTACCTCTCCATCAATACTCTCTTCTGTCTCTTTGTCACCTGTTTTGCGATGCTCTTCAATGACCAAAGCCAGCCTGACCACTCCTATCCTAGTTTCTTGCTTAGCACTATTTTTTTTTTTTTTTTATCATTAACACAACATCCTCTTTAGTATTTCCATCTATGACATACTGAGGACTTGCCGGCTTTGGTTGTGTTGTGGATCCCCACCTGCTCCTTTACAACCTCCTCAGGCTTATGTCAGTCCAAAGCTCCTGTGATATTGTGCAGCTAAAAACAAACAGCTCCCTGTGCTGAATAACTAACATAGCTAACTAGCAGCTACAGTAACAGTGGTTCCAAGTTACTCTCCATAAATCATAAGGCACCTGGAAAATATCCGAGGCAAAAGTAGAAGATATTTTCCCCAACAAAATCCAATTACAGTCTCGGTTTGTGAGATGAAGCACAGTAAAGTATAATGCTGGGCTTCTTACCATTTCATAGCAGCTCCCCCCTAAGTTACATTGTAACTAACTACAGTAACAGGTGTTCTGAATGCAGTGCGACTGACACAGACATCATTCACCCAAGTCGGTGCAACATCAAAATGATTTTTAAGTTATTAATTTATGGCAGCATTGTTACATAATGGGATCTAAAAATGGTGTGATCCTACTTGATGCAGGTGAAAGAATTTCATTGCCAGCCATCCTTAGGTTTTGTAGCAAGAAGTAGCAAAGAGTAATAGTGAGAGTTATACAGAGCTATACAGCTCTCTCTAAATTTATGTGCAGTTCAGTTCTTCGAATAATAATGCAGAAAGTGTGAAGTATTTCTGTTTGAGATAGTTAAAAGTTGTAAGCCAGCTTAGCACCCTTAAAATAATACTTCTTCCCCTAGATAAAGAAGGAGCTCATGGTCAATGCCTTTTTGACATTCTCTGCTGAGGATTTCTACAAAGAGGTCTGTATGCTCCGTGACTTCTGGACTTAAGTGTGTAAATATATGCAGGGGCTTCCTAAAAAAGTAATTGTGTTAGATTATCAAAACTTAACTTCTCCTACCTTACACCTATTAATAACCCCTTGACAAATGTGCAGAGAATTGTCACAGATTGCTTGAATATGTGAACCCTTATGTGAAGTAAATTTTTTAGTTAAACTTGCACCAACTGATTTTTTTGGCCATTTGGTGGGGGTAGAAACAATTTCTGATCCCAGTGCTTACACATTCTAACGTGATAAGTAAATGTCCTGGATTTGAATGTACATTGTAAATATGTTTGCAAGAAGTTGCTAATTTTAACATCTAGCTGACAATGAAATCATCATTCAGTTGGAGTTGTGTGTCTGTCCAGCTGAAAATGTGAGTCTAATATTTACTCTCTTTATACCCCTTTTTTTTTGGTCTTCACCAACCCTGCAGGGAAATATCTGGATCTTTAACTGGCTCACCAACTAGTAACTATGTGTCTGCTGTTTGGTGCAGAGCAGGTAGTGTACTGCAGGTTGTCATAGCTTTTTCTCCAAAAATAGCTACCTGCTGTGACCAAAAATGAGGCTTTGAGAACAGAAAGATTGAACCAGAGCAGTGAAGTTGTGGCTACAGAGCAATGATATAAACTCACTGTAAACTTTCTTAAAGTCAAGGGGAGCTGCAGACGCAGGCAACAATTCTCTGTAGGAGCAGAGACCCCTTTCATATTGTTATATGTCATTCTGTCATTCTTATCATAGAAACATTGGCTTTAGCTCTTTAACAGCTTTTATCCATTCAGCACCATTCAGATAAAAAAATATATTATAGAAAAAACAGCGGCTATTTATATATATTTATGTATAAGTCAGCAGGCATGTCTGATAGGGACAAAATATTCAATTTGTTAACAACACTTAAACTGTATGAGTACTATTACATCTGATGTTGTTTCAGGTGACCTCTGAAGAGAAGAAAGATACTGTGCAGTCAACATAACAACATGTCAATATCTTGTCCTTCTTTCACACTTAACCTTTCTTGGCTGTGTATTTCTCCTTAGTCTGATTTATATACACTCAGCAATGTCAATTCAGTCCACAAAACAACATGTCAAAACATATTGAACAAAATTTTGATGAAGCAATGTCATCTTTTATTACAAGGGATCATTTCAGGAAAAACAAGTTCTGTTGTAGCGTCTCTACAGATTGCCCCTGTATGTTTCTTGAGGCACAGTTTGCTATCAACAGCAGATATTTATAGCTGTCCACCAACTCAATTTCCTTGCCTTCGATTACAGTGGGCAGTAATCCTCCAAAAGTTATTGCTATGTGCAGTTTTTTAAAATGCTCAAGTCAAAGCAGAATTCATCACGGCTGGACATAAAGTCATCGGTAACATGACCGCATCCATACACCCCCTAATCCTTCACGGCAAATGGCCATAAGGAGGATCCTTACAGTCCATAAAATGACTCCACAAATTTGCAGTTCATCACTGCTTTACATTAAACCGGCTGTAAGGCTTCAATAATTCACAGTAATGTGCTGTTCTTTTCATTGGTGACACATTTCTCAAATAAGAGATGGATACAATAACATAAAAAAGTATTTTGTAATAAAATTACAGATCACATGTATTAAAACAAAATACAAATTATTGGAATGAGAAAATGATTTAATTAAAGTACATACAACCAAAGTAAACATTCATTTCAAACTAAAAAATCAATGCTAAATAAACCAATATTAAAACATTTTCAGCCTCAGTACGACTCTGATCTTAATTCATGACATCATGAAGTTGTACTTTACTTATTTTTCTCATTATTGATCTAAGTGGCCAATAAGAATACACCTTAGGGGAGAGGCAGTTCATTTAAGGGTCAGTGCTGAATAGTTTCAAAGTGACCACTGACTGGTGAAACTGAACTGGCCATGTTAATGCATTGGCTCTGTCAGATGACAGTAAGACTGAGCATTTTACTGGATACCTTTTAAAGTGAGACAAGAGTGATCAAGCAAATTCCCAAATCTCAAACTTTACAAGCAAAATCTGCAAGAGACACAAAGTACCAAGAACAGTGGCGATGCAGAGTGTAATACTATACAAAATAGTAAAGAGATAAAGAAAAGTAAGCCTCCAACCCCTTTACAGCAACAAACTAAACAAAAGTAGTTTCCTTTGTATACTCCTAAACTCTTAGGTCCTTCCATTTCAATACCAGTTTTTATTGATTGATTTAACATTTAAGTTCAGTCTCTTAAATATACATCACAAACATGTTTATTTGACAGTTCTAGTGTGCATTTGTCTCCCAAAAACTCTCCTCTTCTGCTTTTCTTCTGTTGTATTACTGTTTTTTTTCAGTCGTGAGGAATACAAAATAAAGAGTTTACAATGGACACAAAGACCAGACAAGGCATGTCACGTAATTGAAAGGTTTACAAAGGTTAATTTTTAAAGATTTAAAGGTTTACAAAGAAACAGGTCCAAAAGCAAAACACACAAAACAGCTATTGAGCAGAACAGCTTTAAAAAATAAAGCTGATAAAAAAGTACACAAATACTGATGGTTTAAAGCAGTGCAAAGAAAATCTAAGACATGAAAATACAAAAGCAAATCCAACAACTAACTGAGATTACACAAGAAGCATAAGGAAGCAAACGAAAGACTGAGGAACGGAGTCACGATCGAAGAGCCAAAACAGACTGACAACAAAGGGAGAAAGTCAAGGAATTAAATTCTCAGACAAAGGAGAGACAACAAGACACAGGTGGAACATTTAGGAACAAAGCAAACAATCACACAGGAGGGAAACTTGTGGTACAGGGTGTTAGGAGTATGCTTATACTATCTACTGCATATGATATCAGTACAACTACAGCACTACCAGAGTGACAATTTAGCTCTAAGTTTTAACAAGATAGCCAAAGCTCTGCTGCATGGATCGTGTGTTGGCCGCCTCATATCTATGGCTGTCCGTTAATTTGCAAATACTAACTAAGCAAAAACCAGATCAGACCCAGGGGTCAGGATGATTTAGCTGATCTCCCATCCACTCAGAGGCAGTATTATGGTACATTTGCAAGCTAGGAACTTGTTACCCTAACTCATTAGCAAGTAAGTTAATGGCTAACATTAGCTAGTTGAAAACACAGCATCATATTTTTTAAAATGCTTTGTTGTCAAAGTAGATTTTTTTAAATAAAAAAAAAAATTAAAAATAAATAATTATTTATTTATTTTGTTACAAAGCTAATTTCCTGTTTCGGAACTTTGCTTTGTATGAGCATGCTATGGTCAATGTAAAAGAACTTTAAATTTAATTAGGGTTATTGCCTAATGTATGCGTAACATTTAAGGATAACCATAACCCTGAAATGTTAGGATGGTTGTTTTGGATACGCTCTCGAGTTTTATCAGACTAAATAATGAACTGTGTATAAGGAAGCTGAAAAAAGCCTCAAGCATCACTCTGATAAGGACGGACTAGCTGATAAGGTTGCATGGCATACTATAAAAAAGGAGAAGAGTTATGCAATGTTTTCTAATTCTAGTGCATTTAAACTTAACAAAATGGATTGATATTATATTTCATTATTTGTTTTATTCAATTCAATTCAATTCAATTTTATTTATATAGCGTCAATTCACAACAAAGTTGTCTCAAGACACTTTACATA
>JAPZDZ010000012.1:24997734-25008395 GCA_029783805.1 Acanthurus tennentii | reverse complement strand
ATGCATTTTTTCAGCTAAATAGTACAAACAACTAATGCTGTTTAGTAATGATAGCAGGTTTTACCAAAACATAAAAGTATAAGTAATGATCACTCAGAAGTTTATTTAGAAACAAAATCCGGGTTTACAGTGTAGCTGCTTAGATGGGTAATGAGAATGAGCTAGAAAGAACACTATCTTTAAATACTAACTGGATAATGTACAAAAAGAGTCCAACAAGAGTATTCATCCTAGAGAAAAACTAAGATAAATAAAAGTAGTTCTCAAAAAAGATTTTACTCCGTTAAAGCAGGTAATATTTGTGCATCTTTGTGGTTCATTGAAATATAACTGCTACCTAATAACTTACATAGATAACTTACAAGTCTATGCAAAGTCCCACGTGTTGACATGACTTTTACCACTGTTCAGTGTGTTTTCAAAATAGCCATTATACTGTAAGAATAAGATCAATGCAGAACGTCAGCATCTGTATTACTTTTATAAACGCTGATGTTGGGAGGCATTTTTGCTGAAATCATCTAATACACAGGATGAAATTGCATCGACTTTTTCACTTGGTAATATTCTTTCTCTCTGTGAGGTAAACTGTGAATTAATCAAATTAAGTCATGTAAGGGAGAATCTCTTGATCACAGAGTTTGGTTAAAAGTTAGAGATCAGAAAACCCACTTTGCCTCAATATGCATAGATAATGAAAACCCCTTTCCTCTTCTTTGATGCCAGATATCCATGCGTGTTCAAAAGACTTCTTGGGAGAAAACTCCTCCTGAGCAGTGTGACGTCTCAGCAGATTGCAAGATGAAAGCAATATGTTTTAACATTTCCCCTTTTCTTCTCCCCTCTTCTTCTCCCCTCTCTCCCCCTCCACAGGTTTATGTGGCTGCAGTGCATCAGGTAGGCCATGCCCTTCACCTGTGCCTGCTTCTGTGGCCTGAATGGCTTTTGCCGCAGACGAAGAAAGAAGAAAAAGGAGCAAGTAGAGGAAGAGGAGGGTGAGGAGGTAGAACAGTGGTGGGATCAGGAGACAGAGGTGTGACAGCAGTGCTGTCAGCTGCGATCTCTGCACCTTCACTGAGGTTTTATCCTTTAACAGCCTGGTCTGAACAGCCTGTGTTACTGCTGCTTAGTAAAGACTGTATGATATAATTATGGAAATACTATAACAGGGATGGAAAAGAGGCTTCAATAAATAGGTTTTATTGTAAATTCAGAACTACTTGGGCATTTTAAAACGTACTATTGTATCTTTTCAGATAGTATCTCTGACTTAACTTTAGGTTCTACTTATTTTATTCTTTTCAAACTGTCTAAACTGAAAAACCCAGTCCTGTCTTGAGTTATGTTTCCAGAGATGAATCATACTGATGAAAATAAAATCCTGTGAGCTCATCCCTATTACCAGTTCCTACACCACTCTAATTTTCCCTTGGCAGCTGACTGAAAACTTTGCTTCTGCTGATGTGATTCCAAAAAAACATTTCTTATCTGTTTGATTCATGGTTCGTCATAACTGGTGTACTGTGTAGGGTTTGAAGAGACGCCGGGCGCTAGAAATCCATTATTTCTTTCGGTCACACCTCTCAGTAACGCCCCATCTCTCCCTTCTCTGCCTTAATCGTAATGCCACAGAGGCTGAATTGGAACCAAAGCTCAGCGGAGCTCTGCACCTCCTCACCTACCTGCTTATGTCAGATCAACTTAGTGAAAACTTCAGCCAAGTAAGAAAGTGTACAGTGATTTCCAAAGTCACCCACAGAGGGCTGGAGCCTATCTCAGTTTTCACGCTGAGCTGGGCCCAATCTAAAGCCGAGCAGCTGTCCAATCAGCAGCTTAGCTGGAGTGTGAAGATAGAAGTCAAGGGTCAGAATGAGCAACAGGCTTTGTGAGAAGTCCCTCCTCTGATGCAGTAGCATCTCTGTCTCATTAATAAGCAGCCAAGTAATTACAAACACACACACACTGATGCAGACCCATCCATTAATGTCCCCCAGTGGGAGTGGAGTGTCTGCGCATAAATGCCACTGCGGTGTGCTTCCAGCTGTCACCTGTGTGAATGTATGACTCTGAAAGTGTGTGTCTGCATGCTTGTGTTTTCTTCTCAGCTGCAACAATAGACTTTGAAACCTGAAAGAAGTGGTTAAGATTTTTTATTCAGCGGCTTATAGAACTGCCTTTTCAGACTGCACATCAAGACACAAAGACAAAGGCACACACACAGGTCTCATTAGCATGTGTGATTATGCATGGCACGTCCAGTCAGGCAGTGGAGATGTAATTAACCTTTTCCAGCAGGAAACAGATGCCTGGATGTCACACACAAACACACACAATGACACACAAAAAAGACACACACACACACGCGTCTGCTGTCAGAGAAATAAAGCCAACGTCACGGTGTCACGGAAACAAAGCCCCAAAAAGCACCGCCTGGCACTCTGTGATAATCCCCTCACACATATTTACATTCAGGGCTGCCGCCGTCTCCGCCCCCTGCCTCCACCCATCCATCCTCTCACTCCTCTCACTCCTCTCAGTCCACCTTTTCGCCCCCTACCTGATTCACCCTTTTCCCTCTGCTGTCTAGTCCTCTTCTCCATCTTGTCCTCCCTCATTGTCGGGTTCATCCGTTTGTTATCAGTGGATAGACATGGCTTTGCATGGTAGCTCCCATAGATTAGCCCCCACTCTCCTTTTCTGACTCTGAATATCAGGGATTTCTTCAGGCGGGCAAAAAGCTGCTTTACGACAGATTAATGGACGGCCCTGTTTGTGTCTGTTGGTGTGTGTCTGTGCCTGCGTGGAATAGATTGTCTGTTTACTCATTCTCCTGCTACAAGCAACGAAATGAGACAAAGCTAAAGCCATTTCACAGTGTAGAGCACCTATTATGATTCACTGTGTTACGACGCAGCCCTAATGAGAAAGAGAGAGAATGAGAAGAGGGGTTGGTGGAGGATCGGAGAGGAAGAGAGAAAAAGACGGTAATGAGAGCGAGAGTTGGATATGGAAGAGGGGGGCTAATGCTAGACAGAGCAGTCATGCTAATTGGCTACAGTGGATAACTTTCTGAGGCGGGGGATGAGTGTGTGCGTAACTGTGTGTGTGTGTGTGTGTGTGGTAAGGGGGCAGAGAAAAGAACAGCCTGATCTGTCTGCGTTACACTCATTTAACGCTCCCTCCATTTCACCTCTTTAATGAGAAGAATATTCGCTTCAGTAATGGCGAAAGACATGAAATTGGTAACGATTTGTAGCTCACACACACACTTGGAGGTGTTAAGCAGGAGCGGGGAAGGGTGGGGTGTGTGTGTGTGTGTGTGTCAGTGTGTTTGGGGGGGCATGGGGGGGCTGTAGGGAGCAGTTGGTGTGTGTGTGTGTGTACCCAGTCCTTTATGGATCATGGCAATTTTCAGGGAATGTAACTCAAGGACAAACAGCTAAAAATAGAGGGGTGGTGCACGACTCCTGCGAGAGCAGGGGGATGGGGGTGGTGGGGGTGGCGGGAGGAGGTGTGTGCACATGTGTGTGGGTGGGGACAGCGAAAACCAGTCCTGTCGCATTAGATTTGGGTCAGAAACGAGGGAAGAGACAACGAAGCGGAGAGTGTTACAGACGGCAGGGAGATTCATCACTCTCTGCTCCATGTATCTTTTGCCCGTCTCCCAGCAGCTCACCGGCCTTCCCCTTCTCCCCACAAATGATGGTAAACTGCTGGAAAGACAAAAGGAGAAGTAAAAAGAGAAAAAGAGACAATACCACAGCTAGTTTTGATAATATTATAGTATAAATACATGCCATCCTATACATTATACAGCACTTGCTATATAATGAGTGCATGCATGAATTCATATGATGACAGATCCCAATGGAGTACAGACTCTAATGGTAAAGCCTTTGGTCTGTTTCCAACTTCAAGGAAAAGTGTGACATTTTTAGAAAGATGTTTATTTGCTTTCTTGTTGACAAAAAGAAGTGTGTAGAAGCTACAGGAGCTATAAACATGTCCACGATGGTGCACAGCTCAGGAAAATAAAACCCTCTCACCATCTCAGTATTACAGGGGAGTCAAGTATCTAATACTGAAACTATGCAACTGAAGGTGCTTTCAAAGACCAAACAGGTGCAAATGCAATTCAGGGACAACTGATACAGCTTAATGCATCACAAAATGCTCATAAGGGTACCCTGAGTTAAAAAATGAATTTTCCAATTTTTTTGTAAAAACATAGATTTTGTGTATTGGCCCAAATTGGATCAAAAAGGAATATCAGTGTACTGGTAATGCTAGCACATGTTGTGGAGCTGCAGTGACCAGTTAAAAAGCTCATTTAAAAGGTTAAGGGTGAAGACACAAATAATATACCCACATCATTCCCCAATTCAAATTCCTGCAGGTGATCGTGTTGCATGACATCACCTTCCTTCCCAAATGCCCTATCTAGTCTACTCTCACTAAGAGCAAAATTCCAAAGGAATAATCTCTAAAAAAATGTTCAGTAACTAATAAGTGTGCATATGCATCCAAGTGGCAGTTGCCCCAACTCTTACTGCCGTTGCTTCCTAACTGCATCAGGATGCTGAAAGCTTACTATGGAATTGATAATGGGAGTTTTTCCCATTCTGGAAGCATCTATACATGCCATTAGAGCCATGATAGTGTTGGCACTATTCTTTGGGGAATGAAACCCTTGACTCTGGCAGTGTTACTGCCGTGATATACAGCTCTTTTTTTCCCTCAAGTGTGTCCTCATGTACTTCAGCCTACTGTCCTTCCACCGCTTTCTCTTTCCTTCACACATATCTGTTCTGTTGTCCGGAGGAGGAAGAAAGTGATGGTTTAACCATGACTAATTAGGCGGACTGAGATGCAGAGGTCTGATAGACTGATGATAGAGTCAGGAGGGAAGTGCCAACGCAGGCCGCTTAGGGCTCCCATGAGCATGGGGTAAAGGGATGACGAGAGAGGAGAGAAAAAATGAGCAGCGGAGGAGGAGAGAGATATATAGCGTAATTGAGACTGTAATGGTTTTTGTCAGGAGCACCTGTCAGGGTCAAGTTAAAACGGCTTTTGCGAGAGAGGAAGAGAGGGAAGGAGAGGATGGGAGAGGGGAGAAGGGGCCAATTGGAGTCGGGATCCCGGTGAGGAGAGGCCCTCGTCCATGCCAACCTCACCTGATTTCCAATTTGTGCCAGCCTACAGACACTAAACACCAGTGTGAGCCGCAAGCAGACACACAAACGCTGATTGGAGAGTGCTAACCATCTAAAAGCACCCATACACAATCAATCACACACATGCGCAAAGTCATGCTGACAACCCACCTAAGCTGGCTGATTGGACACATCTAAGCTCTTAACAAGGTGTGCAGACCTCAGCCCTGTGATTGGGAGATAAAACTGCCACAGTTAAATATCTAATTCTCCCTCAAGCCTAGATAAAAACAAGGTGCCACGCTGATTAGATTGCAGCCTGCTGTGCCAACCTCAAGTCTCCGCCATGTTCATTACCAAACATCAGCCCCCAACCCCTGCAAATCCTCCATTCCTGTTCTGCTGTCAACCCCAAATACTCTGTTTGTGATGGAAAAGAAATTCTGACACCCTTGAGAGCTGAGGTCGATAGTTGAGGAGTGATGAAATTACCTCGAGGAAAATTTATTTATAAATCAGTGTTTAAGCTGCACCCGGCAATTTCACATGGTGACAGCTCTGAATGGCAGCAAATAACTGAGTGGAATTTAGGTCCTCGATACCAAGAAATTCTGTTAAGGCAGTGTCAGTAAATGTCCTGCTCCTGGTCCAGAGAGGGTGGAGGTGATGAAGAGGCTAAGCCATCATCCTAAGGACAAAGTTCTCAATCTGCACTGTTTGAGACTTTTTTTTTTGTAGTTTCTTGGAAAATGTTTGCTGCTATCAAACAGAATTTGATTGAGGCAGGCAATAAAAACCTCCACATTTTGGAGAAGTATTTTTATGAAATCTTAATAAATGTGCTTTTAAGTAAATAGAAAGTTTTATCATCTATATGAACAGAAGGACAATAAGCTGGCTTTCCTCCTTTAATAAACCTTTGTTCATTCTTTGTGTTTCTGCTCCACTTCTGAAACACCATTACTATCTTTTCTTATATTGTATTCATCTTGAACAGTTTGTTAAAACCTCAAGGTCTATTGAACATGTTTTGCAAGTACAAATACAGCATCAAGGCAGCAAAAATAAACTCTTTTGATTTAAAGCCTTCATGTTTCTCTCTGGCCTTCACCACTGGCTGCAAAGACAAAGAAGATCTTCCATAGCCTCAGCTGCATCATGGACGGAGGGCTCAGTTTTGTGGAACATTCGCTATTAACAGTAGTTAAAATATTTCAGTGCACTACTTTCACCATTTTTCAATAAACACACACCAGGAACATTATTGGATAAACCTGGTTCACTGCCACAGTTTGGGTTTCGGAATAGTTTTCCTTAACAGTGTCAGAAAGTAATAAGGGTAATGAACCTGTTATTTTAAAGCAAGCAGCAGAGTGAGCAGCAAGTCTACCAGAAAAACCCCAACTTATGTCTTTTCTTAATGTTAAAAATCTCCAGGAGTCTTCAGTTATAGTGGACTGAAGGTAAAATGAGACGCACATTAAGATGCACATTTTCTCTTCAGCTTTCTCCACAGCTCTTAAAATCCTTTACAACAGCTCTCAAACACACAGCTTTCCGCCACTCTAAGGCTATTTTTAAATTTACCATATGGTCCTGAAATGAAGAGAAATGTATATTGAGCTGGGGGTTTTTTTTGTTTGTTTTGTTTTTTTTAACTGAACAGAGAAAAACTTTTCTAATTGGCTGGGGGCTGTAAACAGGTCAGCTTGCACATATCTGCTGCCAAATCACCACCATCAATGGGAGATAAATCAATTTTCTCTTTCCTTTTTTCCTCAGCCCTCTCTCTTCATCCTGCCCCACCTCCTGTTTTCATGCACACACATACTCAGACACACACTTCCACTGAAGCTGATTGATAACGGAGCGAGTATTGAGCAGTGGCTGTGGTCTAAATGAGAGTTTGATTTCTCAGGGGGTGTTAGCCCCTGTAACTATGCTGTTGAGTCACCATCAGAGACCTCTTCGCCATGCGTTGAGCGTGCGTGTGTGTGTGGGCTGTGAGCGCGCGCTTTAAACTCCTTTTGATTTAGTTGTGCTGAAGAACAATACTTTTCATTAGAGGCTGATAACATTCATTAAGAGCAATTCAGCAGGGCCACTAATGAGCTGCTCTGCTCTTGAACACCTCATTCTCCTTGAAAAACAATGAAGCGAAGCATCACAAAAAAAAAAACCTCACACACACACGGAAAGAAAATACTTGTTTCCATTGCATCTTGAGTCAATTCTCAAAACTGTTAGTTCATCAGAGCTCCAAATAAGTGAAAACCAGTTGGCTGAGTCTTTGTTTAGGAAGCTCTGACACTGAGCCTGTCTGCTCAAACTGCAGTTATACTTTGTCATTTAAGCCTTTCACAACATTTACTAAGCCACTGATATTGTCTAAACTAATAAAAAGCCTGTGCCTTCGATCCAAAATGCGGACAAAGCTGTCGAGCACATAGAAATTCACTCTGCTTTCCGGATTTCATCCATTAATGCTCCTTCATTCTGAGCAGCCAGACTTTAGTGATTGTTTGACAGGATTTATGTTTGTTGTCTGTAGCATCTTCTTTTACCACTGTTAGTGTTCTCCACTCACCACAAATCAGCAACAGATATAACAGCCTGTTTGTCGGCGCCTGACTTTTGCTATGGAGTTTTTATATTAATCATGTCTCTGGGCCTTTGCGGCAGGAGAACAAGTGAGGCAGAGATGGGGGGAGGAAAATGGAGAAGGAGGAGGGATCTTTAATAGAGTGACACCAACGAACACCTCGACATAGCGAGATACATAAACATGAGGTCAGAGAATCGAAAAACAAAGAAGGAGAAAGGGCAGGAGAAAGAAAACGTTAGAGAGTGAGAGCAGGAGGGACAGAAACACTACATCAGAAAGGTTGCCTCCATTGTCAAACTCTCACTCTGTTCAGGAAGCCACCAATCAATGCTTTGGCACGGCAGGGCATACGCTCACACACACATCAACCCGCAAGGTGTGTGAGTGTGATGGAGAGGAGGATGTGCTAGTGGTCTGCGTGCTGCAGGAGAGTGTGTGTTTGAAATGCAGAGCACGTCAAGAGTCCTAGGGAGCTCCTTTTGCAGCAAAGCCTCATTAAAGAGACACTTGCCTTAAAGCAAGGATATACTGCCAGACCCCACGCACATACACGCTCACACACACAAACACACACGCTCAGCGCCATCACTAGAGATTCACTCAGGCTAACAGAAAGTGATGCACACACAGAAGAGGCTTCAGACAAATCAAATAGAAATCTCTGTGAAGAAATAATCGTTGAGCGGGTGGAGACATAAACGTGGTGTAGTAAATGTGCTCCACTCGACTTTTTTTTTTTCCTTTTCCTCACCTTGTTCTCCTTATGAATAAAGTTTAATTTATCCACCAGCCACCCTGCCTCCATCTCACACTAATATTATATTCATGTATATTTGATTGTGTCAACTCTATGGAGATTGGCTATGCTGTATCTTGTGTGCCTTTTAAAAATGCATCAATGAATAAATAATGTCTGTAACCGCTGATTGAAAAAGCCATATTGCCAGAAAGCCATGATGAAATGATAATGTAATATCTGTCCCTGTGTTGAATAAAGCAAAGCACCCTTCATCCTTTCTCCTCTTTTTTTAAAAAATTCTCTCAAGTAAATGAAACCTTGAGCTCTGCAAATGCACCTTACACTGCCTGATGACATTCTCTTGTATGGTTTGCACTTCTGCTCTGAGAGCGTTTAATAAAGAGAAGGCCTCTTTCTATACATCTGAGTGCTGTGTGGTTGTTTGGAGATATTAATAAAGAGAAGCAAGCTGTTTCCCCGAGCGGCTCCCCACCTAATTGACAGTGATAGCAGAGACTCGTCTCCTGGGCTGACGTCGGGAGCCTAATAAAGATGCATTACTACGAGGATGCGAGAATGATGCGGTTCATGTGTGCCCTTCCCCCACCCACCCACTCCTCTCCCCCTCCTGCCCTCCTCTTTCTCACTCTCCATGCAAGCTGATTAAACTGATAAACTGCATCAAAAAGAGGGAGAAAAGGGGTTTTAAATAATGAAAGAGGAGGGTGTAAAAGACATAGTCGGCTAGAGAGGCGAGAGGAGCAGTGTGCCCCCCAAAAAATTGTTAATGGGGAGGCCAGATGTGGCTACTGAACACCAAAAATACACCATATACACCAAAACTAAGAATTATGACTAAATTTTAGGTATTCTTTTATGCTTTTGTAGTATTTACACGGGTATACAATATATATGTGTCAATATAAATGTTAAGGAATCTCATCTGGTACAGGCCTTCTTTGGACTCCTGTTACAGTTAATGTAGCTGTAGCACTTTTGTGACATGGCAAATCTAGTCTGCTGATCCTTGATTTTAATGTCTGAAGTATGAATATCAAATTTTTTCTAATGAACTTTTGTAGATCCTGCATTTTCTCAGTTACAGATTCGGTTGGTTTTCAGGTTCACTATGTTCACCAGGTTTGGTAAGAAAATTGACAGTAGGAAGCCCTATGTTGAGCCAATTTTTTTTTTTTATGGTTATTAGATTGTCTGAATTTTTATCTTTATTCTCCATTGTATTAAAATTAAAACAAACAACACTCATGTAAATAATAACCACTACAATACCATACTCTATACTCTATATTAAATATACACTTTGATAACCAATTTTGATCTTTTGTCATCTGGACTTCAAAATAAGACACATCTGGTCTCTTACATTTTTTTTACAGTACATGAATGTTTAAACCACAACTGAAATACTCACAAATTTTGTACTTTACAATATGTTCTTTACTAAAAGCTAGGTAAACCTCTATCCATTATTCATTCACATAGCTTTTGGGCCGCAAGCTAAAATGGGTGGACAGCTAAACAGCTCAGTACAACATCAAAATGTACTTGACATTGCACAAAAAAATTTGGTCTGCCTGCTTTTGCTGTTCCATGTTCTCAGAGTAAAATAACACACAATTTGAATTTTGACCAGCTAAATTTAGGTAACACACAAGGATAATCTGCTTAATTGGAAAAAACACCTGCAGGAGTTCACTCTGATGACCACCTCTCTATTGACAGCCACTCCTGTAGCCTGGCAGGTTTCTCTGTATGGCAGATCCGCCAGCTCTACTCAATTTCATATCTTGGAAATCTAAGGTTAGAAATGTCTAATTTCACTGTCCTCATATCTAAGTAAGTTACCATCACACACACCCACCTACTGTGTGTGTCTGTGTGTGTGTGTGTGTGTGTGTATGTGGAGTGTTTTTCTGTACAGCAGCCTAGAAAGTGCACAACAGTAGTCTGCTAGCCAGGTGTTTTGGGCAAACGCTCAATTGAAGGGTACAGAAAATAATTTGGGTGATATTACCAATTATCAGATGTGCATAGACCTAGGGCCCTATCCTACACCCTGCGCAAATGCGGTGCGCCAGTGGCGCAGGTGTCATTGCTATCTTACACTCAGCGCAAATGGCATTTTTGTCACAAGTGTAAGATA
>JAPZDZ010000012.1:24979435-24990026 GCA_029783805.1 Acanthurus tennentii | reverse complement strand
CTCCTGAATGGACCAATATTAACTAAAGAACTAAACTGCCACCTCAATATTTATTAAGTGTTATTTAGGATAAGTGGCAAAAAGCAACTTCTTTATGGTAAGTGTAGGTCACAGCGGTGGATGGACGATCACTGCCCACAGCACCTTCTGACAACCCAGATAGACAAGCCAAACCATGTAAGAAAAGAAAAAAGAGAGCTGGGATAAGAGCTGACAGTCCTGCTTGGACTCAGGATTTTTCCTGGCTGGCATCTGTTTGCAGGAAAATAAAATGGATCAAAAGAGGACTGGCCAGGCAGAGTAAACTCATAAACTGCTGTGCCTGCGTCTTTGCAAAGACCTGTCTCCTCCTCAACATCCAAGATTAAGTTGTTGCACTCGACATGCAGACTGTGTTCAGAGCCAACAGAGCGCAGGTGTCCAGCAGGGAGAAGGGAGGCAGACTCTTTGTTTTACATCAGTAGTGTTTGGTGCTCAAATTAGTGAAAAGTTGATGGACAGTGTATATCATATGTCAAACATTAGTAGATGTCAGTCTTAATATTGATACTAACTTGCGGTTCCTTTTTACATCCAGCCAGACACAAATTATTTCCCGGGTGTTAAGATTTATGTGTATGTATACAGTAGGTATGTATATAATAACTGTGTGTATTGGGCTTTTTATCCTATTCTACTGAGTGGTATTGTATGAGGAACTACAAACTTTTATTTCATTGTGAAAACCTATGTTGCACAAGGATGGATTTGTACCTTGTTTGTGCTTGAGCACATATCCTCATTTTGCAGCATGAATAAGCTCTTCAAATTTCTCAGTGTAAACCGCCAATTAAATGACCCCATTAAGTTATTTTTGACTGAAATGTACATGAATCTGCCACAAGTTGCATTTATGGCTTAAAAAATGAGAGGTTTGAGCATTAAAGGGGCACATTAAAGCAGCATGACACTTCTGGTAAATCACTCTTGGGCAACCTGAGGTGTGTAAATGAGGAACACATAGAGGATAATGGAGTAAATATTGGAGTTATGAACCCACAGTGTGGTCATTTAGCCTCAAGGTGTTGGCACAAGGTGTTTGGAATATTTTCTTATTTTAATTATTTCACTTTTTTCCTGAAATGGAACTCCAAAAATGATGGACTTGAGGACTTCTGCTGTTTTGGGAAAAGTTTTAACAACTGATGCTGCACCATATAACTCTTTCAACACACAAATTAAACTATAGTTCCGACTTAAAAATGTTACATTTATATTCAGGTTTTAAAACCAGAGAGATGCTTAGAATGCTTGGGAATTTGTTTAAAGGTCAAATATGTAAGGCTTCAACAGAAAAGATTGCATCTTCCGTACAATAAAAAAAAAACAGTGTTGATTTGTTTTAAATGTATTTTGTCTTTACTAAGCCGCAAACCTTCATTAAGTGATCTTGAGGAAATTTGTAGGACACAAAAATAGGCTCCATACACAATAATGACAAAATATTTTACCTTAAAAAAGTTGGTAGACACAGTTTGTTATTGGAAAATCCAGACAGAGAGCAATATCCATGTAGAGTTGTGTCTATGTACTTGATGAATGCAGGTCAGATATTCACTTTGCTTTTAGTTTCGTTTCAGCCTTCACAGACTTTCCAAGGGGCAACATTTGTCTCTTTAGCCACTAAATGCTTCCAGTACTGCAACAGCCAGTCACTAGCTGTGTCCGCCTGCTGTTTGCTGCTTGGAGGTTGGTGATATTCTGGGTTTATTAGAGATTTTTTTACTGTGACTGCCTGCTTTATTTGGAAAAAAACACTGAAGTAAGATGCTAAAGCAGTGAGTCTGAACCAAGTGTTACTGGTGGAGCAGGGACACCCCATGGCAGCTTGCAGTACTGCATATGCCTCAAACATCAGATCCTTAGTTTGACACTGATACAGTCAGGCTGATTTCAGTGCCAGACATAGGTTGGATAAATTGAAGTACAAACTAAACATATTTTCAATCTCGATCTAATCTGCCTGATTTTATCAAACTTCTGATCACCACAGTGTGTCTGTGTGTGATTGTGAGAGTGTGTGTGTGAGAGAGTGTCTGTGCAAATGTGTGTGCAAGTCTGCACCTCTTTGACTGTTATCAGAAGTCTGATTTAAACCCTGGCTGTCTCTGTTCTCTACAGGATGTGTCAGCCACTTGGGATTTTGGACAGACACAGTTTTTACAAAGATATCCAGATATCAGGACTGAGGGTGTCTCCCTTGAGAGATAAGGAAGCTTGATGGGTGACTGCATCATGGCATGGCAGGTGCAAGTTTCCAACTATGTTTATGGCATCTGGCTGCAATTTGTTATTAATCTATAAAGCTGAAGGTCAAAAACCAAAGTTGTTTGTTCTCATAAAGCCAGATTTAATCAAAACGAGACTGACATATACACATTTAAAGCTGTTTGAGCTTGCTTCTTTTATTAACTTTAATTTTCTATATATATAAATAAATTGAGCATATACTGCATATGTATAGATATCTTACTTTACCTACTGTACCTTATAAAAGTATATTTATTACTGTAATCAGCATTTAAGTAACTGGAGGAATACAAATGGCATTTCTCATTTAAAAAAAGAAACAAATGTGAAGTGCATAGTGGAAAATGATATTGGAAAATGTTACATGTAAACA
This sequence comes from Acanthurus tennentii, assembly GCA_029783805.1. Lineage (NCBI taxonomy): Eukaryota > Metazoa > Chordata > Actinopteri > Acanthuriformes > Acanthuridae > Acanthurus > Acanthurus tennentii. The sequence goes on along the minus strand of JAPZDZ010000012.1, from coordinate 24,987,364 downwards.
CCAGATATTTTTAGTTAAGCTAGCAATGTATCTCTAGAATTGGTGATTTTGGGAAGTGGTCCTCTTTAAAAACTGCACCGCTATTAGACGGTTGGACATGCATTTTGGCACACAGGTTAAAGTTCCTTTTAAAATGAAATGTTACAACTTTACTTGTCTTTCGACTTTTCCCGCACCATCAAATCTCGGATTTGATTTGAATAGACACCCAAGCACATTAGCATGAGATTTCATTGCACTGACTCACAACAGAGAAGCTATATACAACTACACTATAACAAAATAAATACTAAACATTAAAATAAGTACTATACTGATGTAAAATAATACAAAATCAAAACTAAGCCAGACATTTCCAACAGTATTAACTGTACTTTGTGTTGACAGCTATTTAGCAAATGTTTGGCTTGCTAACAGAAAAATCTCAAATGATGCTAAATTAGCATTTTGTTTAACACATCACTGTACAGCCTCATGGAGATGCATACATGTTGGTAGACTTGTTAAATTGTAATTATAGAAAGCATATGTACAGTAAATGAATATGTGCATGCCTGCAAACCTCTGAAATGAATCCAAATGTTGATCATGCAATAGAGTGTGATGAATATGTGGTGGAAATCATATTAAGCAAAACGAAGTGGCATATATAGACATTTGCAATCACTGCAAACACTGTTTTCATGGAGTCACATATAGTCACATAAATACACGCTAAAGCACTGTAGAAAATCAGAGGATGTCAGCGTATAAATAGATATATGAGCACAAATTTGTTAACCTGACACTCGAGATTGTTTGTTACATAGTACAATCTGGGAAGTCCTCCAAGTGTTTGGAAATAGGCAAACACTTTAGAAAAAAAATCTTTACAGGTGATTGGATGAGCCACCCTTCCTTATGAATTAGTCAATTAGGAGAAGAGTGAAATCATTTGTAGAACTCTTCTTAGCGCCTCCTCCAGTTAACAAATACTCTACAGTTCTGATATAACCCATGTTATAGAATTGTCTGTGCTGTGTTTGTTGTGCTGATTCTCTCAGCACTGTGCCTGCTAGATTTACTAAAGTGTTTCACCAGTCATAGCACTGTGGATTCACACTTCCAAGGACATAAAAAGACAGAGCTGGTAATGATACATCCCTTGTCTCACAGCAAGCAGACAGAAAGGAGATTTCACTGTCTTTCCAATTCTGATGCAATGTCTTATTCATTACAAGCCTATTGCAGGCTTTGGCGTGTGTGTCTCTTTTCTTTTGGACCCTCAGGGGAAACAGGCATCTGATATGGACTGGAATTAGAATTTATGCTCTTTTAGGAGCTGATTATCTCATGTATGGTGTTGTGGTATGGCACACCTTTTATGCATTAAAATGGTAAAGCTCCCTATGGAAGTAGGTCTGTACCGATAGAACCAATTCCCTGGTGTTGCCCTCACGCCGAGTGTTTGATTTTCCCATGTTTTCTCCTCTTTCATCCTCCTCTCTCTGGTACATGGTGTGTATACCATTCTTCCACCCTCATCTCTGTTTGTTCTGATAATGAGCGTAGAGGCATACACGGCCTGCCCACAGAGAGACACAGGCACAGTGAGTAAAAAAAGAGAGAGTCAAGGAGTAGAGAGAGAACACTCTGTTTTCATAGGAGACTCCTTGTGCTCCACTTTTGCCATAATGGCCTATTTGTGTATGACAATCTCGCTCCAACACCTCACCTGTGATGCCTGGTTTATTTTAAACAATGCAGAGTATGCATTCCCTGATGTAGTCACATGTGCATGTGTTTTAATGTGTCTGCATGTGCCTGCATGTGTGTGTGTTTTCTTCCACTATGTGGGAAGCCGACTCCTGTGCCTCTCATCTATCAGCTCAGTAAGGTTGCTATGGGAACGACAGAGGACCAACAAAAGTAATGAAGATGCTCTGAATTGTTGTGAGGTGACCTTGAAAAGCTGGAGTAGCCTTGTCTGCAGGTAAGATGCACGAGTTGCAAGTTATTCCCGATGCACACAGTTGTGCAGTTATTTGAAAAGGTGTTAAGTTGCAGCTTCAACCAACTCAGAGCTCACTGTTACGCATGCCTCTCTTTCTTATCAGGTTGCTGAGTTTACAAACATGAACTTCTTTAGATGGTGAAAATGAGTCATATCGTCTTTGATGGGAAATGTTCAGTCAAATCAGCCAGATGTTTTCTTCAAATATTAAAAATCTTCCTTCCGTCCTGATCCTGTTTCACACACCAGCACAGCAGATCACTAGAGTGTTGCTATTAACACTTATCCTTTAATCAAATGCTGATTGAGTGGCAAGGAAGCCAGGTGGAGGTTCTATCTGGAAAATAACCATCAATTTCTGTAAAATTAGACTTAAGTGCCTGTTAAGGGAAACTCCAGATAAATTGAAAGCTGTACCTGAACAATTTGGAGTAACATGCATGCTCTTGGTCCTTTTGAAAGTCACATTGAACACATTGAAAAAAAATGACACCTGTTCTTTGTTGCACAGAGATTCTTGCAGATGAGAATTACAAGCTAAAAAACACCAAGATACCACAATATGCAGCAAATGTACTTTTTTGCCGGATTGAATTGAAACTGACAGCTGCTGGATGACAACATTGGTGGTAAGTTGTTTCATATTCATTATTTGTGATGACAGCGGCCTGTAATACATGATGACTATCTGGTCTTTTCAAAAAAACATTGTTGCTGCTTGTTTTGTTGACTGCTGTGACTGCTTGGTTATTGTAGTAACAGCAGGCAACACATTGCTTGTGGTTTGTTGTGTTGTGTGGCTTGATTATGTGGCCTGTTTGTGCATGGCTGTGTGGCTGTATGGGATTCAACATCACTGAATATCCAATCTTATTCATTTGTCTCTTATTCTTGGTTCCCTGCTCTGCATGTGTTGTCTGCTTAAGTTTTTATTCTTTATCCGTCTAAGATTTGAGCAAATTATCAGTAAGTTCATGGCTTCAACCATGGTTTTAAATAGCTTATCATCAGTAGTGCTGCTTTTTATCAGCATGTCACTGTTTAATGATAAATGAGTGGCTCGCAGTTGTGATGACTGACCCACTGTTATGTATAAATTTTGTGGCCTGTGGCTTGGCTTGTCCTCAGGGGATTAATTAACACTTACTTTGTTTGTTAGGCACATGCAGATATAAACCTTGACCTGTGTTGCAATGGAAAGCAATGGAGCAAAAGCACCACTCCTGCACATGGCGCAAGACTGGGGGTGAAATGGCTGAGGCACAGAGGAGGAGTAGATAGTGGAGAGTTACTGGAGCTTACGGCACGAAGCTGGAAAGAGTTAATTATGGCTGAGTGATGTAGGTGGTATCTGGCTCTGAAGGCAAACACGGAGAAGCACAGGTAAGCACATGGCAAAGAAACAAAGAATATACTGGTAAGTCACACTAGTAATTATCTCCTTAGAGTTGGAGCCAACACCACCACATGAAGAGGAAACAGTCTGGTGGAGACTGCATAAGACCAGAGTTCTTATGCAGTGCTTGATGATAATGATGATGAGGAGTTGCAGGTGTGCCGGGTCAGGAGCTTGAGGCACACCAAGCCTCTACCGAAAAAAAAAACACACAGCAAAGAAAACCCTGCAAACCCCACAGTTCCAAAATACACTTCAAGTACCACCACATGATGAGTAGTTTTCTTGGATTTATTATGACCAATCTTTGAATTACAAGATGTTTCTTTGTTAAATACAGAATGTCTTTGTGTGTTTATTCTGTTTGTTGCTGGTCTGACAGCGGTTGCTGCTTTGATCGTATCTTCTACGTCACAAGAAAGTAAGTTTTCAAATGAAGTGTGGCCTGAGACAGCAGTTAAAATAGCACTCCATGTACCTGATAAACAGGAACGTTAAAATGCTTATCGCTAAGGTAACTGCCCACTGGAATCACATGTTAACTGATAGAGCAGGCAAAACTGGTAAAGCAGCTAAAATTCACAAAGACAACATTTATGATTTCAGATGGAGAAAAACTGCTAATAGTCTGTGTGCATGTAAGCGAGTGTGGGTATGTGTGAGCGCTGTCAGCATATTGTCATGTATATGTGTGGGCGTGTGAAAAACAGCTAGAGTAACAAGCATGTTTGTGTCTACGCGTGTCTCATCAGGTCTGTGTTCATGCATGTGTGTATATGTCTGTGTGTGTGCTGACAGGAAATGAGAAATTGAGGTCAGGGGGAGTGCAGACCTACTTTGAGAGATTTCTGTTCATTTGTTCATGTCAAACAACCACCATTTAACACTGATCCCACCTCCTCATTGTCTTGTTCAGATTGACCTCCATGACTCTGATTGTTCTTGCGGATGTGTGTGTGTGTGGGCATGCACTTGCTACCTCCACACCAATCAAACTGTACCGTTATTGATTGCACTGCTCTCTCTTTACATTTCCACTTGTTTACTTGTTTTAGTGATTAGCCTGGCCCCCAACAGTCTGAGGCTCATCATGACTGCTTTCCAGTGCCAAATGGGGAGGCACTCTGGGTAGGAAAATCAAGAGATGTGATAAAAAGAGGAGACAAGGGGATGAGGGGACAAGGAGGTGAGGAAATGGAAGATGGGAGAAGGAGGCGTGAAATCCCATGATGGGTTCTGCTCAGCATCCTGAGGATTACTGCAACATCCACATCAACCAGTGCAGCGGAAGGGAGCAGTACACACCAGCGGTTTTCAAAATGAAATATCCAACACTGGAAAGAAAACAGATTATTTTTAAAGATGATTTTAGTATGTGAGTAAACAAAAGTTTATCTACATATTTGGTAAGTTTTATTTCTTTGCACAAAGACTAAAGACAATAGAAAGGAGAGACGCTAAAAAAGTAAAAAGAATAGTATAATCAATCTGGGTTCATCATTTAGTTTGGAAGTCACTTGTTCACAAATCTATGCAATGTTGCCTTTTTTTTAGCCTTTGTTAAAGCATAAGCACGAGACTGTGCAAGAGAAAGCAGGCACAAAGGATCAAATGCATAACTATTTTGAGGAAAACAACAAACATAAACAAAAACAAAAATTGTGACAGTAACAGAAGACTTGATATTGACTCAACTACAAAACTGACTTAAATACATACTTAACTGATAAAAGGATGAGACAAAGTTGGAGTGATAGTGACTGGTGACTGCTGCAGCTCCAAAACTGGTGATGGCAACTAGTGCTGGCTGCAGCTTTACAACTGGTGACATTTGCAGCTCAGTCCCAGTAGACTGAAGCAGAGCTCAGCCAAGTTTCATCCGCCAACCTAGCATAAAGGAGGAAGAGGTGTCGGCTGGGCCGCCAGCCTAGGAGCAGGTGAGCTATCGGTCAAATCAGAAACAGACACAGCGTCAGCCAACCCAGAGACTGGAGAGATGGTCTGCTAACTCAGGAGCAGTATTCACAAAAGCAAATATTGACTCAGGAACAAGAGAAAGGTCGGAGCAGACAAGGGATTAGCTGACCCAGGAACAGCATCTGTATTTGCCAGTCCAGGAATGGGAGTGAAGTTGGCTGATCCTTGAACAGGAGAAACATTGTCAGGCCTATGAACTGAAGAGGTGCCAGCTAGCCCAGAAGCTGTGTGTGGAGAGCACTTATGGATGGCTTTAGAGTTGACAAGAACGCTTGATAAAGCATCTTGGTTATTTAAAGGTCGCCATGATTATTTCTGCATACAGTGAACATATATGAGCTTGAGGGGGTTGTCTCTGATTGACACTTGTGTACAAACCTGCTGAGATCAGTTCTGCACATGACCACACATGACCAGCTGCATGGATTACACCAACAGGCAATAGGTGACATCAGGCTTGGTCTTCAGCAAGTCACTGATGCACATAAGATTTACTGCAGTTGTTAGTTATGTCAAGCACAACACCAAGCAAGTCAAATCTAAAGCCACTGATGCATATATGTGTAATATCTCTCTTAGACAAAATTTTACGTACCAACAGTCCAAAAGTACTTCTTTTACATTTAAACTGTTTAACTATCAGTGAATTTACTGGAGGACTTATACCACATTCCAGCACAAATTTTAACACAAGGATTACTTGATAAGTCTATGGTTAAAGGTGGTAGGAGTCAACTTAGGAAAACCTATCACATATATTTTCAGAAAAGTCACCAACTTTATTTGCACACCTAGTCCAGTGGTCATTGGTCTTCATTGTAGGAGGCAACATCTTCAGTGTGGTTCACAAGAATAAACAGGAATAGTCTGAGACTGCAAGAGCATGTGAACAGGTCAGGCTTTTTAAATGTAAATCCACCTGGGATATTGCATACTGCAGTATCCTGCATGCTGTACCTCCTGATGAACACTGATCTCAGTGTAAGTGAAGTAGGGTTTGATTTTGGTTTGTATTTTGTTTTTGTTTTTTTTTGCTGTGATCTCTTTTTCCCCACCCTCTCCCTCCTTTGTTGCTCTCCTCAGAATGTGTGTTTGGCAGGAGGCACCTGCAGTTGCAGACAAGACACACCTGGCTTCAATCAATCAACAATCACCTGCTCCATGAAAGCCTGGTCTGAGCATTACTCTGGTGCCAGACAATTTCGTCCAGCTTGATAATGCTCTGTTTTTTTAGTGTTTTTTAATTTCTCGAGTTTAAGTTGAGTTTCGCCTGTGTGTCTCACTGCCTCCCTGGCTCAGCATTTCCAGTGTTTCTATGTTTATTCCACGTGCTCTTCATCAGCCAGCCAGCCAGCCAGCCAGCCAAATGCCACCTCCGAGTCAGCCAGCCCCCTGCCCTCACCACTTGTCATTTTTGCCTTGTTTTGAGTGATTAAAGACTTTATAAATCTTTACACTTGTCTCCATCTGTCTCTGCCTTGGGGTCCAACTGCAAGAGCATCACAGTTAACTTGTAGCTTATGGTAATTAATCAAAAATAATGAATTTTAAATTCATATTAAAAGCTAAAGAAAGTTGTACTTTGAGTAATTTACTAACAGTATTTTACAAATTTCACTTTTACTTGAGACATCTTTTACAGGGGCCATTTTAGTTTTACTTGAGAGCAACATTTTTAAAACTCTATTAATCAGTGCTAATGAAACCATAGATCCAGACCTGTAAGTTTTTGGTTGTGCTCATAGAGATCTTAATCTCTGTTTCAAACCTAGGCTAGCCTCTTGCTGTCTCATCTTATTCAGTGGGACAACTTCTATTATATGATTAGAAATCTAGCAACCTCCTATGCTTAGCTGCAGGGTCAAACAGGTAAGGTTGAGGTAGTGTAAAAAAATTGAAAAATCTTACATAAACCACTTAGGGCTGGCTAAGAAATTCTAGAAAGTATTATTACTGTGCCTCGTCTTCGATAATAATGTCTATTATAATGCCTCAGAAGTACTTCTTTTTTATTTTCATTTTTATTTTTCATTTACTTAATGCCATTCATGATATTTTTGATCATATTTTTGCTAGTATTATTTTCTCACTCCTGTGTTGTGTTGGCCAGTCTCCTAGGGGAGTGGGGTGGGTAAGATGCAGATGTTGGTACAATGTTTAATGTATGATATGTAAATGTTTTAAAACACAATAAAAAACATTTGAATATCAAAGGCAGATTCAGTGCAGAACGCAAGCAGGCAGCAGCAGAAGCAATACAAATGTGCTTCCCAGTTGAAGTTCAACAAGATAGTCATGACACACAGATAGAGGTAAGTAGTGTGGTCAACTGTGGGAACAACTCTTGGGCCTCCTCACTTGGCTGGGCAACTGGACACAGGAGTTAGGTTGTATAACCACCCATAAAAGGCTGCATGATGACACAACACAAGCATTGACACAGGTCAGCCATAACTCCATCTGGGACTTTGGCCTTGACTTTACATTACTTTGTAAAAGAGTCACATAAACATCTCTAAAAACTTTAGGAGGGATATACTCTGTACTTGTTCTGTTAGATCTT
>JAPZDZ010000012.1:24959092-24970870 GCA_029783805.1 Acanthurus tennentii | reverse complement strand
GTTGGTTTCCTTGTTAGAATAAAGCCACATGAACAGCGAAATTACGTTTTTCCTCTCCTGTCACTTAACGTTTTTATGAGTCAAGCTTTTTTAATCTGCCACTTCTAGGTCCTCTGAATTGTACCACTAAGTCACTGGTACCAAGTCAGCAGAAATATGGAAGCATATCATGTAATCCTCACACCAAAATCCTGACCTGAGCTAAGTTAAGAGTTGATTTGTAAACTATTTTTTATCATTAGAAAACATATCTTTTGGATAGTAACCTATAGGCCTTTCCCTAAATGGATGTGGTATGTTTGATAGCATTGTTTTATGGTCTAGCTCAAGCTTATCCTTCTCTTAAAACATGTACAAATACATACAGAGTGAGTTAACTAAAACATTTTCTCATTATTTATTTTACAGTTAGTCAAAACTGAAAAAGAGTTTGAAATGCAGTCTCAAATTTTGACATCTAAGTATTTAAATAGAGCAATGTAAAAAAGAAGTGCAACAGCAGCTTGTACAAAATTAATCTATACTGTACATGTTTTTTGTTTTCTGATGGGCTTATCCAGACTTAAATAAGTTGACATATTTCTAGACATACTGGTCCAACACATGAGATCATTTCTTATTTGCCACCATGAAACCAGTGGCAACAAAATGCAGCTTCCTGTGTTGGCATTAAGAGCAGTGAGGAAGAATTGATTTCCAGTGTGTGAAGTTAAGCAAAGCTAATGGAGCTCATTAGGTCCCGTTTCCAATAAAATATTTGGTATCTGATGGATGCATAGACTTAAGTAATTGACAATATCAATGCCAGCATTTTTGGCAGTATTGGCAGCATATCCTATACTAGTATCTGGATCAGGACAACCCTATTAATGTAGTGTTGCTTCTGAAAAATGACTGCAGGGAATGCGAAAACTGTCTCCTGCTTCTGCCTGTACAGATGCAGCCTAGAGATGATTTGCACTGTGAAAGTGTAACCCTATATCCTTAAATGTTAGCAGGACTTAATTAATATTTTCAGCTATAATGAACACTATTTCAATATGTCAATACAATAAAATAATACGCTCGTTACTTGCAGTTTCCAATGAATTTCAATGCAAAGTCCAGCCCAAAAGCCAGTAACTACAAGTTTCAGCTCAGTTCATGAATCTTTGTTGTACCATTAAATACTGCTAGTATGTTACAGGCATAGCCAAAAGTGTGGTAAAAGGTAGTGTCAGTAGAATTTTCCTAAAAAATAAAATATAGACCAATGCAATACGATACCAATTAATCTGGCTCAATTATCACTCATAAGTCCTAATATATGTGTGGTAGTGGCTCTGTGTGCAGAGCCCCTGCACTCTTCCTGTATTTTGATGTTTTGTTTGAGTTGGGACGTTTCTAGGTGGATAGTGGGTGTGTTTCCCTTGGCCAATGAGAGCACACAGGTGAAGCTGAAAGTGGATAAATCACAGTGACTGGATGCTGTTCAAACTGGAGACCATGAGGGATGTGGAGGTAATGGCAGTTGTGAAGAAAAAGAGATATGTCCACTCAGTCACCGGTCTGTGTGCTACTGTAAAGAGGTTTGTAGCTGACGATAGCTTATATAACTATTGGAAGTGTGTCCTGGCAAATGCTGTTAGGGGCAGAGGGCATGTTAAATGTTGAGTTTGCAAACCACAAAAAACAATGCTACTAACCCTGCCTGTAATGTGAAGTTCTGGACATGAAAAATGCTTATCTGCAATTTTCTGTTGTAGTCCCATTAGTCTCAGTAATATTTTTCAGTGGATAACATAAGCAGAAGTTGCTTTATGTCATTTAGAAGGTTTGGAAAAATTCCATCATAATCTCATTTTATTTGTGTCTTAGTTCATTTTAATTGTTGTGTTTTAAGTTGCAAATCATTTGTAGTTATGTTACATATTTGTAGTAAAAAGCCGCCACAATAGATATATAAAATAACATATAATGGTTTGTTTTAAGCTAGCTATATGGCAGTAATGTCCACCAAGACCTTTAAGCTCTATTTTCTGTAGGCTACACAGCCATTTACTTTACATGCTAAGGTGCAAACTTACAGCTATAGGCATAGAATATAATTACTTTATTGCCACTAAACAGAACAATGAAACTCATTAAAAAAAAGTTCAAACTACATTATTTTTTACAAGCAAACACATATGTGTTTGCATAGTCCCTCTCTCTCTCTCTCTCTCTCTTTCTCTCTCTCTCTCTCTCTCTCTCTATATATATATATATATATGTGTGTGTGTGTGTGTGTTTGTTTATATATAACATAACAGTTTCTTTAAGTTTGCAGGGATGCAGACCCGATCACAGGCATTAATAGTAACTACATAAAAATAGCAGTCTTTTCACTTTGGATATCGTTTATTGTTGCAGGAAACTTATCATCAGAGGAGTCATGACGCTGTTTCATAAATACTTAAAAGTTCTTTATAGTCACTTAAAAAAACAGCATTGTTTATGATACTGTTTAGTAAACAGAACATATAGAATTTGCATTTATAAGGGCATTAGGGAGAAAAGACAGAGACCATACAGTCACCTCACACTTATCAACACTATGTGAAGAGTTTGTCAAATGTTTGTTTTTATTTCAGTGACATCCAATGGCAAAAACATACACCAATAAAGACTTGCTCATTCATGTAATTTCCTTCTGTCCAAATAGAGATGAAAAACTCTACTAAACCCTCCTCATTGACCATTTGAATCAGTCACTGGTCATTGGTCAAATTGGATGGTTTTTATTTTATATTTGAAATCTCTAGTTGCAGTTTGCATATAAGTAAAAGTTTTTCTCAAACTTCTGTTTGGAAGTTTTGGCTTTAGGGTGAGAGTTGGTTTGGTCGGCATGCTAACGACAGTGCTGGTTTTAGACTACTTCCACTGCCCATGAAATGATGGTTGGTGATGATGGGTCTGTTGTTGCAGTCCTCATGACAATAAAGACAGTGATTATAAAGAACATCCAGTTCTTATCTGAAAGGTCACTCACTCAATATTCACCACACTTGACTGTTTGCAGTCAACCTGTGCACAGATGGATGTGCAGGAGGAAGAATGACATTTCTCATTCTTTGCCCTGACGGAGATTGTCAGTCCTCTACTTTCACACTTTAATCCAGTGTTTGAAATTTTCATCTTTACTTACAGTTGCACAACTAAATAAGTAAACCTTTTTAAACTGACTAGTGTCATTGTAAACTCCAAATGATGACATGACAAACACGGTCCCCACCTTTGCACAACATAAACAACTGTTTCTACAATTAGATTATTATGGTAACAATATTTGGTAAAGCCAGAACTCTTAAATGACAAACATGCAGCCCCTGTAACAACTCTAGTAAAACTTGGACTGAGATGCAGAGAAAAACACAGGAGACTGAGGTTCAAAATAAAAATCACTGTCTTTACTAAAGTACACTAAAAGCAAAATACAAACAAGAAATCCAAAAAGGCAAAAAAAAAACAGACAGGGAAAAAGGCAAAACTCCCAGAATCCAAAAAAGAACAGGCAAAGTTCAAAAATCACAGAGGGAACAAAAAACGCATTGAATCTTAGATGGTCAGGTCATGGGGAACAAAGACAATCTGGCAAAGACACAAGAAACTGGTGGGTATATATATAAACAGGGATAGTAACAGGGTAATCAGGGGCAGGTGAGTGAGTGGCCACAGGTGTGGTTGATGAACGGCAGGAAAACACAGGAAACTGAAACAACACAAGAGATTAACGTGCAAAATAAAACAGGAAACAACATGACAAAAATCCAGAATGTTACAGCCCCTTGTAATAGGTATTATGTTAGCAAACAATGCTTGCACATACACTAGACAAACAGCAAAATAAGCATTTATAGAATTTACAATTGGGCAGATTACCTTTTTATCAAGATTTTGATACTAATGACATTAATTTGCAGCCTTTTATTGTGCAAACAACAAAAAAATGTATCAATCACTTTGTTGTGAAAATATAACAATAATGCTGATAATGGCCTGAGAAAGCCCCAGGTGGCTTATTTAAGTCACTGGACAGTTTGCCAGAACCTCCTAGAGGTCACAGCTCACCAATGGCCAGTGATCAGGTCAGCAGTGCTCAAGACAAAGGCGCTGTAATTGCAGAAATTAGCCCATAAGTTGTTGAACAAGGGACGTTCAGAAAAAGAAGGGCCCTGTCAGCTATGACATTAACAATTAGTTGCTGTGGTAGCAGGCTCAACATGTATTTCAGAGGGCCTTCTTTCCAGCAACACTTCCTTGGGGGATGCCATGATGTTACCTTGGCAAAATGCAATTTATATGCTCTCCAGTGAGTTCAGGGTTTACACAGGGGTCTTTCTTTCAATTGGTTGTGCCCAGAAAACAGCCAAAGGACTTGTACTTTGACCTCCGTCAAATATCTCAAAAACTTAAACCCAGTCCTCTCGACACAAGGGAGCAGTGACTCCACTCTGAGATCCCTTTAAATTTCTTAAATCCTCACCCTATTTCTAATGTTAAGCCCAGCCAAGATATGGAGAAAGGTCATTGTATTGCTAATATTCTTGTCTCGTCTTTGGGTGCTACCCAAAAGTCATGACCATAGGTAAGGGTTGGAACTCCAAACCCCAACCCCAAAAAACTGCCTGTTTATCTAAAGCTCCATTTTTCAACCAGTTGCAAACAAAGCCCTGAAATACAGAAGCCCCTAAGTTTAGAGAACCATCTCACCCCCATCCTAGAGGGAGCCGTTTACAGTTTTTCTGGCAGAAAACCTTGTTCACTATCTTTTTCCCTCCTCTGTCAAAGTCCTACTCTGTACTTTCACTACCATCTTATTGAGGCTGGGAAACCTGTATGTCTTGCCAATGTGTTCGTTTTGGTTCTGCTGTCCATTCTGCTCCACTTCCACCCGCAGTCTCCACTGGGTTCTGATTGGCGTTTGACATTAAAATTCTTGTAAAGGTGGCCCACAGCCTCTGTGATATGGTGTTTCTAATGACAAATACTCCATGTTGCCCCGTGCATTTGCCTAGCCACACAGCTTACCGAGCTATCTAGTTGCTGCAGTTATAGGATAATGTTATTTAAATCTCAGAGCTTCAGTATTAACTACTTATCTGACCCAAACAAAAGAAAAGCATTTAAAAGCATTCCAGCAGTTTCCTCTTGTGGAATGGCAGAAGTCATGCCTTTTGTTATTGTCCAACCTGAGGGTACAGTTGAGTCATTGTTTTTTTTTCTAGCTGAAGCGCTTTCCTCCGCCAGCTACACTTTCCATTCCCCCCTTCTTGTGTTTGTCTCCTGTCTACACCCTTTCTTATTTAAGTAAACATTGAAATCCTCCTTCCTTGCACACTTGTAAAACTAAATAACTGTCAGTTGCAATAATGGGCAGCAGTTATGTTAAATCAGTTCCAATGCTGGTCTCAGTAATGTTAGCCTGCTTACTGGCTCCTAAGACAAACAAGATAGAGCTCCTACCTGTCAAAGTTAGGAAAAATCTAAAAGTTACATTAGTCAGTGCTGGAATGTTTGACCATCTCTTTCTGTTATGTAAGGTGACTTTCAAATTTGGATTGGCAGCAATACTCCACAGTCCAAACCTGATGACAGTTGTTGGCGCAGATTTTGCTATACTGCTTTTTAGTAGAAAACAAAAATTGTCAATTATTTATTGTATACTTATTGAGCAAAGTGTACTTCTTACATTAATTTAAAGTATATTTACATTACTTTACATCACTATGGAAGAAAGTGAAATTGGGACTTCATGCTTGTGTTTCTGTCAACTCTCTGCAGCATAGCTCTGTTGCAGAAGTGTGTTATTGCCATGGTTACAAATTGACAAAAGGAACATTGCACTGTCAGACTTTATGTGAAGTCAACTTAGCCTGTGGCATTCAGACACAAAGTAAAACACTATTCTGAAATCAAACACTAGACAAGCTCAGTCATAATAATGCCATCAGCTGGCTTAGTTCCAGCTGAGAGAGGCGAGTTTACTCAGCTGCAACTTCTCCTTACATAATTTTGAAACTGTTCTCCATTGCTGTTGATCTTTGGTTTACACTTGCTGAGTTTTTGCAGAAGACAAGTAGGAAAAAATCAAAGCAACATAGGAAATCATTTCAGTAATGCAATATATCATTTCACCAAAATAGTGTTCATTAACATTCAAAATATGAAAAAAGCCATGCTAAAGCCCCAAGGAAATTGAGTCACTCTGCTGCAGTGCAAGTCTTCACACTCTCATCTTAAGGCTGTATAGGAACAGGATGAGGTTGGAGGTAGTTTGCTTATTGCTTGCAGTGGAGTAAGGTGAGCTTTTTTTTCAGATACAATGCATATAGATATAATAGACCTGCTATTATTATTAGTATCAATAGCCTATTTTTTGTAACAATACAATATGGTGTTTCGTTTACTGTATTAACTTATCTGAACAATTAGGTTTATGAAAGCATTACAAATATAAGGATTACTTGTTATTAATCTAATTAGCGCTAAATTAATCAATTACCCTATAATAAAAAATAGCCCTTTAATATAAAATAAACCAAATATCTGTTTGCTATTTTTTTTCTAGTGATCTAAGACCTTTTCAGTGGTAGACTCCTCCTCTCATCTGTTGTTTTAAAAAAGGAATTTTTTTGGAAAAAGGCTGAATACCTCAGAAAAAAACTAAAGATATAAATAATAAAAATAATGCCCTAAATAATTTAATTGAGTTAATTTTTTGTAACTAACAAGATAACTATTGTAACAAACCTGCAAGAGCACTGTGAAAAATGTTAGAAGTTGAAAAACTAAAATCATCTCTATATTCAATACCAGTATGCAAGTCTGAGGACGGGTAGCTCAGTGGGGATTTGGAAAATCACTGCTGCTAAAGATTCAGGCATTTCTCCAAAAAAACTAACTGATTGTTAGAAAACATTAAGATAACTAAACGAAGACATACTGAACTGACAGATCAATTTTAGCCCATTAGAAAAGTCTCACAAAAGTTTGCTGAATGTCTGGCACTGGAGCAGGCGCCCAGCAAGCAGCAAAGCAGAAAAAAGACAGGGTATTACAAAAGTAGACAAAAAAAATACAAGTGTGAGATAGAGAAAATAAAGAAACTCTTTAGTGAGGTAGAAGAGCACAAGAGCACAAATAAGTAGTGAAGGACTCAAAAAAAGCACTAACAGAAGAAGAAAAAGCCCTTGAAGAAAGAATATGGCAGGCTACAAGAATTAAAAGTCTCTTGAAGTGCAAAAGCCTGTAGATAAAAACCGAAGAGCTGGTGAAGAAAATAGGACCTCTAAAAAAAAGAGAGCAAGGATCTGGTTTGAAAGTTGTCTACATCAGAGGACGCTCTTGTTGAAAAAACAAAGAAATTGACAACAATATATGGAGGTTGTTGCCTTAAAGAAGAAGTACAGGAGTATCGCTGTAGAGAAAAAGACAACAGTGCTTTTTTCAAATGATATATTGAATGAAGTGAAGGATAACTCTTGAGAAAAAAACAGAGGAGCTAAATTAGTCTGCATTAAAAAATGCCAACCTGACTTAAGCTATCAAACATCAACAATTCAAAGGGGAGGCCAGTGAGCCAGATAGCTGAGCGCTACATTCAGGAAACAAGACCTACTTGCTGCTTTCCAAGAAGGATCTGCAGAAATGCATGCCTTATTTCTCAGAGACCAAAATGTTAAAAAGTCAAATTAAAGCTTTTAAAAGACACCATATAGCCAGTGAAGAAAAAGTGCAGATAAAAATACGTATACCACCATCAAGCTGCCTGTCTTAGATGCGAGGTTGCTTTAAAAATAAAGCAGGCCCTGCTGGAGAAGAACGCTGATTACATAGACCATGCCAGAGTCTTTTACAACAGATTATCAAATTTTAATAAAAACTTTGGAAACGCACAAGTTAAAGAAGTAAAAGAAACTAACTAAGTGGTCTTTCCAGACAGCCACTTAAGTTACGTCTTTTGTTCAAAAGGCTTAGTATTTACAATTGGAGGGTCGAGCAAGCTCTTTTCATTAATCTCTGTCTGCAAGAGGGTTTTTCTGTTTATAGATTTTTGGTTTAATTTCCTACTCTGTACAGAGAGTTAGAATAAATGCTGGGGGTTAAATGCAGTCAAAGATCAATGAATATCTTACAAATTCTTGTTTTTTCAGCAACTTCAAAGTTAGCCATGGTCGGATCAGCTATAGCTCATAGCAAAAATAATATCCATCTTAATTGTTCCAAGTCAGTTAGCTGTGATAGTACCCCTTGCCTGCTTTTGATCAACACACTGTATGCTAATGTGCTAGCATGCAGTGTTGGAAATAGTTAACCACAGTGACATTATATAATAGTATTTGTTTTCATACCAGACTCAAGGGCTACGGCCTGGTTGTTCATCTGTAGAGCAGGTTGAGAAAAGCCAGCCAGTCTGCAGAATACACTGTCCAGACCCCCTGTTAGACTATGATTCACACATTTAAGGTAAATACACGATTAATATTTAATGTAAACATACCTCCTAACCCTAAAGTAACACCCTCACTATGCATGAATGCTCTCACTCTGAAAGTCAGCCACCCAAATCTAAAAAAGGCAGAAGTACAGCTAACACACACACACACATTAAAGCATGGTGCAGTAAAAGAACCGTTAGGGAGTTAATTCCAATTCTGCTGACAGTAGATAGGTCTTACCATTCTCTCTCTCAATCACATAGTAATTACTTATAAGGCCACAGGGATTATGATGTCCCCAACTCCCCTCTGTAATAGAGCTTTTGCTCCATATAACCCGATAGCTTTCCTACCCAGTCTCTATCAACCCCCTCATTAAGCTGTCCCTCCCTCTCATTATCCCCTCTATGTAATATCTTCCATCCATTAACTTAGCCCCTTCTCCTACTCTTTACCATAAGTCCCCCTCCTCTTTTTGCCTCTCCTCCATCTTTCCTGCCTTTCCGCATCTTCTTCCTCTGCTCTTTTCTTCACTCAAGTCTTCGCAGCACTGCCACACTGGATCAGCTCATTCTAATTTGACTCCTACACAGAAGTCAGCGAATGGGAGCAGAACCACTATGCCCTGAATATACGAGTGATTGAGGCCGGGAGGGGGCTGTGCTTCAGGGACACAATACAGCACAGGGAAATCTGAATATACATTGTCCTTATGTAACCAAGCCTTCTCTATGGTGCAGGCACGTTATGTCCGTGCATACATCAAGCTCCGATTTCTCAGCTCTGCTAATGTTTTCTTTTCCTAGGCGCCTCGTATCTATTTCTGTCTTGTCTCCATGGCTCCTGGCACAACAACATGCAAAACGCAGCCATGTCTTCTGATTAACTTTGCTACCGCTTCAACTGCTTCCAACTCTCACATGAAAATTCATTAAGATGTGTATGTATCTGTGCCAAAGTTCAAGAGTGTGTATTGTATAAATGTGTGTGCTTGTGAAGGCATACTGCACAGGACTGAAATTTTTGTCCTTTGAACTGTCAATGGTATGTTGAAGGAGATTGGTAGCCATTCAAATATGGTCTCTGTGGACTGATGTGAATACCCCATTCAATAATCATCCATTGGCTTCAGTTTTTTACCTTCGTCCCCCTCCCAGATGATGCTGTGAGCAGTTGTGGTCATGTGTTCAAAGACAGCTGATGTTGTCTTTTTCAAGTTTTTATTAAATTTCTTGCTCTGGGCCTCTGTTGTTCAACCAATGTAGTGATCCCCTCAGGTATTAAATCTGAAGTGGTGTTTATAGTGTATTTTTGCTAACATCCATATTGTTTGTTGTGCTTACAGTGATGTTTGTTTACCTAAAGATGTCAACAACGTTTTAGCCAACCTAATGCTACAATTCAGCAGCAGGTGTTTTTGCTGCAACAATAAGACTTGGGCATGGCACCCAAGCATTTGTTCAAAATATCTTCATCAAACATAATATACTATTCTAAGACATGTTTTGATTCTTCTGTCCTTTTATTCTCTGCCTTACAAGAAGCAATCAAGAACAGAGCACTGCACAGTAATGCGCATTGAGCAGTGACCAGCTTTAACTTTCATGAATATATATTCAAGTAATATTATTTGATCATCATCAGCTATTGAGTTACATGCATTTTAGTGACGCTGAAGTTTGATCTCCGGGTCATACCGGCTGTACTCTAGTTTTTTATCACAACTCAGAAGTTAGTTGGTCATTGATGAGGCTCAAGCAGTTCCTACCAACAGGCAGGCACACATATATACACATAAACACACACAAACACACACAGTCACTCAGAGCAGAAGTGACGGTAAACAAGGTGAAGGAAAGGTAACGTGTCTGGAACCCAAGGCCAGCTACACACTGTGCGATTTTCGTCCGTCCCAAATGAAGGATAACTATTCTGAGAGAAACATGTCAATGTCTTTGGTCTTGGTCCTCAATGTTAGAGAGGTTCAAGCATGGTTGTTGTCATGGTCTTGCGACCAAAGATATCTTGCGATAAAATTCTGACAGTGTCAGAAATTTGGGATGACCATCTTATGGTGTGACTGCTGATGCAACCTACGTCAACTAACCAACCAATAGAAATGCGGTATGAAATGACTTACTGATAAGCACAACACTGGCGCTAAACCCAAAGAAACAGATTACTTGTAGCTTGCCATGGAGGCAAAATGCATTAAAAGGATGTGGGTTGAAGATAAAGCACAAAAAAAAATTGTCTTGCTATTATTTATCTTGCTCAAAAGTAGTGGTGAGGATGGATGGTGGACGCTGATGACGCTTTAGTCTTGCGCACTGACATTGAGTCACGTACGTTGAAGGCTGCGATTCAGTTTGTGCTTTCATAGTGCAATCTGTACACAGCAAACTTTATGTCGTACCCAAGTTAGGTGCTACCCAAGTTTATCAGATTCATGTCGTATAGTGTAACTTGCTGTAAACTTGTAAGACTGTTAAAATTCAACAGTGTGTAGCTGGCCTAATAGGTGTTTCTCCAAGCAGCAAGTTCTTGGGTGTAAAGCTGCACCCCACAGCTCTGGTGTGGATACGTTGCAGCTTTGAGCTGAATAAGAAAGGAGAGCCCTTTCAAGTAAATTACCCATTATGTTGAGTTTGATTATACACAGGGACATCAGAGAAGTTTAAAAAACTGGAATGACAGTATAATGATAGTTTGGAAATTAATGACTATATCCCTGTTTCAAATGTTGAATATTTTGCTCAAGTTATGTTTTCTTATGTTTAGATTATTTAATTTTTTTTCATGTTTATAAATTGTAATATATGGATATTCTTAAGCATTAAAAAATTCCCTGTACTTTGAAAGGATGCATTGCATTATTATAATATTGTAGTATAATTATTTTAGTGGCATAAAATAGTCATTAAATGATGATGATACAACTAAGGTGCCACCAAAGTACTGTCAGCTTGCTTTCTTTCCCTAATAACAATATGGTATGCCAAGATAGAATGATGTGGTTAAGCTATAATTAAAGGGACTAAAAACTTTGCAAAACAACCCAGAATTTAAAGGGTTAAGTTGAATGTGGCACTTTTGGTAAGAAGTGTGAAAACACTGAAACAATAGGCAATCCTGTATTTGCAGGTTTTAAATAAGCAATCCTGTACAGTAACTGATTATGCTGTTGACTGTAAATCCACCTCCTAAAGCAGGTGTGTCAAACTCAATTGCACAGGGGGCAATTTTTGAACATAAATATGAATAAAAACAGACAGGAATATTATTTCAGAATAAATAAACTTAAACTTCAATTAACTTA
>JAPZDZ010000012.1:24939077-24949083 GCA_029783805.1 Acanthurus tennentii | reverse complement strand
ATGTGGCCTCACACATGATGGGAGTGTTCCTGCTTTTGTAGCCTGTAACACTTTTGACCGCCTGCCACATGTCTTTGATTTAAAGAAGAAAAGATACAGGAGCTGATTTTATTGGTGTCAGAGGTCTCTTAAAGACATCCTCTTTGGCAGCAGTGAACAGACAGAAACAAAAAGGAGCAACAAGCTCAAAGTTTATTGAGCCACAGCCACAACAGCAACCATTTGTTGCTTGAGATCCAGTCCACAAATACAAAGGTATTACTTAAAATGTGTTTTTCCTTCTGTTATTCATAATAAAAATCGCAACCACACAAACACTGTAAAAAAAAAAAAGAAGTTAACACATTAAAACGATTAGAGTGCTGTCATGACCCTGCTAAACCAACAGATGGCAATATAACCACAAAGTTAAATTATGTCACCACTCCAATAGTCTCAAAAAGCTATAGGTATGGCTAATCTAAAAAGACGTTTGAATAATTTCCTTTTAAAATTAGTGCCCCTAGCATCGGGTGCTATGGATTGAGAGTGTTGGACAATAAAGTAACTTTGTTGAAGTAGTAGGAGTACATTAGTGAGAGAGTCCCTGTACAATTACGTAAGCATGAAAAGTTCTGTTAGCAACGTTAGTAAACAAATGCGATAATACTATAACTTTATGAGCCAAAATACCCTGTTTTACCTATTTTCACATCCACACTGCAAACAGAATTTGTGAATTACATAATTCTGGAAAGAGTTTTAGAAAAGATCAGCTTTAATTGACTTAAAATTCACTTTGTGTACAGACAAAAGACCAAAATGCATCAAAGAAAGCTATGTTTTCAGAAACAAATGTACTAAGTTTATTGGTATAAATTGTGAAAGTAGAAGTTCAAAGTACCTCAATCAAAACAAATTATTTAAATTTTAAGTTCCTTTATATTTAATGTGTATTTATAATCAGTTATTATAAATTTAATAGTTTAATAATAATAATATCCAAGATCATTTTACACATGAAATTGCTTGGATCTGATTGGCTCCCATTGCTTTACAATGACTGAATCCAACCAGTTATGCAAGTTTATAGAATTACAAGTGGGACCTATGAGAAGTTTTACCTTCTAATTTTTTTTGTGATTGAACTCATTTTATTAAATTTTAACTTGAGAGATTCATTTGGAAAGTGTTAGCCATGGAACAACTGAAAACGACATCATGAAAAATGAATAAAATGATACTGTAAATGTGAGAGCTAATTTAATCTGATTCTTCAATGTGAGTCTTTCCTGGGGAAGAGTTATGCTGGATATTCTCCTTCCAGCTCTGATTAATAAGGGATTAACTCACATTGCACTGCACTTGGATCAAGTTTAGTCATCTCAAATATTCCAATTTATTGTACCAAATGTTATTACTGACTGGATTTGTGCCTTGGCTTCGGGTTAGCTTTTGCAATCTCACTATTTGCATATTGATGTGTTTAATGTTCATGAGCAAAAGATCCAGCAGACCAAGTTCAGATGTTCCTACTCAGCTGCAACCGTTTATCATAACTGATGTTTATTGTCATTTATGCTTGGATGGAAGGTTGATAAGACACTAATGATAAGACATGATACAAAATTAACATGCACTTCATTATGCTGTATTTAATGAATGTGGCTTTTTGTGGCTTTACACTTAGAGACGGCCTCTGCATGAAGGTAGCTGAGGGAGAGTAACTATGGTATCTAATTAAAAGTCTCAAGTAGGAAGCACGCTGATTGTAAATGACTTCAGATGATGCTGGTGGGCTTACTGTTGATCTCAAGCTGTTCAAGCAGTTAATTAAAAAAAAACGATGAGGCGAACCAAATCGGTTACAGATTGCAATTATTGCACTCTGTGAGGGCCGGGAGAGTTACCCTGCCTTGTTAGCAAGCGACGCCTGCCGGGGTCAGCCTATAGGAGAGCAAGCGCTTTTATTTGTTTTTCATCATTTTTCATAAGCCATTATTAACAGCAAACCAAGCGATAAGCAATCATGTGCAAAAGAAATGAAAAAAAACAAAAGCTGGGCTCT
Organism: Acanthurus tennentii; assembly: GCA_029783805.1. Classification (NCBI taxonomy): domain Eukaryota; kingdom Metazoa; phylum Chordata; class Actinopteri; order Acanthuriformes; family Acanthuridae; genus Acanthurus; species Acanthurus tennentii. The sequence goes on along the minus strand of JAPZDZ010000012.1, from coordinate 24,947,036 downwards.
GGGGAAAAGCCTAACTGTTGCTATGGCAACCAGCCGCGCACACTGAAATGGGGGCGATTTTATTTTGAAGGACAGTCCTCTTATCTCCCCCCTTTGTCCTTTATTCCTCTGCCTGTGAGATGATCAAAGGTATGGCAGGTAGATAAAGCATGGCAGTAACACGAAAGGGAGAAGAACGGAGGGTGAGGTTTGGAAGGAGGGGAGCTGTTTAGTAAAAAGAGATGTAAAGCTTTCAAAGGGTAATCTGCTGAGATACTGTGTAAAATCACAGCTGGGCAATTTTACAGCGGTTACATTTTCACTGAAATCTCTTCACTGTGACCTCCTCTAAACACATTTGACTTTGACAGTAATGACTAGTGTTATTCCTCCCTGTATGACACATAGGATTATGGTACAGGGTGCGTTTAAGGTGATGTAGTCAGAGTTGGGTTTGCAGTGCATCATGGGTTTATTCTGAGTGTTTCCTCCCACATCGATGAGAGACTTACTCCCCCGTTCATTGCTGAAAACCGTATGTAGGCAGGAGAAGTGGGTTACACGCAGGAAACAGAAAGCTCCTGAGGGATGACACAGGAAAAAACAACAGCAGCACCCGACATCCCAACGATAAGAAAGGAAACTTAAGCATGAGAGAGGTTGCATCAGTTCATTTCCACTAGAATTCAGCTTCTACTCATCTGAGCAGAGCGAGGAAGAGGAGGATGTTTTGATTCACAGTTACACACAGGCAAAGTGATGTAGTGTTAAAGGGAAAGGTAGGTACCCTGGAACTTGCTATCAGAGATCAGCATACTCCAAAAGTATTTCATGAGATGCATGGTACTTTGTCTCATTGGACTTCTACATTATGTGACAGGACAATCCAGTATGTTCACGAAGCAAATAGCAGTATTTCTTAAATTTGAAAATAAGACACTTTAGTAGCTCCAAGGCTGGATGATTCATTTTAATGAGAAAAATTATTGGGGTTCAGCAATTCTGAATTTAAAAATTAACTTTCAGTGACATAACTAGTGAATTGTTAAGTAAAGTTTTGCATGTTGTTGGAAATCTAAGCTAAAGTTAACTTTATTCATGATAATGACAGAAATTTTCTTCCCTATTGAATTGATAAAATTTTAAGACCACAAAACAGTTGAAACCGTTGCTTTAAGTGAGTAGCATGGGTTTATTCCTTTCAATAGCCTTCCCTGTATATTTAATATGCACAGATTAATATCAATATTATTTGAGCTTTAAGCTTTATTAAAGGAGTATTGCTAAACGAGCTGGCAGCATCTGTTCCTCATTTAGTCTTAAGGGTGTTTCCTACTTACTCTTATTTGAATTTTTTGTTGTCAATAAAATATCCAGAGCTTTTTGATCACTTGTTTCTGTGGTGTAGAGGTTTGGGCTTTAATATAATATTATAAAAGTATGGGATTGTTTTCCACAAATTTTGAATAGCTCAAGTGTCGTGTTATTATTTTGATATCTTCCTCATGTTATATGGCTGGTCAGGGTAAGTTCCCTTGTCACTTCTTGGTCATGAAGTATAACCATACAATTTAAAAGTTTGGACAGGAAGCTGAGAAAATCACACAACCGTTATAAACTTAAGAAATAAATATGTTAGGATTTGATAGTTTGATTGAATATGCTGATAGTAAAGTAAGTGCCTAAATAACCAGACTACCAGGACGTTAAGTAGGCTGTGGTGTCTCTCAGTGTATGAGTGGTTGAAGGGGTCCTTTTGTAAAATCTCATTTCTGATTCATTACTTTCATTGTCCTGGGTATTGATTGTTGCAACTCCTTAACACAGAAATGAATAATTTTAAACTTAAATTCTAGCAAAAAATTTTAAAGCATAGCAGTGTAGTATAGAGTTATGCATGATGTAATTCCTGTAAGTAAGGTTCATGGTCAATTTTTTTTATTGCTTGGGTTTTTGTGCTGTTTTGTTATGTTTTTTTCTTGTTTGATTGTATGTAAGATGTTTTCTCACGTCTATAAAATATGATGTGTAAGCTGGGACAACTCTTCAGCAGCACAATATTTGGTTTGAATTGTATTTTTTACTCTCATATTTAATGATGATCTTTCAAGCACAACTGTCAGTTAATAGTAGTGCAGTCAACAGTAGAATGTCTCCTTGTAAAATGCAGCTAAGTAGAATTTTTAAAATAGCATCAAATAGAAATACTAAAGTGCACCAACCCTAAAGTTGTATGTAATTACTGCAGTTAATGTACTAAGTTACTTTGCAGCACTGCTGATGGGATGCACTCGAAATGTTCTAATGTTTGCCTTCTGCATGAGTGCAAACATCTTAAAGGCTACTGTACACGTCTACTGCATTAGTGCATGTTGAACAAACAAAAATTCACAAGCTGCTCGTACTTAAAATAAATTTAAATAAATCTGCTGTATGTTGCACTGTTGCATCCATTTTCACTTCATATCTTCTGCAGGGCCCTGTGTGAGGCAGTGGAGAATCCCCAGGAGAAGAGAATTCAGCTTGGTCTTGAACTGATCCAACACTCTCTACACTCAAATCCACTTCACCTCCAAAATAACGAACCTCCCGTCACCCTGGGATCTGACTCCAGTCTCCGACACCTCCATCTTCTTGTGTCCCCCTGATCAATCCTCCCTCAAATCTTCCCTGACTCTGGTTCTCCTCCTCTCATCCCTCCCTGCTTCGGTGAGCCATGGCAATACCTTCAACCCAGGAGTTTCACTGGCAGAGCCTGGCACGACTGCCCAGTGGCCGTGTCTACCACACTCTGTCTGAGGTGGGGGGGCAGATGTATATGATGGGGGGCTGCGATGCTGCAGGGAGGCCCTGCCCCGGCCTGGAGCTCTACTCTCCTGAGGTACCTAATAAATGCAGCCTGGACACTATCTGATATTTCTGTTTTTCAAAGACAATTCTCAACTAAAAAGTAACATGACAAGTGATAAGTGAGATCAACAACACTTTGGAAACACACAAAAGTAAAATTGCAAAAAAAAAAAAAATTACAATTTTTCATAGTAATAAAAACAAAAAAAAAAAATCAGATTTAACACACATTCACACAAACATTTAGAATTGTGTTGTTACATTTCCCCTGTGCACTGGAAACAATGTAAGAGGAAATTAATAAACTAGCTGTAAATGCAATGCAAATCCCAGCACCCAGGTGCTGCAACAAATGAAGATGCAGAAAAGCAAAAACTTAGCAAGAGTGCAACCTTCAGTATATAGAAAACTTTTGTAGCTGTGCCCCAACTGAAGCTGAAATGCTTTCTGATAAACTGTTGTTTGTAAAATTGTGTTTGTTGTTCGTGTAAGTGTGACATATGTAGCATCAATGCAACATCTGTTCTGTCCTGTGTGCCATCACCTTGGTGAATGTGTCACATGTATACAAGGGATTATGATGTCTATATATAACACTTTGTTTTCTAACAAAGACTAACTTTTCTGAATTATCAAACATTAGCAGATTTGGCGACAGCTGGCCTGTGCTTCATCATCCGGGGGTTCATCTGTAACTGCTTTGCCTGAATACAGTTGCCTGTCCCTTTTTGCAGGGGGACCGGTGGATAAGCTTGCCCCCCATGCCCACTCCTCGTGCTGGTGCAGCTGTTGCAGTGCTGGGAAAACAAATTCTTGTGGTTGGAGGAGTTGGAGAAGACCAGAGCCCCCTGAAAGTGGTGGAGATGTACAACATCGAGGAGGGCAGGTGGAGGAAGAGGAGCGCCTTGCGGGAGGCCTTGATGGGTGTATCTATCACAGTCAAAGGTACACACTCTAGCATTGTGTATAGAAACTATCGGTATAATGTTTGGTTTAATCTCCTTCTAGTTGAACACTGCTATTCTGTACAACATATGAATAGTTATTGGGCAAAAATAATCAGTTTTCAGAAAAGCTTTTATTTATTTATTTATTTATTTATTTATTTATTTACACCAATTAGAAACTAGAGAAGAAACCCTTGTTCATATAAGAAATGTGTCCATGCCAGGTCATATTATCTCATTTCACTAAGTGTTAGAGAGAAACACTGTCACAAAAAAGTTAAAAATCATAAATTACCAAAACATTAAAAAATCCAGAGCAGAGTTGTACAAACTCAGTTTTAAATTCTGGATTTTTTTTTTACACGACATTATTGTAATATTATCCTATGAGGATTGTCAGTCTCTATATTCTGTCCAGAATCCTGCTCGAAACATGATTTTGTCTGCCAGTTGTCAAAGGTGAACTGGATAGGCAAAATCCATTTATAAATTAAGATTGCCAGATTAATACCAGTAAAGCAGGCAAACTAAAGGCTGCAATGTAAATTATGGATATGCACTAAACTTTATACTGTAAATGAATGTACAGACTGAATGTACTGTCACAGCACAGCAGGAAACAATGCAAGGCACACTCCAAATGTTATCAAACTGCAAAACTTCACAACAAAGAAGAAACATTTTGGGGTATTTTTTTTTAAGATGTTCTTGAAACCTGACATTGCACAACAACAGTATCCATCAAGAACACAAACAAAAAACAAGGAGTGTTTGTCTGCATACAGTGACAGTGATCTGTCATAATGCTGTGACATTTCCAGTATAAAGGCATTGCATGGCCAAGCCTCAGTAGGAATCGAGATTTAATGTGATATTAGAGCACAGCTGTAATCTTTTGATTAAATTCAAACAGTGACACATCAGCCAGTTTGGTCACAGTCTGGATGCAGCATGAATCTTATGGCGCATTGAAGTTACACACCAAGGACAATAGATTTAGTTTTTTTTCTACACCATATGTCTTGCCTCAGCTTTGCATTTGATTCATTTTAATCACAAACTTGTTTTTCTTTGAGCTCTGATTATTCTTCACTGTCAGTACTCAACTACTCAAAAAACATGGAATGATGTCTTACAAATATTAAATAATATAATAATACAAATACATTAGTATGTGTATTTCAAGTGAATTAACATTAGTAAGTTTTGGGTCTAAAGTGTAGAGAACAAACTCAGAGAACCCAAATTCATGGTGAACTTCAGATAAGTTTGAAAGTGTTTAAACAACACTTCAAACAACAGTTCAATACAATGAATTTTAACCAAGCAGTCTTGGATAAGTTTTCCCTTTTGATGTCAATGGAGCAATTTTGAGGCTTGGACTCTTAGAATTATTCTCCCGTCTTGGGACGAGTCCAGCAGTCTACATAAATAAACAGTCTGCTCAGGGAGCATCTTTTCAACATTGGATGGGTTTGTGTTCAGTCTAGCGGTACATTCGTCAGTTTCTGCACGAACACAGATAGATGCTGGATACGCACAGACTTACTGGCCACATATAGGCTCCATCTCGCTGCCCTCTCCATCTCCCAGACCAATCAATCTCCAAGCCCTTTGCTTCCAGTTCCATCTACGAACTCATCCCCAGCAACTGAAAAAATGACAAATAATCTGACAAAATGATCGATAGGCCAAAATTAATATAAATATGATTTTTTTTTAAATGGATAGTCAGTCACCGAATTGACCAAATTATGTAATTTATATTGACATTTGTAGAATCATTATTTTCCAGATATTAGATAATGAACTTCAGGTAATGAGCTTTGCTATTACCTGAAATGATTATAAAGTGTTTGGGAAGCTTTGTTCTTTCTTTTTTCTTACTTATGTAATGTAGATGTATTGAGGTTAGTATTAGAAGTAAAGTGATGTACACAAATCTTGAAAAAACAGGAATAGATTTAAGAAAACTGTTATAAAAATGGATATTACTTTCCTGGAGCACTTTTTCTCTTCATTCTGCCATTTAAAGCTGGATTTTCTCTTGTATCAACCCACTTCCATTCTTATGCTAGAGGTGTCATGCCAAAGTGCCAGACGTGCAATTTTTATTCTGTTGCTGTACTCACTGTCCTTTCCATGTCTGTCACAGTCTCATGCCTCGTCACAAACTCTCGAGCTTTGCAGATTTTTAGCACTTTGGAAAAAAAAGTGTAAATGAGATGTTTCTGTCATCTGCAACTGGTCTTTTACAGCTGATTAATATTGAGCTGGTTGTTATTTTTTGACTGATTTAAGGGACATTTTGAAAAGGTTTTACATGCATAGATGTCTCAAACACTAAAACTGGGAGCTCTGGCTCTGTGTATATGTGTTTCAATTCAATTCAGTTCAATTCAATTTTATTTATTTAGCATCAAATCACAACAAAGTTGTCTCAAGACACTTTACATATAGAGCAGGTCTAGACCACACTCTGTAAATACATTTATATTTTAGATTTATAGGAACCCAACAATTGAAAGCAGTTCCCACATGAGCAAGCACTTAAGCACTTAACAGGCAGAAACCTTGGACAGATCCAGGCTCAGAGGTGGATCTGATAGCACCAGTTGGGTTGAGAGAGAGAGAAGGGGGGGGCAAGAGGGGGAGGGGAAAGAGATAGATAGAAAGGGGAGAGAAAGCAAGGCCAAAAGCTAAAAGCTAAGATAAATCCATAAACTGTATGTAAGCTATATGTAAGTGTTTTAATAATACTATTAATAATACTAGTAACAATACCAATAATAATAATGCTAGCAATAATAATAATAATAATAATTATAATAAAAATAACAATTGCTCTGAGCATCAAGCAGAGCCACAGCGGAAGGCACAGCTAAGATCAGCAATCCCGGAGCAACCTCAGTCCATGGGTATCTGCGAAATTTGAAAGCACAAAGACTCTGGGGAAGGTGGCAAGTTAGTTAAAGACATGAGTATTGCAAGAATGCAGAACATGTAAGGAGAGAGAGGAAAGAGAGGAGCTCAGTGTGTCATGGAGTCCCCCAGCAGCCTAAGCCTATTTAGCAGCATGACTAGGGGCTGATCCAAGGTAAGCCTGAGCCAGCCCTAACTATAAGCTTTATCAGAAAGAAAGGTTTAAGCCCACTTTTAAATGTGGAGAGGGTGTCTGCCTCCCGGACTGACTAATAGGGTACTACGAGTTCTTTAAGATAAGATGGTGCCTGGTCGTTAAACGCTTTGTAGGTAAGAAGAAGGATTTTGAATTCTGTTCTCGATTTTACAGGTAGCCAATGCAGAGAAGCTAATGCTGGAGTAATATGATTTCTTATCCCAGTTCTTGTCAGTACACATGCAGCGGCATTTTGGATCAATTGCAGACTCTTTAAAGACTTTATGGTGCACCCCGATAGTAAGGAGTTGCAGCAGTCCAGTTTGGAGGTAACGAAAGCATGGACAAATTTTTCTGCATCTTTTTGTGATAGGATATGCCTGATTTTTGCTATGTTATGGAGATGAAAGAAGGCAGTCCTTCAGATTTGTTTAATATGAGAGTTAAGGACATATCCTTATCAAAAATATCCCCCAGATTTCTGACAGTGGTACTGGAGGCTAAGGTAAATCCCTCTAGAGTAGCTATATTATGGGATAGTCTGATCCAATGTTGTTTCGGGCCAAGTACTATAACTTCAGTCTCATCTGAGTTTAGTAGTAGAAAATTACGGGTCATCCAGGTCTTAGCATCCTTAAGACAAGCTTGAAGTTTAACTAATTGATTTGTTTCCTCTGGCTTTAATGATAGATATAATTGGCTATCATCTGCATTTCAGTGAAAGTTAACTGAGTGTTTTCTAATAATATTGCCTAAGGGAAGCATATACAAGGTAAACAGTATTGGCCCAAGCATTGATTCTTGTGGAACACCATGACTAACTTTGTTGTATAGAGGATTTATCATTAACATAAACAAACTGAAAGCAATCTGATAAGTAAGACTTAAACCAGCTTAATGCTGTTCCGTTAATGCCAATTGAATGTTCCAGTTTCTGCAGAAGAATATGGTGGTCAGTTGTGTCAAATGCAGCACTAAGATCTAACAAAACAAGTACAGAGACAAGTCCCCTATCTGATGCCAACAAAAGATCATTAGTTACTTTTACCAGTGCTGTCTCAGTGC
>JAPZDZ010000012.1:24920982-24938977 GCA_029783805.1 Acanthurus tennentii | reverse complement strand
TCAACGTCCACATGAATATTAAAATCTCCTGCAATAATAACCTTGTCTGTTTTAAGGACTTAACTTGATAAAAACTCTGTAAAAAGGCAGTAAAAGGCTGTAACATTTTCCAATTTGGGTGTGAAAGAGTAAGGACAAGACTTACAAATGAGTTGTAATTTAATTTTGGTTTAGGCGTGATTAATAAGCTAGAGTTAAAGATAGCTGCAACTCCACCTCCTTGGCTGGTGCCTCGAGGAATGTGAGTATTAAGATGACTGAAAGGAGTAGCTTCATTTAAACTTACATATTCTTTAGGACCTAGCCAGGTTTCAGTAAGACAGAATAAATCGATGTCATAATCCGAAATTAAATCGTTCAGTAATACAGCCTTATTTGACAGTGATCTGATGTTAAAGAGCCCACATTTGACCCTACCCTCGTATTTTGTTGTAGTTTTGCACTGGTGATTTTCATTTTTATCAGATTTTTATGGTTTACTCTTTTTATTTTATTTCTTAACATAGATTGTTTAGAACGGGGGGCAAACACCGTTTCTATGGGGTTGTGGGTGGGTAACTGCTCTAATATGTCTGTGTGTGAGAAGATGGCAGGGCTCTGGCTGTTGGGGGTATGGGTGCTGATCTGCTCCCTCGCAGCATCCTGCAGCAGTATGACCTTCGAAAGGACGTGTGGGCGCTACTTCCTCCCATTCCGACCCCACGATACGATGCCAATACACATCTGCTGGCCAACAAGCTCTATGTGGCAGGTACACACACACCCATGTGGGCATGTTTATACCACAGCAGTTACTTTGTGTGCTAAACAACACAAATGACTTCTCACAATTTAAAAAGGCACTCTGTAAGCTTCTACACAGTTACGATGAGGGGTATTCTTTCTATGCTATCTTATAGGTGGACGTCAGTGTAAGCGACCAGTTAAGGCCTTCGAGGTATATGACACAGAGACTCGTTCTTGGGCTACATTACCCATGATGCCATGTAAACGCTCATATGGGGGTGTGATATGGGACACAGCTGGGAGGATGTGTCTGCTCGGAGGACTGCGGCAGGGAGGAGGTCACCAGAGCTCCAAGTTCACTAAAAATGTCAACATTTTTGACACCAACCAAGGTATGGAAACACATTTTCCTTCAGATTTTTCCCTTTTATGTGATCTGATGACAGTCTATTATTTTTTCAAATAACTATATTAGACTTGTACATAAAGTTAAAGATTAGTTGCACCTAAATGTTTTTTTATTTGTTAGTTTGTTTTGATGTTTATTTATCCGTCAGAAATCCCACTAGCAGCACAAATAAAAATGGAAATTCATTTTAAACAGATATAAAACAAACAAACAATACTACAATATATAACATTACAGGTAGCAGCAAGTGATGTGCAGTAAATTCAAAAATATTGGTATTAGCATCAACAGTCTCTTGAATTTACAGCATAGACTAAAAAGCATTTAAAGAAATTAGATAGAAGTTAAAATCATTTTCTGCTCTACATCACAGTCTAAAAGTGCCAAATACCTCAAAACCCTTTTTCAAAACTCTATTTAACCATCTGGCGTAGATAACAGCACTGTGATCACAAGGACTACTGTTCAAAAGTCTTATGGGAAATATAATTACTAATCTGAAATGTAATTGTAAAAAAAAAAACAGTCAAAAAATGCCTTTGAATACCTCAATTATTAAGCCTGATATAATTTCAGTGAAGAGTTAGAATGAGGACAAAATATGAAGAGGGAATGAGGACTTTGGGGGCATGTGCACAGCACATAACACTGCTTTATATTCAGCTCTGTCTCCAAAACTGAGAATGGTTAGTTAGAAATAGTTCTACATTTTGAATTTTTTGTCATTTTGCTCTAATAAAAAATGAAGTCTCTGTTAGCTGTGCTTAGAATACAGATGGGAGGAGTCGCATGTTTTTTTCTCTCCAATACTAATACTGATACCTAAACTTAATGCATTGACCGATAAAAAGTACTGATCAAACCAGATGACCAGATTAAAACATAGACTAGTGTACTGGCCAATACCTGATCTAGAATTTTGAGTAGTGTCAAAGGGAATTTCCAATACTCACATCCATATTATCCATGTAAGAACCTCCCTAAGTGGAGAAATGGCAAAACAGCAACCTCTTCTGTTAACAGATATGGTTAAAAAAGGTTTGGTTTGATTTTCTGTACAAGCACAAAGGGTCAGAATCTAGCAACCCTTCTGGCATTATGAGACTTTGGGACGCTGTGTATAGTCACTCTACATGCCTAGAAATTTCAATGCAATCAACTATTCAGGAAGTTACTCCAATAAAACTACCAAATGTCACTTTTACATATTTAAAATACACAACTTTTTTATTTAGCTTCACATGTGGAAGTCTGTTCACTGGTCTTAATGTGTACCACTGCATCTATTAAAAAAGTCTTATGAGCTCGGAATAATGCCTCAAGTGATGAGTCAGCTTTCTTCAGGGGCTAAGGAATAAAAGTTGGATATGAAAAAAAAATCTGAAGGCGGTACTTTAAAAGATTAGTTTGTAGAATTGTGCAACCCGCTTCTAATCCTGAGCCCAAAGACTCTGGGGTAATTTTTCTGCAGACTTATTTAAACGTAAGACCCTAGAGACTTTTGGGTAATATTCCTTTATCTGCTACTAGCATGACACATCGAAATCTCTAGCTTAAATTTTGGCTTTGCAGTTGCATTGTGGGTAATGTAGGTAGAAGAAGAATGCTTGAATTAATGACACCACCCATTAGTTCTGCTTCTTTTGTTTTATTAATTTAACGTCAACATTGTCACTTCAGTACAGTTCTGGATTTGGTTGAGTCCTCGTTTATACTGGTAACTAACAACAAAAGATGTCTCTCCATACTTCTAGCCTTAAATAATAATATGGATATTTCCCATGTCTTTAGACTTTTCCTCTTTGAAAATTAATAAAAGACCTGATCATTACATTTGCATGACAAAGTCATTATATTTCACCTGGTTAATTTAGGTTTTTATCACACAAATTATGGGCATCCTCCACAGATAATTTATTTTTTGACACCAGCAAATGACAGCATCCATCTTCATTTGACGACTGTCATATAAGGCATCCCTTAACATCTACCCTTCCATGGAGAGAGAAAGTTTTTCTGCTCAAACAGGCTCATTCCCTCTTAATTCTGTGCACACTCTGTGTCCCACAGCTCGAAATGACTTATCCCTCAATCCAGAAAAGACACTCCAGAATAACAGGTGAACAAATTGAGATGGGACCAGAAGGAGAAATGGGAGAGTAAAAATCGATAAGTCATTTTAGACAGCTGGATATTTGGTCACACATCGGGATCGGTGGAAAAAAGTCAACAAAAGAGGAATATAAATTTGCTAATGTTAATGTATGATATTAGGGAACAAGTTAACCTTGTATGTGTGAGAGATTGAAGGTGAAGGGAAGAAAGAAAATGCCTTCAAATACATACAAACACAAGTGCTGATGTGCATATCCACATGTTCATGCACACACATACTGGGAAGGCAGCCGAACCTCGTTTCTACAATCTAATTTTGGTGGAGATGAGATGGGAGATGAGCTGGGGAGGGAGGGCTGGAGAGGAGGAGCACTTTAAATTACAAGATCCAGAAACAGATTGCTTTATTATCCATCTGCAGCAATATCTTTCCACACAAGCTTGGTCATGCAATCTGCTGTCAGACAGTGATATTCTATTACTTTTACACTCCATACTGCCAGTATTAAGACATGCGCCTGTTAGGTGTTGTTCAGCCATTGTACTGTAGGCAAGCTGCAACAAGTGAAACCAAGTAAACACAAAAAGTGGAGCTGTGAAAGAAAAATTACACAGAAAATGAAAAAACTTGAAAGGTCAGTTCACCCAAATTACAAAAAAGATAAGTCTTGGTTTCGTCTCGTGGTTCCAGCCATGCAGATGGTTTGGAGCGTCACTCTCCAAAATATTTGCCTCACCACAGCACAGAGGGGTTGTAAATGCTGTGAATACCACACAAACCATCTGCTGGACAGTGCCTGTTTCCCCCACAGCAACTTTTACCCAAAACCCCAGCGAAGAACTACTTTAAGAACTCAGGATCCTAACATGAATAATGATCAATTAAACCAAGGTATGAATTAAGTTCCTCTGCTGTTTCCCGCTCTTGCAGTAATTGTTGCTGTGGGACTTTGCGACATTGGATGCAACTACTGTTATATTAGGTTACTGACATAAAAAATATACCATTTGACAGGTTTAAATGAAGAAAACAATAGACAAGGTGTGTGAATCAAAACAGAGAATAACTTTATTTGCTGTTTGATTGAGTTTGGATCCAAACTTAGTATTGACTTGGCATTTCCAAAGAATATTTCTATAATATTTATAAGATTTATAATATAAAAATTAGAAATGCAAGGTGGACTTAATTGCTATGTTATGAATGCACTCACTATTCATAAACTTTTAGGGGTTTGATACAGATTTGGCACTGACAGTCAAATAATGTTGGATTTTCCTCTATTGTCCCAGGTTTCTAATCAACCTTAGCCACTTTTTAGGAGGATATTTGATGCAAATATAATCATTATAAAAGAAATCCTCTCAGGCTGTATACAGCCTCAGAGAACAGCCTGCATACAGCCTCAGAGAACATCCTAAAACACAGGGCCAAAATCGTCCACAAATAAATAGCTGCTGCTCATAAAGGTGCATTGCTGTTGGCCTGGTAATAACTAAAGGTAATTTGTGTCTATTTTTGTCAACCTTCGTTTTCTCTCATGTGAAACGCTGAAATTTCCTGCCTACCTGCCAAGGCAGAAATAGTATTTGTGTGTGAAAATTGCAACTCAGTGCATTTTTTTAATCTGTTGTTGAACTAATTTACTTCATCTTCATGGTTTTTCAAATGCCATGAAATCTTAAATATGAAGGCACAAAGTTCCTGATTTTGTGCCAGTTTTATACCCTGTGGCTCTCTAAGAAATTGAAAGGGAAAAAAAGTACTTTGTGATTTGAGTAAAGTGACTCTTTAAATTTTCGCCTTAGCCTGTCTGTACCTGCTAAATTAACTAGAATTATGTATTCTACCGTTAACTGTATCCAATACAGAAAAATGTTTACTAGAAGTCAAGAAAGAAAATATCATAAATGATGCAGCCTCCCCTCCCTGGGGCAGCTGGAAACAAATGTATTCTATTTTGTTGTTACTTGATTTATTCAGGTGGTAAAAATTAAAGCAAGATGGAATGAAGCAGAAATTACAACAGAGCATTTATCATCCTCTCTCAGTCATGAGCATGCCAATATGTGTTAATTAAAAATGCTTTAATATGATGGTGAGATTCTGTTCAAAAGACTCGTCTGTACAATCAACATTGTCTGAGATTTTACATGTGACAGACAGACAGACAGAATCCATCAAAGACTCAGAACCAATCACCATCCGTTTCTAGTTTTAATCACGATGGACAATTACAGAGGAGAGCTTTTGGACGAAATTGCTCCCACACAGACTACAAAGCCCAGTCTTTAGAGAATTGCCTCACCTCCCTTACTCCCTTATCTATTGTCTCTCTTTTTCTATATATATATTCTCCCTCCCGTTTTTCTCACCCCCTCTTTGTTCTTTCCTCCAGAGTAGAATAATGCATCCTACAAAGAAAATCTTTGCACGCCTTGTGCAGTCCCTCCACAGCAAATAAGAATAAGGTCCAAGTTGACACTTGGTCTCATAGGATTGGACCACAGGTCTGCAGAGTGATGTATTGACAAAACTGGCATTTCAAGAGGAAATCCAAGCCTGTATCATTGTGAGCACTAATTACAAAAAATCCACTGTATTTTGATGTTGATGAGAAATAGAATAGAGATAGTTATTAAAAATAAGTAACATTACAGTATTTTCTAAGTGTCCAGTACAACATTAAATAGAAAAAAATGATGGTATAATGGTGGTTTCAGAGTAAAGTGCTGGGTATTTTGTGGACCCACTAATTTGCATTCAGTTACAACAATTATGAACAGGTATTACAGTAATACAAAGGGAGATATTGTTATGTCTCAATCAGTTGTTGCCTTGGTTATGTCCTTATAAAGGGGGTAAACAATTTATTTTATCCATTTGTTTATTTATGGCTGTTCCTTGCTTGCTTGTTAAAGAACAAGAGTCGACAGCTGTACTAGCACCTCTGTGTGGCTGCGCTAAGTCAAGGCTTTTTCTGCCAGTGCTAACATGCTAATGCTTGGCAGCTACATATTTTATCACGTCAACCTCTCTGTCTAGCACAGTAGGTCTCAGGCTGCACATTGACAAGTTCTGGCCACAATGTCATCCATTAATTAATGATAATGGATACCTGAAATGGCAGTATCTCATTAATACCAGGGTCACTTGGCAAAGAAAATATAATTAAGACCATTATTACTGGAAATATTAATATTTTAATGCCTTTTCCAATGCATTACATTTGGATATGCACAACAACTCCACAACAAAACTGCTGCAATTGATTTAACGTCTTGACTTTGTGGTATTTACCTGTTTGAAATATCTGACAGCAGGATTTTCTCTAAGAGAACAGAGGAGAATGGACAACCAGCTGTGATCTCTATTCTGTTCTCTTCTGTAATTTAAGCAGACTGGAAAGGAAAACACATCTCTTCATTACACACTGCTGCAGAATGCAGGAAGGCTCACCATCTGGCTACTTATCTCTTTCATTCTCTCTGCCTCTATTTGTTTCTCTCCACCTTGTTGTCTCTGCCTCTTGTTTAAGAAACAGACTTAAACAAATGAAGAGGAAGGTGGAGGGAAGAGAGGATGGAAGAGAGGAGAAAAAAAGAGAAGAAGATAATGAGAGAATGAGGAAGAGAAGACTGATAGAAAAAAGAAAAAAAAGCCTAAGGAAAAGAAAAAAGAGTATGAGTAATATCCAGAAAAAGAAATAGCAGATAGACAAAGATAAAGGGCAAAGAAAGTTTTTGTAGCTTTTTGTCTTCTTCTCTATCTTCTTTTCTGCGTATCCATCCTCACCCTCCCTTACTCCCTAATGAAGTTATCTTTCTTGCTCTGTCACGATTCTCTCCAGTCTGGGTTTCTTTCAGATAAACAACACTTGGCAGCAACAAAACCTAAAAGTAAAGAAATGAAACTTTTTCTATTTTCAAGTAGACTTTTTATTTTCTGGAGTTCTTCATCTTTGGGTGTAATGAACATGTCACCTCTGCTCAGACCACATAAGGTTTGAGGAAAATTGTCTTCATTGTCAGTCCTGACTTTTAGGTAATTGGGGTAATTATTTAAAATTGCAACCCCTTCCAGACTTGAGGCCTGAATTTTTGACTGGTTTTTTTCCTGAATGTTTTCAGTTTAAAGATGTCATAATTGCTTTGTTTGGATGTGAGGGAAGAGTTGGAACAACGGCGTTAGTGGGATTCACACCTCAAACAGCCTTGTGTTAAAACAACAGGGGAGCTACGTGGTTGGAGTCTTGTTGTTTAGGGACAATGAAATACGATCCAGGATCTCCATCTGGAGTACATGCCTTTAAAGGCTTATGAAATGCCAAAAACTGCAAAACTGTTCATAATACTTAGAGACATGTTTTTTAGAACTCTGGAAACTTCTAATGACAACAAAAATTCATCTTTCATGGTGGCGGCTTTGAACATGCAGGACTGTGTGTTTGCATGTATTTTGATTGCTGTGGCCCCAGACTGGCCATAGACTGTACACAGCCACTGTGATGTCACTACTGGTTTGTTTGGAAAACCGTTTTACAGCCTTGCAGCTCACAGCTAGACTGTGAGAGAGCTGCTACACAGTTAGCTGTCACTTAAAGCAGCCACGCCCTTAATTCTGCATAACTTTGGACACCAAAACTGTTAGGACTGTTAGGCTGTAAAGGTTGTATATTTTTTTGATTCAGAGTACTCCTTTAATAAAAAGATTCATGCACTGAAATAAGTAAAAGACACATTCCAAAAAAGTTTTTAAAAATCCATTCTTGTACTTGGTGCTCGTTCAAAGTAACTTAGCATCACATATCAACTACACAAGAAGAAAACAGAGCAAAAAATGTATACTTTCTCACATAAAGCCCAAAATAAAAAGAGGAAATAAAGCTTGCAGTAGTGCTAAGCTTCCTGTTAAAATGTTTCTTTTTTCAAAGAAATCATATAAAATTCTATGTAACATGTTTACACCTAAAAGGATTTTTCAAGAATTTGTAATGCCCTGCTCTCAATGCACAAAAACACACTCTAGCTAGGATCAGTATACCCATTGTTCCTTAAGCTTTCAGATTTACTGCAGCTTTCACATTGCTAGCTGACTTTGTTTTGCAGACTTACTCAAACTTTAAAAGGTCGGAATAGCCAGCTGGGACCCTCAACCCACTCCGTACCTTTCCTGACTTGGGAAATTGGAAGCAAACCTAGCAACAGATTTAAATTTCATTCAAGTTAAGTCATGAAAGGATGTGCCAGCGGGGTGACGACAGTACACCAAATTTCTCACACAACAGCGGTCTGACCCCAAATCCAACCATCCTGTCCCCTGTCCATTTCTGTTCGTAGTTTTGTAATAACCTTTTAATGATCTTGTGTGAGGGTGTGTGTATGAACTGTGCATGTCCTGGCTGTAGGTGGCTTATGGGTGACCTGTTTGTGCAGGTCACAGTCTAAAAACAAGCTCAGCAGCATCCTGTCTGGCCAAGGGAGAATTACAGTGCCACCAACTTCAACTTCAGCTAGCTCATAAGTTTGCACACTCACAAGGACACACATCTGCTAACTATAGCTGTCACTTCTTCTTCTGTAGGAGCCTGGTTGAAGTCAGAGGAGACTGTTGCGATGAAAACAAAGAGAGCTGACTTTGCTGCTGCTTTCCTTCGCAGCCGGATGGTAGTAGCTGGAGGACTCGGTAAGAACAATATACTGTTAACTTTCTGTTGGCTGCTTTCACACTGCAGTTTGTATTGATTGGATTTTGCTGCACCCATGTCATATATTTTATGTTCAAACAATTTGATGGGTTGAAGGCGCTAAATCTGATTGGGCAAAACGATTTGAATTTGAGTAGACCACTTTCTGAGACATTTCAACAGAGTCAGAACAGCTTTAAGAAAACTGCACTGAAATTGAAGCAAAAGTATCATATATGGCCCCTTTAAAGTAACCTGCTGTGACATGTTTACAACTGATTGTTATGGAGGCAAATAGGCATTGAATCAAAAAGATTTAACTGAAAATATAGGCTCATGATCATTAAATGAAAGAAATGATTGGCTTCTTACTTCCATTGATATGATTGACTGTGCTTGATCACAGGTTTCATATTTTTGCTCTTGATTATGTTACAGTTTAGAAAGTCTTGAACAGTAATTGGCTGTAATGTTACGAGCATGTTATTGAAATCCTGATGCATTTATCTTGTTAGATTTCCTGTAACAAATAAGTAGGCCCTTATAGAACCTCTGTAATTCAGTTGGTATAAACAAGTTAAAAATAAGGGAATATTCCCAGCCTGTGACAATTGTGCATCTAAGGAAACAGGGAACACAAGGAATTGACCCAGATGCGGACACAAAAAGCAGAGTGGATGCAGTTCAACTATTTCAATACATACAACTAAAAAAGAGGCTAACAGGAAGTAGAGGTTACTGAGGATTGAAACTGGATGTCGTCAGTCCAATGAGGCAAACACTTCCAAGAGGTGTAAGCGAAGTCCAGGAAAACAAAGATCCAAAATCAAGGAGTTTAGGAGCACAAAACTCTGTTAAAAAAGTTTGGCTTAATTCACATGTGGTTGGATATTTTAAAAGGGTTTTTCCTAACTGAGTACTCGATGAAATTCTGTCCACACAAGCACTGTTTACAATAACTTCATCATGTTGTAAAAGGAAAGACCATGCCAAAACAACAGGTAGCAATATAACCCTAAACCTATATTGGCGAAGTAAAAGCTATTAATAGTAGCAAATGAGTTCTGAGGTCCAACGAGTTCTCCACTAAAACCTGGACAGTTCATGGTTGGGACTGTGTGTGGCACTGTTGGGTTATGTATTGACCTCCATTATGAACTCTGATGCCTCTCTTCCCAAGTGTAATGGAAGAATGACTGTACATTTATGTGTAAACATACAAAAAGTCCTGTAAGCACCATTAGCACAAGCACTATTTCACCTCATGAGAACAAACACAATCGGTCTTTACAAGGAAGAAACTCCTTAACACTTAATACTACAAATAGATGTTCTAAAACTATTGTCCTCTTGGCCCGACCATGACCAAACCTTTGACATGTCTGATATCTGTGGCTGTGTTTGTGCTCTTCAGGTCATGAACCCTCAGCTCTGGACACAGTGGAGGCCTTTCATCCCCAGAAAAAGAAGTGGGAGAGGTTGGCTCCCATGACCTTTCCCAGATGCTCCACCTCCTCCATTGTTATCAGAGACCGCCTCCTAGTGGTTGGAGGAGTCAACCAGGTACACTTGTGCTACAATTAGACGTATATAAACAGTACATAATTTCCAGCAGTCAGCAGCTGTATGAACAAGATATCTGTTCATCTCCAATGGTGACAAGTGTGACAAGTGCTCCCCACTGTTTACCTTTTTATTTTTACCCTCACTGTGACCTTCTGCGCACACTGAGGCAGTATGCTGTTGAGTCTAAGACTATGGTTCTCTGCTGGAAAACAGCAGATTACTCCTTTGTGTTTGGGAGTGATTTGCTGCCCAAGGTGAAAGAGTTTTTCTCAGTAAAAACATATCTTGGGTTCTTGTATGTGAATGGTGGAGATGTAGCTGAGATTGGCAGGTGGCATCAGCAGTAATGTTTATGTGAAGAGGGAGAAAAGAAGGCGAAGCCTCTGTTTCACTGCTCAATATAAGTTACAACTGTCACCTATGACCATGAGTTCATATATTTCATAATATATCTAACTGGTTTGAGACCATAGTGCAAACCCAGAACATGCTAGACAGTTCATATATTTCATCTGGTGTTAGAAAACCTTAGGATCACAGAGGAAGAGCTGGAAAATGTTGCTTGGTAGAGAAACATCTGGACTACTTTGCTTAACCTGCTGCAACCACAGCTGCTATAACCAGACATAAAAGAAAATCAAGGCTAATGTTAAATCCTCTTTAAGTTTTAATTTGAGTTATCTGAAGCTTTACACACCTCCATTAACTAAATAACTTCTAATAATATTTAAATAATATTTAATAATATTTAAACCTAATCATCACAGAAGTAGGATTGAGAATTTAAATGGTGAGACTTTACACATTATGGACATTTAATAAGTAGAGGTAATATGAAGTAAATGGACAAGTAATAAGTAGAATATCCTTTTAAGTTTAATTCAGTTTAAAAAAAATCCCATGATATCTTTCTGAAGCTGTAACTTTTGACTTTTGAAGGCAAGTATCCTGGTGTTCATTTTTTGTATTCTGGAAAGTGCCCCTTAGTGGCTCAGCTCTCTTACACTTATGTGGACTGACACAAAGGGCTGGGTATGAGAGAAGAATTCCTACTGCTGTCAGACCAATTTTATATTCCTGTGTGGGTTGTAAAGAGTCTTTTGCACACTTAAAGACTAGTATAGTCGATGGAAATAAAGTTGCCTCATGTGCTCTGTAACAGTACTGTTCGATGTGGCAACTCAACAGAAGAAAACAAGGACACACAGTGTCATTAATGCAGAGCACCTGAATCCAGGCCCACATACTGTCACCCAGTCACAGAGTCACACTGTCAGCAGTTTCAGGCTTGCAGTTCTGGACCTGCTGTCTTCGACCAACATGCACCATCTGTTGGCAAAAAAAGCAACAGCAGCAGCAGTACATAAGTATAAGATCAGATTTGTGCCATCAATAGACAAAAGATCGTAAGTTCAGACTGACTACATTCTTGGTTTTGAACATCAAACTATAAACTTGACAGTTCAATTAAATATCCTTAAAAAACTCAACAGAATATTATAAATTGCAAAAAACGAAGGTTTTCAGACTTTAATAAATCAATCAATAAGTAAGCTGTTTATTTGTTTGTTTTTTTCTTAATATTATGGATAAGTTCATCAACACATTTTAATTTTCAAAAACGAAAATGTGGTGTTTTACATGCTCAAACTGAACTACATTCATATTTGATCATCAAACCTTCACTTTAATAGATTCTTGACCTCCGGTCCACAGGTTTTAGTCCAAAGCTGCTCAGTGTTAGCCTGGCCAGTACCATTCTAATACAAATAATACTCACACAGTAAAAAACAGTGAATTTCCTTTACTTGGTCAGACAGAAAAAAGCAGGGCATAGTCTTTCTAGCGGCATCAGTGGTGGGCTAAACCATTTAGTGGGAGGCCATGGTAAACTTGATACTGGACACCCAATAAACACATTTTCCTCAAGATGTGTAAAAACGGCATGCTCACCAAACCAGACCAAGTTAAGCTTCTCCAGTGATCTCTGGACAACGGCAGATCTGTGTTTGCTGAACAACTGCAGGTCAGACGACTTTCAATCCCACTTACGTTTCACTTAATAATGGCCCTCAATATTGATAATGATGATACTGTGATTTTTTTCCCTCATTCAGGGAGTGATAAGAGGACACAAACATACTGCCCTCCACCTGATCATCTTTACAACACAGTGCCCCTTTCGCCTGTTCGCTGTTGGAAATATCACAGAGGTTTACTTTGGTCTTTAGAGTCTGCAGCTTCTATTCAGGAAAGAGATACAAAGGGATGGTGTGCATCCCCTTTTAATATCAGCTCATCTTATTTATTTCAGTCAAAGGTGTAAAAAAAGATATGCAATCGCT
This sequence comes from Acanthurus tennentii, assembly GCA_029783805.1. NCBI lineage: Eukaryota > Metazoa > Chordata > Actinopteri > Acanthuriformes > Acanthuridae > Acanthurus > Acanthurus tennentii. Next base: position 24,926,129 of record JAPZDZ010000012.1, on the reverse strand, counting down.
GTTGCTTGTTTCTTGGCCATTTGAAGATGCCAGGTGGGTTCAGGATGTTCTGTGAAAACCAATTTTTGCTCTTTTTTTGTCACCGACTGAGCTTGACTCAACTTGCTTGGAACCTCAACTGAGGTTATGTTAAAAAAGTAATGGTTGCCAGGTACTACATATAGTAATGGGAGGAAAAGCAAATAGAGTGGTAGAAAAAACCTATAAATGAGATACATAGTATGCTGAAATGCAGTTTTAAGAAACACCTCCTCATAAATCAGACTCAAGAATATTTCATCATTACAGTGTCAGCACTGACTTTAATTTCAGTATGGAAATACTTCCAACCTTTGACCACTAATCTTTTCTTTATTCCTCCCTCTTTTTTTCTATCAGGTTCCAAGCTCTGCCCACGAGATCCTGTATGTAAAAGAAGAAGAGTATCTGTAGCTTGTAGTAATAGACGTCAGATGAATGAAGTACAACAGTGATTCAACTTACTCTTTTTTGTACAACCTTTCTGATCAGACTGTGGTGCAATATGTTGGAAGCTTTGAAAAAGGGATTTGGAGTAGAAGTCCCAGACTTTGTGATGTAATGCAACAGATACTGTAAGACTGCCCCCTGCTGGGCTTTACTGACACCAAGACCTACATGTAAGCACACACATGCACAATGGAGGAGCTGGCTCTTTCTTTTATCTCAGTCATGTTTCCTGATACTTTTAGGATGTAATACTATGTTGTACGTTGTAGTGCATATATGGAGATTAACTTTTGTAGCTTATATGTCTAGTACTTTGGACAAAAATTATATGGATGACCTGTTTTATGGCATATATGCACTTGGTTTTAATGTCTTAATGTGAGTGCAGCTTGCAAACAAGTGAGCAATTTTAGTTTGTGAGATTTCCACATGGGATTCTGATTAAATTTGATTTGATGAGTTCAGTATTTGTATCTTGTTAAATATCATTTAGCAAAAAAAGAAACTCACTGGAGATGAGTAATATTTGTTAAACTATACTGTAACATAATTTGCACTAAAGCAATTAATGCTGAGTGGGAGTTGATTTTGCCATCAATAATTTCTAGTGTAATATATTGTAGTAATTACACTGAGGATGCTGTACGATCACTCTTCTATGCTGTAACAGTGCACATTTGTCAATATTATCATAAATATGATTTAATACACTTAAAATATGATTAGAAAGTGCATTAAATGACACTTTGGTGTTTGTTTAAGTAATTACAAGACTGCTGTTGTAGACAAGAAAATGGATCCAGTTTATCTTTGACTGATTGTACACATTTTATTCCTGCAGCAATACAAGCTTTCTTATTGTTGGTACTTCATTTGTGCTAAATGTGCTGTGCTGTACTGTAATAATCATGAGTCAATAACACCTCTCTCAGGTTGTGATGTTACAGATCTGTTTTTGTGACTCAGAGGTATTCTGCTGACTGATGTTTGCTGTCACTGTTGTCCAAGAGGCGACTAAGCTGTGAAAGATGTTTGAAATTTCTTTTCTGAAGATTTTATTTTATCCTTCAACATGTTCAGTGATCTCTCCTGTACCCAGTCATGCCATGTGATACTGGGGATAAGGGTATGTCATTCAATGAAATAAATTAGATTTGTTGTTTGTATTGCACTTATTCTCCACTAGATAGCAGTAATTGCACAAAAGATTTCATAAAAAAAGTTTGTGAGTCTGGTTCTTCACTGGGAGTATAATATTACATAAGTCGATTTACTGTTGGATTAAGATTGATCATTAACTCTACATTTTGTATAGAAATTCTAATGATAAATGCAAACAGGGAAAAGGATAAAAACATATAACTGTTTTCTGAAAAACATGTTCATATTAGTTGCCAAAATGGTCCTTGCTAACAGGAGTTTGTTAAACAGTGTACTCCTCTGATTTTACATATTTAGGTTTGTTTTCTTGAATTCTACAAATATAAGGAGATGAAATAGAGGTTAGAGTCTTTTAACTTGCATGTGGTTCGTCAGTACTTTCTGGTTAGAGCCCTGGATTCTCATAAGGTGATGGATAGTTTGACAAGGTATCTTGAGATGCAATAAAATCTTGGGTAATCTGAAGAAAATATTTTAGATTTTTTTTGTTATAATCTTTTATTATATCTAAAATAACTTCATGCCATCTAAATCAGAAAAAGCAGACATGTTACAATATCTAACAGTGATTACAAAGCAGGTGGACAGTTACAGAATATGCATACTTTAGACTAAGTGGTGTGAAGGGCTTTAATGGACTGGGACACTCTGTTTACTTAACATGGTAGGAGCAGGAGCATGGTAGGCTCTAGAAGCCTGGAGTTAGTCACATGACCCCTAGAGAGCAGGAGGGGAGAAATGTAAAGTAAAAATCTAGGAAAAACCTCCTTACAGATCCCATGGTTTTGGCCAAAGCTTACATATTATATCTGGATTGCAATTTTTGTTCTGTGTCCATTGTTGTAGGTTTGAAAGCAGTGAAATTTAGACTGTAGACTCTACGGGCCTCAGTTCAACACAAGTTCATGAATTTCTCCCATTAGCGGCCCGTATAACTGACACTTAAAACCCCTGGAAGAAAGCACGCAGCACCATTCTTGGTCTCTCGATGTAGCAGCTATGTTTATAAATGTATCTACACAAAGGTTATATAATCTTGTTTTGCAAGTCTTGTGGCCCTATACATCTTCATTGATACATGTCACAGTTTGGCCAGAATTGCCACTTGTATGCAATCAGGGTGTTTTCTCTGTCACTGAATTTTTTTTTCCCATTCATTCAGATAGGATTAATCCACTGGGTCTTCACTAGGTCCTTGCCTGTGCTAGCAGCCAACAACAGAGCAATGAGCTTGCCTTTTTTTAGTGAGGAAAACATTGGCCACGAGGTAGAAATTATAGGATTCAGGGGGGCAACACAAACACCCTGCACTGAGAGAGTCACCTAGCTAACCCCTACTCTTTGGATGTCATAAAGGAGCAAATATAAATGACGCTTCTGGACACACGTTTTTTTTAAATGTAGAGCAAGACAGGGATAGGATGCACTTTTTTCACTGCAGTAAGTTAGTTAGTTTATCACTACTACTTACCATTAGTAGTTCTTACTTACTACTTACTACCACTATTATTATTATTATTATTTTATTAATTTCCAGTTAACTATGGACAATTATGTGATTAAACACAATTAAATATTTCAATTGACTAACAGCCCTAATATATTTATATTCCTTTTTTTCAGCAGGAGATATCTGGAAAATTCTTAAACTGAAATTAAATGTCCCTGACATCACATCTGATTAATGCACTAATGTTTTTATGCCATGTTTTGTAGCAGTAACTTTATAACTTTATTTAGCACTTACTTTATATCTTTGTTAGTTTCCTCTGTGAGGCCTTTTCTATTGCCCACTTAGGATTGAAATTTGCACCACAAATGACTCATGCCTACACACACTCATTTTTAGACATCATTCGGTCTAAAATGGGTTGATTGCATTCAAGTATGGCTGGCTGCGTGTTTGTGACTGCTCTCCACGGTCACTCTATTCCACTCTGTTTTTTTTCCACATTAACTCGGTCAAAGTAATTGCCCTGGCAAAGCAGCAGATAGATGCAAGGAGGGAGACTTCCTGATCTGAACTGTATGGATAAACAGAATAGTTCATGTCTTTCTCTATCACATAAAGTAAGTAGGGAAATGTTTTATATATGTTTCCAAAAGACAAACAATGGAACCTAAAAAGGAGACAGTAACATATCCTTTCAATAATCTGTCAGTACATTATTAGCTTTAAATTACATTTGTTGCACATCTTTTGTGTTGTCTTGGACACAGCAGCTTCTGCATACTGCAAGTGGCCAGCTATAAGTATCTTGTACACCCCAGTTTGTATGAATTTAAAAGAATGAATTGTACCAGTACAATGTCATGAATCAGTCTGACTGTGCTCACAGGTCATATTTGATCTGAACACATGGGTTACTAACCTGTTGCATAATTTGTAGGTGTATTTGCACATTGCTCCGAAAGTTTTTTTTAGCAAGACAGTCTCAGAGTGTGTGTTTGTCAGAAGATTAGTGCATATTGGTGCAGGGCAATAGAGGATAGTCTATTCGAAGTTCGTGGTAAATGCTGGTATTGAAACTTACTTGGTGCATTTATTATTTATTTTAAAAAGTTCAGCTAATAGATATCTCACAATGCAAAAGTACAACTGTTAAATTCTACACTAGTCCTATTTAAGCTCTAAATAAAATTACGAATAATATATCTTCACATGTCTCCCCTCACCAGTGTTCCGTAAAAGGTTCATCCATCACCTTATTTTTTTTTAAAATTTTTTTAAACACAGGTTCAGGACAGCCTACCCTCATGGAAAAACTAAAGATATACAATACACACAGCCAACAAGTCTGGTATGTGCATGTAACATTGGTGGAAGACATATTCAGATACTACTTAAGCAGCAACGCTAGATTAGAAAAATAATCCATTTCAACTAAAAATCCTCGTTTCAAAGTCTAACTCCAGTAATAGTATAAATGCATTAACAGCAAAGTGTATTTTGGTCTCCAAAGGTGAAAATACTTGTTACAAATGTTCTATCTAAAAAGTGACACATTAAAGCAAAATTTGTGTTTTATTTTGTTTATTTATTTTTGCTAGCATGCAGTTAGCTGAGCTTAGTATAAACACTGGGGAAAACTAGCCTTGTTTCAAAGTAACAAAAACTGCGACAGGCACATGTTACCATATCTGTTATATCTTTATGAGATATGTATGAGATATATACATGTTATATCTTGTTGATGTTGACAGCACATTAGTGGTTGCAGACAAGGAATCCTTTTTGTGTTCTCTAATTTCCAAATCCTTAGTCTTATTTACACAGTGAGGCTTTTATGCAACCAGTCACTTTCTGTTCTGATGTATAGTATTTATTCACATGATCACATTACATCATTTTTACACTTACTTATTTATACATATTTTAAAAAGAAGATATGTTAATGTAAGTGGACTTTGTTACCTTAAACGGAAACAGATGACCTTTTTTTATCCTGGTTCCAGTCTTTATGCTAAACTGACATTCTTGGTGATAACTTCATATCATACAAACATGAGAGTGACAT
>JAPZDZ010000012.1:24895112-24905369 GCA_029783805.1 Acanthurus tennentii | reverse complement strand
CTGACAAAATCACAGACGGCCAGGATCTGAGTGAAAGAGCTGAAAGGATTTGCAGGTTAGAATGCTTTTGTGTTGCTCTAAATCCTGGCTAATCTTTCACTATGTCCAGGATCCTCAGGAATCCTTGTGCTCCCTCCGGTCAGATAGTTCAGGCTTCATCCACATTCATGTGGTCTTTGGACGCCAACAGTCCACATCTCAGGCTTCTTTGGGACTTAAAACTTAAGCTTTAAGGCTTAAAGAAGCATGTTAATGTTTTTCTTGTACATGTGTGGGAGCTACTGTGCTCCTTATGACAACTTTGTGCAAGAAAACTCTCAAGCATTTGTAGCAGTGGGAAATTTTGGCATTCCGTTTTCTCCCACACTAAAAAATCCCCACCTGACATTCAGTAAATGTGGTTCCTCTTTTTTCATCCCTTCAGTGTCAATAAGATCTTTTTGGTTTAACTCTGATATACCTAATAAGTTTGTTTATAGCTATATTAATTTTACCCTTTTTAGCACATAAGACTGGACCCAGTGGGTGCTGCAACACCAGGAAAATGAAACAGACACCATGTGATGTAGGTTTTGTGACGCTGCAAGTGTTGCGTTGACATAACCATCAGGTTCAGCAATCCAATCTGTACAGCAAGTACAGTGATCACAAATATGGGACCATGTTACTCAACTGGGCAACCCGACCCCTGAGGGGCTTGCATACCAGAGCTCCTATAGGTCTGTACACAGAGGTACTGGGGTTGTCCAGTAGAGTTCCCAGAACTGAGGAGGTGGCCATGAGGAGGGAGGGCTTGTTTGGCCCTGAGCCAGTGTTCCATGGAGACAACAACATATATCACCACAGGGGAGGCAAAGAGGGAGATAGGGCAATAAGACAGAAGTAGAGCAAGACAGAGAGGGAGAAAGCTTGAAAACATGCGGCTGTGGAAGAATAGAGGAGTGCTCACAGAGGTGCTCACAAGGCTGCTGGGTTGGCAGAAGGCAGTGAGCCAAGCTAAGGGGTTGGCTGTTGGAACGAAGCTCTGCTTGGCTTGATGACAGCAAGGGGGTAGACAGAAGGAGTTTAACCCACACTGGAGTTTTGGTGCCACACCCACTTTTACAACACAAACTGAGCTGTAGACGACATCCCTTTATCAGCTCTGTACATTTGGATGCACAGTGGGAGCAACACAGTGAAATAGAAATGCAAGCTTGTTAGTGTGAGAAATGTGAGCCAATAGTGTTTGTATGTAGCTTCAGTGTCAGCAGCTCCTCCATTTTCCTCCTCTTGTCTATTTTCTCCTCTGCTCTCTTCCCCTCTTTTCTTTCCTGTGTCAGCCTCGATGAATATTGATTCAGCTCAGGGTGAACTGGACTGTAAGTGCTGGGGTTGCTTTGGAGCTGGCTCCGAAGATAAGCACTTTTACTGGAGATAGATCGATGGCCTCAGCTGCAGCATTAGCTTTGTTTCTGGCCACAGTAGACCACAAACCCTACATCAATGCACAAACTCTAATGGAGGCACAGCAGAGAGAGGCACATCACCACAGTGACATGCCCGGGGACTCACAGGAAACCCACCTCTCATGGACTGGCTGGCAGCCCAGGATGAGGTTATCGAGGGTCAAGCCCAATAAGACCAACTATGAGTTTCATTTCAGGCCATCTTCCATGTCCAGATACACAGCTGAGAGACACATTATCTTGCACGTGCTAAACATGATTCTTTAATCTCTCAAGCAAGCTCACCACCTGCCACAGTTGTCCTTCAAATGTAGCTAGCCTAGCCAAGCTTAGGCCTGTGTCCTGGCTGATTTCACTTTCACGATGTCTTGGGTCATGTTTTACAGCAAAATTAGCACTTTATGCAAAGGGGCTTAGCAGCAAGATGAGGCAGGGTGATAATTTATACTGAGGCACTCTGAGGCTTTTAATGATTTACTACTTGAGTTTGTAATACTTGCTTTTACATACATGGAATACCACTGGATTCTCTGTATTCTCCAAACAACATGGGAAGATAAACTTATTTCTTATTTTTTAGATAAATATTCAGTATGGGATTTTTTAAGTCCCTAATCTTGCCTGTTATTAACTATACATCAGCAATTGATCATTCTGTTTTAAGACCAACACAGTCCACATTTAAACTGCACTTTCTAAAAGGCTGGTCTCTTTGTTATCACGAAATAAGACAAATTAAGCCGTGAGTTGAATTAAAGAACTTACCTTTACGTAACTACTGATTGTAGAAAGAACACAGAACATACTGTATGCCTGATGTTCCCTTGTGTTGTAGCCGCAGTAGCAAAACACATTCTGCGCAATGCCCTCTGTTGAGCACTTTCTTGTGTCCTGAAATAGTCACATTATATGAATTTATTTATTTGGAAAAAAAAGGTTTTGAGGATTGTTTTCTACATTGTAACCTTGCAATGTTGGTTTGAAATTTATTAATCCTTCAGCCTTGGTTCTCTGCAGTTATGGTACAATCTTGCCATTTTGTTTAACTTAATTTATCTATTTATTTATTTTATTCTATTTTAATGTATCTCAGTCAACACAGAAGCAACAGTAGTGTTTTGTGTTATAAAGAAATGTTGGTATTTGATTAAGTAGTGGTATTATTATATACTTGCTTACTGTAATTTTGTTATGCATTTTGTCGATGATTGTGGGATACAGCCTATTTTTCTTGTGTTTCAGCTGCTGTAGCTTAGATTGGATAGTAACGGTGAAAGAGGGGAATCACAAGTGAAAGGGGAGAATGAAGGCCAAAAAGGGAGGATGATAAATCATTTCAGCACGGGGTCCCAGTGAGCTTGCTCTTGTAAAGGAGGGCAGAGAGCTGATATGATACAGGGTGTTCAGGGACTGTACAGACAGACTATCTGGTGCATCATGCAGGTCTGGTTTCACCACTTAATCAATATTAAAGAACAAGATCACAAGGACATTCTGTCACCAACCAGTCATAAATTCTATCTATGTAAGTAACAGTACACCGTGTCTCTGTAATTCTACTATGTTCTGTTTGATACAGCAGTGTGTTCATTATGTTGATATTTTTGTACTCATGTAATATGTGGTGGTCTTTGCAGCACTGGACGGTGTTTATGGAGGTGTCAGAGGTGTTCATCCTGGTCCCAGCACTGCTGGGGCTCAAAGGCAACCTGGAGATGACGCTGGCCTCTAGACTTTCCACAGCGGTAAGAAACACGTCTGTGTGAGAGTGTGACTTTGTGTGTTGGTGATGCATTGCCTTATCGCAGAAATCCTCCAGTTATCCTGAAGTACCACATTTTGAGTACGCCTTACCAGATTTGGTTGTGTAAAGGTTTTCTGTCTCAAAATTTACTCAATCGATTTCATTGCCTGGCAACCACTTTCAGACCCATTACAACTGATTGTGCTTGAAGTCAGAGGTCGTATTGCCAAATGTGACCTGGGTTTTAGACAAACTGATAGCAACATTCCTGTCCAATTCCTTGTTGTTTTTTTTAACATATTCACTGACCCTGCCCAGTCTGTTCACTTGAACTCACAGGTTAGTTTGATGCAGCTAAACTAAAAGCACATGTTCAAAGTTTTCTTTTATTCTCCACTGAATATCACAAAATAATTAGAACAAAGGTACATAGCTTGTTAGTTCTTCTGCTGTGTTAATCAAATCAAAGGCTATGGTGTCGTAACTGGTAAGACAGCATAGAAAAAGGGAGAGAATAAGATAAAACTATGCTGACCAGGCGGCTACATTTTCAACACAGAGCCCCACATTCATGTAACAGTATGTATATACTTCTAAGAGGCTTACTGTGGTTGTTTTTACCAGATACTGGAAGTCTTATGAGGAATGTCAGCTCCTGTTTAAGGTGTAATATGAAACAGCTATTGCACTTAAATACTTAAATATGACTAAATCTCTGTGACATGTGTAGCTAACAGATAGTGTGAATGGTTGTCAGTCTCTATGTGTCAGCCCTGTGATCTATTGGCAAACTGTCCAGGATCCTGCTGTCTATTCACATTCATATTTTAGACAGTTAAATGTCCAAAATATGAATATAAACCATGGCTGCAGGGTTTCAGCAAGTAGTAATGTGACGCTGAAAGTATATTTCTTGTTTGTGATGTATACCTTCACTAAGCTCTTAGTCGGAACTCTGCTCTTTGAGCAAACATTGTAACATTGTCCATTGTATAGTCTGGGAGGTCAATGACCTAGCTAGCAGCAGTGCTACCTAAAGGTTAGCAGCACATGTTAAAGTTATGAAGGCATGGAGAATTAGCCTGGTATTTCTGTTAAGCATGCCAATCCTCACATTCTTTCCACTGAAATAAGAGAAATGTGAAGCTGATTAGCTTAGTTAGCAGTGGCCCACGCAGCATTAACAGCTCATCTCAGTCACACTACAGTAGTAACATATTCTAACGAGACATTATCAATAAGTCTGAAAGTTTCCAAGTTTTGAAACAAAGTAAACACAAAAATCAAATGCTGTACAACATTTTTTCTTACCAAATCTGTCTCAAAAAAATTCTAAGAACGGTAATCCATTTAGCTACTAGCTAGGACAAACCAGCATTTGCCATCAAGTTTCCAAATGCTTCTGCTATCAATGAGTCGTAGTACAGCAAATATGACCTACCTTAGATTATTTGCCCATGGTCAGTGGCTACAGGAAATTTTTTTGCCAAACATTTTGTCTCATAGAGTGTTTACAAGATAGAACATGCCTTTCTTCATGACACAACTTGCTTTAAGATGCACCTAAAGACATAAATGGCAAATAGACTGCATATTTATAGTGTCAGACAAAGGGTTTTTACAACACAAGTCACCTTAACCCATTCACAGACTGATGGCAGGTGGCTTCTCTACAAAGTGCCAACCCGCTCACCAGGAACTCACACACACACACACATTCACACACTGATGAATGAGAGCAAATTGGGGTTCAGTATCTTTCCCACAGATACTTTGATATCCAGACTGGAGGAGTCGGGGATCAAACCACCAACCTTCTGATAAGTAAACAACCTTCTCTACCTTAAGCCACAGTTCATTTTTCGAAATAATGAGCCCTGGCTGTAGAAAAAGCAAAACAGATAGTTACAGTATGCTTTAAAAAGTTAAATATTTGCTGAGACTCTTGTTTTTTTGGTTAGTGTTTTGTTGTTGAACGATCCATGTTGTTTCCGAATAAATTCAAAGTGTAGACATTATGGTAAATCAGTGTCAAATGAGGAAGTTTATTTAACAATATTTCACCAGTGCATCAACACTGATTTAACAATTAGTTAATGGTTGTTGGTGTCTATCTATGATATTAAATATGGAGTCACATGTGGCTGCATGTTGGTGGCAATATTGTTATGATATCATCGGAACATAAAATTTAGGATACAAGTTCATTTTACATAGGACCATTTGAAATAACTTGCATTTGAAAGATTGAATTTTCTCACTTAGTGACTGTTCAAATGATTTTGGAGTCAGTGTAAAAGAATTCCTCCATCTATCATCACAAAGTAGGCCAGAGTCTGGTGCTTGTCCTGAGACATTACTGTTAGCTCTCTGCTGGCTGGCCCCAGCGGGACCACGTTTCTTTCCACGCCGCCACTAATTATGAGCAGATTAAGACCACTGTAAGTTTCCTAATGCGCTTATTACTGAAAAAATAATGTAATCCCTCGTACTGGCTGGCTGTAGGAGTTTCCAATTCACATGACCATGTTTCCTTTTTAATTTTTTTTCTGTGCCTTTCAAACTTCTTTGTCTGTGAATATTTCTCTGAAACAAGGCTTATCTTTCTGCTTTCTCATTGCTGTTTTTCTGATTAAGCAGTTGTTTTCTCAGTTCTGTCTTATCCCTTTTCGTGTTATTGAGCCTAATTGATTGTACGTATTTGGATAATGATATTTTGCGGATTACTGAAACTTGGCAGCACCTGCATTGCAACAGTTTCCTGTTTGCCAAAAAATACAACACTGACCACACTTTAATCAGAGATTACAACCACTACCAAAGCCTACTTTATCCTCATTTTATGTGTATTAGATGTTTCAACACACACTCCAGTCACGTATGTTTGGGTCCAACCTTGTAAAGAACAGATTTTCTCCATAGTAAATGAGATGAAAATGAATGGTTTTATCATTGCTGAAAAATGCAGCGGTGCCTTTGAAAGGCAAGTTATTTGCATGTTATGTCATCCATGAATCTCTTTTACAGCTTTTGCTCTGCTCCATCTCTGTGATGATCCAAACACCACTAATCCAGTCGCCCACGCACACACACCCAAAGCTGAAGACTTGGCATCATCATCACACATCATCACATAACACCAGACGATGCTTCTGTGAATTTCTGAGCTTCATCTTTGTGCTGGATCAGTTTACATATTTCTCTACTAAAAATGTTGAGTTGCAGAGGCATTTCAGTTAAAATCATATGAAACTAAAGGCCTTTATCTGACAGGTTTCACTCTGGTCTGTGCATGTGGAGCTCATTGTGAGTCTGATGCCCCCAGTGCTTTAAACAGATGTTTGGTTTTCTCTTATCTCTTCACCCCAAACTGTCTCAGTGTGCTGTAGTCGTAGCAGTAGTTTTCGCAGTCTGCTCCTCTAAACGACAGCATGGCTGTCACAGCACCAGGCACAGGTTCACATTTTGCTAAAGGACAAGGATGGTGTTGGGGTGGTTGTAATCTGGCAAATACACCAGATATGATGACGCACAGTTGTACACATACAGTCCCTATGTGAGTCAGCCTCGTCAGCTTTCAGTCATGCTTCCAGATATTTTGGTCAAGTGAGGAGGGTGCTGGATAGTGAGAAATAAGAGTCTGTCACTCACACTAAAACCTTTTTTTTATATAATAGCTTGTAAGGTTTTCCCTTACTTAGTGTCTCTATTTTTTAGTGTTTTATCATTTGCATTTGTACTTTAGGATGAAAAAGTCTGAAAACCCACAAAATATTTTAGCAAGGATTATTTAAAGCTGTGTTAATCAATACATGCTAACCACTAATCAGCCATAAGCTGTGGCAGAAACAGAACTACACAATCAATTTTCTTTCCTCAATTTCCTCAGAGAGTGTTTATTTTTGATCAAGCAAGCTTAATATTTAATCAGTTATTTACTTATTTCATTGTTTTAATTGCCTGCGTAATTAAGTATGAATATTTTTTTGGGTGTGATTGTGTTTTTGCCATTTTAAGTGATACTTTAATGCAGGTATAACTAAACATGCTTTTGTAACATCCTTTATTTCTAAAACAGGATCTATTGACTCAATAACACAAAAAATATTTTTTCTACAAAATTTGTCTCATAAATCTAATAGCTTTTAGATACATTTAATTCATTATCCAGTCGTAACTTAGATCATATGTTTTAATTGTGTGAGCTATAATTTCTTTCAGTTTTATTAACACTGTATAAACTAAGTTAATTACTAACAAAAGTTTAACGTGTAAAAATACAAAAAGAAACACAGTCAGATAAGCGAGTATATTGTTAAGAGAAACAAAGTTTCAAAAAAACAAAATGACTTCCTGCAGCTTTAACATGCTGTACTTGTTTTAATTATGTGCACATAGTTTAAAGGATGTTTTTGGTGCAGATTTACCTCCATATAAAGTGGCTGATAATTTAGCTGAACTCTTTTGGATTAGTGGATACAGTTTTCTTAGAACTTTTAAAAAAATATGTCTTCAACAGATGGCATAAGACAAAAGTTTCAATAAAATAAAACTATCCACCAAGCATTTAACCCCATAAATAAAACTGTATACATATTGATGCTTATTTAGTAATATATACTTTTACACACCTCACTACTGTCCTGTTTGTATCACTTCTTAGACTGCTTTATTAAACCTAAACATTAAGCGGAAACTCCTCCAGGCATGTGTTTTGATGCATCCAGATGTTTCCCTTCCCTCTGCTTATGTAAATGTAGAAGGAGGAAAGGAAGAGGAGATCCTCTGTTTGTGTCCTCTCACTGTGGATGAGCATCAGGATCATTGCTCTGGATACACAGTAGTCACACTGTGGTCACAGCCACTTGACACTTGAGACCATCAGTGTATGTGTGTGTATGTGTGTGTGTTTGTGTTTGTTTGTGTGCATGTAAGGGGAGATGACATAAGTGGAGTCGGCCGCAGGGTGGGGGATCAGATCAGAGTGTCTTTGTTCAGAGAACTGACATCTGATTGTTCTGATGGGACCAAGAGGCAACAGTATGTACACGCGCCATACCCGCCCCCCTCCCACAAAAACACACACACACATACAGACGATAATGTTCTGACCTTGTCTGCGCTTGTCTCTCTCTCAGGCTAATATTGGTCAGATGGACACAGCCAAGGACATGTGGAAGATGATCATGGGGAACTTGGCCCTCATCCAGGTAACTGAAACACATCTGTAGAGGTCGATGAAGTGGACTCCAGTGTCATGGAGCATCATAGAGTGTGTGTCCATCCACTTAACAATTTAGCTTGCGGGGAAAAATGGTGTTGGGGAAAGATTTTTATTATTTGTTATTTTTATTGTTCATTTTTTACAGAAAGTATTGAGGAATTTAAGTAATTGCACCAGAATTAGCTTGTAGTTAAGTTGCATCTGTTTTAACTGGGCAGGTAAAGAAACAATTAAAAAAGACAAAAACACAAAGACGCTGTATAAAACAGCAAAGTCCTTCAGTATGGAATAAATGGAGTCCCTATGAATACAATAGATTGAAAGCAATCAATGATGGTAACACTTGTGTGTGGGGTTTTACTGACACAGCAGAGAGCAAAACACATTTTTGCCTTTAATTTCAGTTTAAAGTGTGACTTGACAATAATTGATTTTGAATAGGAAGGTGCACAACTCCAAGTAATGATATTTCCCCTTATTCAGTCACATTTTAAAAACCTGATTACAATTTCAAAGAAGCAGGACACTTCGAAAAGAAAGTGACTCAGATCACTCCTGTAGGTCTTTACATTAAAAACAGGTCTTTACCTAATAAAGAAAATTCAATTTCAAAATTCAATGACATTTCAGGCATCAAGATACTGCCAAGAACTATCTGGTTTCATAAATGCACTGCATATATACAAAACACAGGGACTGATAGTTAAAGGACACACAGAATGACACACAATTTGAATCATAGCCCAACACACTGATGCTACAATGGTGTCTTTCCACTTACTGTCTGATCACACATTCTGAACAATAAGGATGTAAGTTGCTCTGTTACAACAGGTGTAACAAAACCTTCTCGAGAGTCACAGAGAGAAGTCACTTCCCAGCACCCCATCGAACTTGGCATCAATATCATGTATTTTCTTTTTCATTTGGTCAATGAGTCAGTCACCTCAGCTCTTTGATATAGGCTTGTGGTTATGTAACATCTTATGAGTCCATAGTTCCTGGAACATTTAAAACCTGTTCTGGCTGGGTGTTGACACAACCTCCTATATAGGGTCATTGTGCGCTCACACCGGGTCACAGTGGTTTCCCAGTAAGAGAGTTAAATTTGAGATTCCTTTATTGCTTATTTTAGTAGATGGGTTAGTAGATGGGTTAGTATTTGCTCTGTGACACTTCATGTTTGAATACCTGGAATTATATAGGTTCTGAAAAATTGCTCAGATGAAACGCGATAGTCTCATGTCTGGGGTTTACATGTTAACTGTAATCAACAGCTACACGAACCTTCTCAGTGTGTAAATGCTTGTGTGTGTGTTCAGGTTCAGGCCACAGTGGTGGGGTTCTTGGCCTCCATAGCTGCTGTGATCTTCGGCTGGATCCCAGAGGGCCACTTCAGGCTGGGCCCCGCAGTGCTGCTGTGTGCCTCCAGCGTGGCTACTGCCTTCATCGCCTCTCTGCTGCTAGGTATGTCCAGCACACAGGATGTGAGGGATGTTCACAGTGTAATCAGCTACTCATCAGGCATGTCTGAGTAAGAGTCGTTTCAGACAAAGTCAGGTGTTGCAGTGATCACCGCAGGGTCAATCCAGGGTTGCGCTTTTCCAAAAGTCAACTCTCTGCTGCAGATACGCCAAGCTCCCCTACAGAGCCCCCTACTGTCTGCACCGACATGGGCTAGCCACATTTACATGAATGTTAGCACTTTGATTTTCACTGCTATTCTTGATTGGGTCCTAACATATTACATTTGATATATTTAATTATATTTGACTCCCCCCTCCCTGTTTGTTTAAGTCCTATACTTAGCTACTGTCTCAACGATCCTAAGGTAGACAATG
>JAPZDZ010000012.1:24882148-24892985 GCA_029783805.1 Acanthurus tennentii | reverse complement strand
AACAGTTTAGTTTCAATAACTTGCTCACTGCATAAAGCACTGACTTTACTGAGCTGAGGGTGAAAGAGCTTTAAAGAGGAGATGGAATTTAATTCAGTTTTTTTTTTAAGTTCATATCAGATTCTGATACTTGAATCAGAAAATCCCATAGCAAATACCCATAGCTAAGCGCTATTTCTGTATATTTATTATCAATATTATTATAATAAATATAATTGTTAAGTTAAAGGTAAATGCAACTATAGTAAACCAGACAGCACTTCTTTAAAGATTAAAAAAATATTCAAAAATACATTAAATTAAATCTATTCCAAAGACATTTTATCAGAACTTCACAGTCAAACAGATGAGGGTGTTCAAAGTGCTTTGGCATGGTAGTCACAGTGAAATAATGAAGAACTCGGGATGCATTGTCAAGTAAATGGTAAATAACTTCTGTGCAACTGCATCTTGAAAACTTCTACATAAAAATTTGTAAAAGTGGAAGAGGTGCATAGAGAAAAGAACATGTACACTGTCACATAATTTAACTGCAAGTAGGAATCTGGATCGGTGACATCAGCATTACATCTGATAAGTTAGTTATGTCAGTTTCAGCAGGTACTAGATATGCTGGTATTAGATTGTTTTGTCCCAACTCTCTTACTAATAGTTTAAAAATTATCAATATACAGGATTTTTTTTTCAAAAAATCTGCTTTACAGCTTCATTTAGATATCACATTAAAATATCTTATTCCTTAATCGCCAGAAAAAAAATGTCACACACACACAGCAGCTAAGCCTCCATGATTATTTTAGTCTGACAGACAGATTAATTTCTACAGATCCATTATTGCAGTGATGGTTTCATAACAGTTGCTACATTTGCAATACAACTTCAAAAGCCTATAATACCTTGGAAGAAGTTATCATAGATGGGAGCAGCATGTAGAAATGTGTGAAATGTGACTCGTCTGGCTGTGCAAAGTAAATAAGGATTAAGGCTCTCCACACCTGACATTGCTGTGTAACATTGTAAGAAACTCCAAGGCTACTTGGTTCTATTGTTAGCTCTGTGATGTTGTCCTAAGCACTGACAAACAAAGGCAGACACTCACTGACACACCCAGGAATGAAGCCATCCTGACCAGAGTCTGGAGTAATCCTATAACTCCTCCCTTTGCCTGACTGTCTTAACAGTCGTCCTCACTTTAAATGCCACAGTCAGGAACTATATTGAGCTAATTTGGGTTATTCTGGCTCAAACACACAAACACACAGCTGGTGTCTAGGTCATGTGTACGGAAGTGGTCTGTCTACTGAAACATTGTTTTTCTGGTAGTTATGTCTAGTAGTCTCAATATTGTAGTTACACTGCCTCCTAGAGCCGACACCAGGGACTTGCAGTCACTCCGAATATGCAGTTGTCTGTACAAGCTCAGTATTTATTCTCTGTTGTCTTCACTTGTCAAAATATCAAATTCACTCTTTGTTTTTTATTTTAAAGATTGCATAAGATGTGACTTTAATTTTGACTTTAATGTGTTTGTCATTTGAAGCACTCGAACAAAAGCTGATTTTGTTCTTTGAAGTGACTGAGGTGTATTTTTGATAAGTTTGTAGTGCTTTCAAAGACAACCTTAACAGCAATTACATTATTTTTAAAAAAATTTACCACAATAATTCTGTACACAAATAAGAGTTTCAGTCTTTGCATAAAAAACTCCTTTGAATTAGTTGAAAATCAGTTGCTTTGCACTAATTACCCTTAAATTAGTTCATTTTACACTTTAATAAGCGATGGATGACACTACCCTTTTTACTGAGTAATGTTGATTGTGAAACACAAGTTTAAGGAAGTAAAATATAATTTGGTGTACACATTGTATTTTACTTCCTTTAATAGTGCTCTAGGTGTTGTATTTTTTAAGATGTAACATTGAAAAAATAGATCCCTCAAATAGTCACTGCAAAACACACAATGTGATCTAGCCTAAAATGCTTGTCCATCAGCACATCACTGGTGTCTGATTCTGAACTCTGTTCCTCCCATACAGAGTACAATGAGTATGCCAACCCACTGGTGTGTGCCGTGTTCGTGGCGATGTGCCCCTTGTGGGTGCTGATAGCGAGGAAGATTCCCTCCACAAGAGAACTCCTCTACTCCGGCTGGGAGCCAGTCATCATCGCCATGGCCATCAGCAGGTAGAGCACAGTGGGGTCAATTCATGTTGTTTAACTGCGTATTATACTTATTAAAGCCAAGACCTACTCAACTGCTCATTATTTATTCAAATCTATTTGTCTCCATTTTCTAAACATAATACAAATAATATTAAAATTATAGCAAACCCTTAATTTAAACCCCATGTCTTTATCATCTATAAACATAAGTGGTTTATTTTGCCAGTAATTAAAAATCCTTGCATTCAAAAAGGGATGACACTGTTCTGAGTAATTGTAAGGTCAAATATTTCATGTTTTACTCCTATATTTGATGTTTTTACATTGGTGCATGCAGTTTACTCCCATAGACATTTGGGATTGAGCTTATTTTAACCAGATCCTGGTTTTCCCTGGGAAGCTGCATACACAGGAAATACTCAAGTAACATAGATTTATACTCAGTTAGAGTACCTTCGTAAATTTGTGGAGAGTTATATTCCACCATTGATCACTACATACTATTAGATTCTTTACTATGTGCTAGATCTTTTTGTCATGTATTAAAACAGGTGATTTCAATCAGATCCTCTGCTCTGTCTTTCAGTGTTGGAGGTCTGATCCTCGATAAGACCGTCACCAACCCAAACTTTGCTGGCATGGCTGTCTTCACCCCGGTCATCAATGGTAAGGAGTCATTAACACTTGAAAAATGAAACTTTACCGTTGTTTTAGGGTAGAGTTGGTGGCCACAGCAGCAGAGAGTCACAAGTTGAAGAGAAAAATCAAGGAGTTGATCCAAACAGCAAAAAAATAAATAAATAAAACTAACAGACAGCAGAGAGTCTTTGGCTCTGGAGGCAGAGAAAATGATGACCAATCAGTTCAACTTTTATAATGTGAACTATAAATGTTGATGTCATCTCCTCACTGCCTCCATTATGTTTTCAGATAAAAAAGTAAGAAACGTGAGGTGATGAAATCCTTTTTTTTTTCATATTTAAAAAGATAGCTTGTATTCAAACATCCACCAGCACTGGGCTCATCATGTTGATACTGAGCTCATGTTTTTCTGTTTCCACTATTTCCATGTGTGTGATAGGTGTGGGTGGTAACCTGGTTGCGGTTCAGGCCAGTCGGATCTCCACCTATCTGCACATGAACGGTCTGCCCATGGGGGATCCCAACCCCAACCCCAGGAAGTGCCCCACACCCTGCACCTCCTTCTTCGGCTCCTGTGAGTTGATTGTGCCACTGCTGCTCTCTTTCTGTTATCTCGTGGAAAACAGATGTTTCCATTAGAGGTCCACCTCTGTCCCTCATTTTAGCTTTAGTCCCAGTGTCTGTCCTACCATTGCCTCACCCTCAGTGTGTTTTCAACCAGTTTAACAGCAGGTTCTCTTTCTCTTCCAGCTGTGAACTCACGTTCGGCCCGTGTGCTCTTCCTCCTGGTGGCCCCAGGTCACCTCGTTTTCCTCTACACCATCAACTCCCTGAGAGGGGGGCACACCACCCTGACACCCATCTTTATCACCTTCTACCTGGTTGCTGCACTACTACAGGTACTAACACACACACTTACAAAACAAAATTGTTATTCTTCAGCTGCAGCTAAGGAGAATAAATGTCCAGAAAATAAAAAATTGAAGTGAAAGTCTAATTATTACAATTGAATTTCCTGAATGAGGGTTGTATTCTGACAAGATTTAAAATGTCCACTATTTTTGCCAGTGAAAACATAAAAATATCATTTTTATACCAGCCTTTACTCTGACAGGTGTTACCAAATGTATCAATAGTATATTTAGATGGGGTCACACTTTTTTTTTAGCTCAGGCTTAGATAAATTTCACATGCATCACTTTGTATCTATGAAGCATCTTGTACAGGTTAAGCTGCTCCTAATCTCCATAAACAGCTGATCTGAATTGGATGCAGAGTCTGTAGGTGAGGGACAAGAGTTCTGTAGTAGAATCGTTCCAGTTTCTTTTGTAGTTGGCTGTGAAATGCATTGGCTAAAATGTCATATCAGAACCCACTGGCTTTTATCTGATGACCACTTAGCTTTTTATAAGCTTTTTCTAAACATATTTGGATTCATATGCGGTTATCTGATCAGCCCAATGTCATCTGACCATATCCTAATGTCTTAATTTACTAATCAGACTGTGAACAATGAGCAGTGTGTGGCAGAGGAAGTCCTGGCCTGATATACATTACCTAGAAGTCCTCTTGCTACAACATCATGAGGCAGTAACCTCTGTGTGCAGAGACTGAGCTGCTCCTGAACCAACTGAAAGAACTGTATAAGGACCATTTAGTAAACCTCTAAACCACAAAACCAGACAAAATTGGCTGCTTTAACCAAATGCTTCAGTGTTTACACAGCCATTTAAATGAAGCTTTACTGACATTTCTTGGTTTTCTTGAAGAGCAATGCCTCACTGGTCCCTGCAAAAAACGAAAAATTACAGCCTTTGTTTTTTCCTCTTTCAGGTAATAATCCTCCTCTACCTGGCAGATTGGATGGTCCACTGGATGTGGGGCCGTGGCATGGACCCCGACAACTTCTCCATCCCCTACCTGACTGCTCTGGGTGACCTGCTGGGGACCGGCTTCCTTGCCCTCTGCTTCCACATGCGCTGGTTCATCGGAGACAGAGACACTAACACGGGCAACTGAATGCATGCACAGAAAACACACACACCACAAAAAAATCCCATACTGTACAAATGCACACATGAACACACGAACATTGACAAATTACCACACTTATGCCTGAACATTATCTGAGGTGGACATTGTCTACAAATAAAGGGCTAATCTCCCATAGGGCTCTGATTGATGGAGTAGTGCACTTGCTGGGCTGTAGCGGTTTATCTTCAGGATATCAGAGCACTGCTGCAGCACAGCAGCAGCCCAGAATCTGGACAGAATGTTTCAACTTAGAAACAATGGAAACACGGAAGCGCCTTGGTAGCCATATGGTTACTGTGCATGTCGCATAACAGCAACGTTGCCCTTTCAGTTCCAGCCGTTCAAGGACCTTTGTTGTTTGTCATATCCTTTCTTCTCTCCTCATGTTTCCTGTCTGCCTCTTAGCTGTCTACCTGTCCAATAAAGGCAAAATGTCCAAAAATGATCTTTAAAAATAATAAGAATAATAACCCTGCAAAACTCTAACTTTTGAACAAAATGTCCCTTGATGGACCCAGCCCCAGTCCTGCTTTGTTTTGCTTGATAACCCAGTCCTACTACTTCAGATTTTATTATAGTGCTCATACTGATTAATATTGTTGGTAAATAATGCATTTGATATGAATCTATATCTCTTAAATGCCCGAGGCTGGTTCTCTTATTTTTAATGAGGATGTTAGCCCTTCATCTTTAAAGATCAAGTTCTGATACTTGAAACCAAGATCACAATAGAAAGCAAAAAATGACATCCAGACAAGTCTAGCATGCTGAATCACCAAGTGCTATATCATGTATGCAAATCGAATATTACTATAAGAAAGGCTGATTGAATTCCTGTTTAGTGGAGTGCAGAGGGCTAAGCATTGCCTCCGTTTTCCTTTGGCCTTATGTCAGTAGGAAACAGGGTTGGGGAGTTTTACCACAGGGGACTGTATCCCTTTTGCTGCTCCTCCCTTCAGCAAATGGCTTTATTTCAGTCCAAACAGAAACAGAATTAGAATTGTTTTGTTAAACTTCTCCTCAATTCTGGGATCAAGGATAATAAATTTCAATTCTGAGAAAAGACCACAATCCCACAAACACCTAATTCAGCCACAACCATAATGGATTTCACTATGATTTTTGTCAGTAGTTCATAATGTCCTAATGAATGCCTATTCAAAAGATTTAGTCATTAGAAGTGTGTGTTAATTCACACAGTAATTTATACTTTATTCCTCTGAGGTTGCACAACTTCTTTCTTCGGGCCAAATCCGCTAAAACCTGCCATTCTGCAAAGTTTCTTCTATGTTTAAGCTGACTCACAGTAAACAGGGGGGGAATAGTATGTGAAAAATGGCAGCACAACTGGAATGTGTCAGTGTACCTGAAATACAAAAACACACACTTCACTGTTTGCTGCAGCTCATGATGAGTTTGTTTGGGGGTGGGGGATGTTACAGAGGTTTTATTTTGCAGTGAGCTGCTCCAGGTGAGAAATGCACCCTGAGTGAAACTGCCAGCTCTCCACTGGAGCAGACTAGCTGTGGTGTTACCCAAATCAGGCTTACAGTAAGTGGCAAAAGGCTCAAAATGCAGCAGCTCATTGGAAACAACCTGCAGAGCTCATCCGACTATACAGCTTGTGTAAACTATAAAGTGCATTTGGTAGCTTCACTTGGTTTCAGCTGGCACAGTCTGATACCAGATTAAAAGATACTGATTGCAGATATTTTTGTGTGGATATTTGATATCTTTAGATCCTCACGAAGTATTTAGACCCTGTTGGAGCACTAAGTTAACAAGAAAAAGCAAACAAAGTTGTGTGAGATTTGGTCACAGTGGCTACAGGAAGTTATGACAAAACCCTACATTTTTAGTGTGACACTGTCTTCCATTCTGTAGTTTTTTACATTGAGATTCCCCAAAAGATCAATATTGCTCTTAAAGCTGTTTAAGGGCCCAGTCAGCAAGCACTGAGAAAGGCACCAGCACATAAAACAACAAAATTTTGTTGTTAATCACTTCATTTCAGTGGAATCACTGCGATCACTGGAGTTTAACTCAAGTAAATTTTACCAACAGCGATGTGTCTTGACAGCATCAACCTGATGATGCAGAAAGGTGACTCCAAAAAGGAGGAAGCTGTTGGCTGTCTTACACCCCCTGCCTTTATTTATCCCTTCTTTTGTGGCAGTTTAAACCTCTCCACAGAGGAGAAATGATCGTACAAAGTCATGAGACAGGAGTAAATAGTAGAGATTCATCTTTTAAATCAACTGTGTGACCATTTTTTTTTCTCTTGTCACACACAAAATTGATTGAAAAACTAATAATAATCTCTCTGTTCAGGGAGAAGCTGACCTTTTGATAATAAAGAACTGAAGGGGATTTAATCAAAGATCAAAATCTTGATGTAACTTTTGTGCTTACACGCACACACACGCGCGCACACACGTGCACACACACACAGAAGCTATCTGCTACCAGACTTTGAATGCAGCTGAGCTGAGCTGACTTTTTCTTTGAGGGCTTACAGGTGTAGAGGAGAATGCAAAAGGAAGTTGTGAGCCATTTTGAAAGACTGTACCAGGTACAGGTCTTGGCCCGGAGGCAAAGTGTCTGAAACTTGCATGTGGTGCTTGACATATTCGATGTTTGTCAGACTGAAGTGCTGTTTCGCAGGGGCCAGCAGAATGCATGATGTGCAGGGCACATAGTGTGAATGTGCAAAACTTGATTATTTTATCTGTTGAGATGTTTTTTTTTTCTTTCTTTTTTTTGGTCTGACTTATTTTTAAAAAAAATGTGTCGATTAAGTTAAAATTGTGATTATTTTCTATTCCTGTCCTCCTTTCCTTAATCTTTATAACTCCTTATGATTATTGTTTTGTGTCATGAATCGCATTAAAAGAACAACCACTGTAAAGATGAGGCAACTTCTCCACGCTGGTCAAATGAACACAGTACTGTAATTTGCAAAACGGACACCAGAGGGCACCGCAGGGATTGTCTTAGCTGTATACTTTCTCAGTGCATCTCTGTGTCCTTTGGATTCAAACCACGTACGTCCACCAGCAGTATTGTTTATTTTGTCTTCTTTTCTACAGCGTTTGACTTGTTGTAAACATGTCATCCTTCCATCTGTTCACTGTCAGTCTGTTGCTCCGATCTCTTACTGAGCAGGTGCCAGCGTTTTGCCCTTATGTCAATGGAAAGTTGTGAATACTTCTATAAGGGGGCAAGTAATGCTTTGTCTATTTATTTTTAGAATCACACAAAGCAAATTGTACATACTATATTTATTCTATATATAAGGTTGTTTATTTTGTCATTTCATTTTGGCTCCTTTTCCTTTTCTCCATGTTGGTGTCAGTTTTCTCTTCTCTGTTGTGTTGTTTTCTTTGCAAAAGGCCAGTGGAGCTTTTTGGTGCATGTCGCAATAGAATGGCGGTGAGGCTAATAAATAGCACAGTGCCTAATACCAGTCTTTACACACCTCACACACATGCGCACACACCCTGTCTCACACACAGGGAAAGCATACTTATAAGACATAGAAAGGCCTTAACCTATCAGAGCCAAGCTCAACTCAGAGTAACCAATCAGGAAGTAGGTTTGCCACAGAGTAGCGTCTCTTTAATTAGCTTTGATTAATAAAAGATGTACAGTGAGTTGATTATGATGTGTAATGTAATAATGACTTTATATGATGCAGCAGTGGAGAGGAGGGCTGGTAGCAACCGTTTCAAGCTTTTGGTCTCCTGAATCTGCAAACATGGGGACTTGGAGGCTGTGAACTCTCATTGGGTTGGTTTAACAGGACGTCAAAAAAAGTCTGGTCTCAAGTTAAACACCAACAGAAGAAAAGTTAAACCCATAAAAAGACACTAGAAAAATGGAAAAAAAAAACAAGTGCAACGTGACAAAATGCACATTGTTACTTGTCCAATGTTTCAAGATGTTTGTTCTTGTGGATAAAATACCCGGCCTTTAAAACCCTTTACCCACCTACTTCCTCGTTAACCTCAGTGCTTCAAACCCTCAAGCCCCTGAACTCACAGGACAACACAGTGATCCTCAGGCTGCCAGAATCCACTTCAAGGTTCAGCCTTGATTCGAACATCCACCTGTCTCAGTCGGCTCTGCTGTCTCTGAGAAACTGCTGTAAAACCACTCTCAGTCTTACTGGGGCCGAGATCTGTGCGTTCTCTGTGTGTTCTCATTGTAAAAGCCCTCCCTCCGTGAGACTGGAGGAAGGCTTTCTTTGTAAATTGCTGGAAATAAAGGACTATATTATTTCATATACCATTTCTCAATCTAAGTGTCTGCTTTTGTCAGCTTTTACTGTGAATGTGTTGCTGATCTGACAAAATCAAAGAAGTCAAGTTTGTTCATCTTACTGAGTAGTTATTAGTTAGTAGCAGGTATGAACCTCAACCTAAACTTAACCCTACACTGATCACATCAACACACACAACTGCATTTTTGAGCTTTTATTCTTTTTTTAAAAAAATATTAAGGTGTTGGGCATTGTTAAAATAAATAAAAATTTTAACTAAACTTAACATTTACAACTTAAAGTTTCTTGCAACTTCATGTTTTGCAATGTTGCAAGTGCTGCAGTAAAGTTCAAACATAAAATAACTACCTCAGTGTGGATTTTTAATGCAATATCTTAAAGTTACCTCACTTACAGTTATTACATAAGTCGAAACATAAGTGTTTCCAGATCCAACAACCAACACGAAAAACTGCTTAGTCAGCAGTTTGTGGAGCTGAAGGAAGATCTAACTTTGACCTTCAACGATTAATATAATATTATGTTTTATTATGCTCTTTTTTAACTCTTACGCAGGGAACAAATGGTTTTGATATAAAGAATTTAATCATTAAATTAACTTGATACAAAATAGAACATAAACAGATTGAATAAAGTGTATAATAATAATCTTTATAAGGATTAAATTGGTTTAAACAAGCCAAAGATTTTTTAAAAATCTAGGAAAAATATAAACTAAAGGAATAAGTACCACAGTTATAGCTTAGTTGTAGGTTATTTAACATGAGATAAGCAGAGGGTTGACACTGCTGGTCTGGCATCCTGAAGATGGAAGCAGGAGTTTCTCTCTGTTCTCTCCTGCTTCATCATCTGCTTCGATTCCAGGGAGATCCCAGGAGGAAAGCTGGACAAAGAGGGCATCAGCGACCTGCAGGACCTGAGATGGGCCTAGATTTGGAGATGTCAAAATGCCAAGGATAACGTAAGCAACAAGTAAGCTAAAACAAGAATAATTGCACAACTGGAAGCTGTAGAACAGACCTACCATCTCCAGTCCTACTGCACACATCCAGGGTATCCATCACAATCTTACCAAGGGCCCTGCGGGACACGTTCTGGAAAAACAGGGTTTTTGGTTTTTTTTTTGTTTTACTGCAGTTGTTGACAAACAACCCCATTTGAAAGTAATGAACAGCGAGACCAGATTGCACTACTCATGTAAAGCTCATTTTAAGCAGTCTCAGCTGGAATCAAGACACTGATGACGTTACTGTGATTAGCTTGTCGGGTGGCAGGTCTCTGGTTAAAGAAAAGTGTGTGTCTGCAATGTGTATCTGGATGCTACAGGCTAGTTTCATTTTACAGGAAAACAGAGGATTTTCCCTCCAGCAAATCTGCAAACATGACACTAGCTCCATGTTCGATGTGTATCATAAGGAGAAACAAACGCTTTCCCAGAGGAAGAAACTTTTTTTAGGGGAATACCAAGGAAGAGAGTGTCAGTTTTCCTCAAATAACTGAAAAAAACATGTATGAAATTTCATATATGATACTTAGATAGTTTGAAGCTGCATGGAGCTCCGCTAAAGAAAGCTGAAAGAGGCACTGAAGAAAAGAGTTGTTGCTGTCTCATTTAATCTCATTTGAACTGGCAGCATTTATAGTGTTGCAGATTGATTCTGTTGTATGTAGTTTCAAGTTTTAACTCATCTTGTTGCAAATTTTGGTGTCAAGT
>JAPZDZ010000012.1:24841040-24851581 GCA_029783805.1 Acanthurus tennentii | reverse complement strand
TAAGCACATATATCTGTGATATTTGTTTTCAGTTGTATACTTCTTAGGTAAAAATTGTACGGAAAAAGAAAAGTGAGAATGAGGTAAAAATCTATCGGAGTCCTACAAAGATTCAATTTAGAATCGTTTTTCAAATCAGATTGACTAAATACAAAGGGGACACTATTTTGATACTGTTTTTCAAGCTATGCTAACTGGTTACAATACAGGTCACTGTTTGACTGAATAGTAAACTACCAAGGATATTATGAGAAAGTGTTCTCTCCTTTTTCATTTTTTTTTATAAAACCTTTTCGCTTTTATATCTTGCAGGTATGCTGTGCTACGTTTCAAGTGGTACTTCACGACCAAACCTGCAGTGATGGCCCTGCAGATCCCAGAATGACAGGAAACAGGCCGACAGAATGTAGAGAAAAGAACGGAAGAAGAGGGGAACAACTTTGATGGTGGGGCTTTGTGTAGAGTGGGAACCCTTCCCTGTGAGCCAGCACCTGATGGACCTCTGCTTGGTCCACCTGGCACCCTTTTCAACAACAAGCGCAATTACTCATTCATTCCTCCAACTTAGCTCTGTGTATGTCGCAACTCTAGCTCAAGATTTCTAAAAGCCCCAAGATTTCCCTGCATATGTGTGTGTATGTATGCTAGTGTGTTATTAATTTATCTTTTATTTATCTTTAAACCCAACGTTGTGCTTTCCCTCTTTGGGCAGCTGAGCCAAGCACAGTGAGCACAGCAGACCCAGAGTTTAAGGTAGGGATTACTGACTCCAAACTTGCTTTATCTTAAGTCACTCTGGCACCAAAGTGTTCCACAGTGCTGGTAATAAAGGTCAAAAGACAGATGAGGCTGTTAAGGAGGGTTTGTTGCTAACATCACTGACAGATAGCTTGTCCTGTCCTCTGTGTGCTTTATCTATGGCTCAGTGTCATGGCCTCTTTATAGTTAGACACTGACTACAGAAGCATTTCACTTTGGATTCCTCAGATTATGCATGTGGTGTGTATGGTCAGACCAATTCCTTCTCCATGTGCTGATAGGCTTTTACACTTTTATCTGTGGGATCCTTTTTTTCACCTCCATCTTTGGTGCTAAGTTCTGGTAGCTGTGCAAGTTCTGCTCTGCGCTTTCCAGAGCTCACCTGTGCATCAGACACTGGATGGTACTCTGCAGTCTCTCTTTTTTTTTCTTTGGGTTGTTGCAGTTCGAGCTTTTATCAGTTCCCTTTCTGGTAATTTCAATCAAACTGCTGCTGCTACCAGAAATGTTAAACCAACTTTTCTGTAGGCAAGTGGACCAACCTGACACTTAAGTGTGTGGAAGGGCAAATATGAAAGCATTTCATGGGATGGGTGTTGGTTGAATTACTATTGTGTTATAGCAATTGATTATAGAGAGAGGCTATATGTGCATTTATTTATATGTAGACATAGTGGGTTATTTGTCATCTCAGGTAAAAACAAACTGGCATTTTGGTTCCCTTTAGTGAGTGCTGTTTTTTGTTGAATTGGGAGTTGACACTGAAGGTGGAGGGTCATAAATGTTGGTTTATAAAAGAGGACCTGAGTAAATGTCACTTTAAACTCTGTGTGCATTTCTGTCCTCAAACCTTTTTCCACCTTCTTGACTTTTATGGTTAGAGTGAATCGCTCTGTTAAACTTTCCATTTAAACTTTCCAGACCTCTTGGAAAATCACAACCTGGGTCGACCTCGTTGCCATCCTCTCCTCCCCTCTTTTATGCCCTCCTGTTTCTCCTCCCATCCCATTTTTGGTTCATTCTTGGGCAGTAGCACAGGGTATCACAGCATCAGTCTGCTCTCAACCCCACACTGAAATCCATTTCTGCCCACACCCCAGATTTGGAGCCAAATATTGTTTCATAATCAGACTTTGCATAAGTTAATATCCAGGGTCACATCAAGTCTGGCTTCCAAAAGAGGCAAAAATGGGTTATCTGTGTTGATGTCATGTGAACAGCCTTTGCTTGGATGGGAAAAGGTGGCATCTGAAAATGGAACAAAAAACACAGAAAGCATATCTGTCAAAGTGAAAATGCATGAAGTCTGAGCTTGAAGGGGCTCTCCACCAAGTTTACACATTAAAGTCGGTTTAGTGCAGGGGAGTATTAATGCTTCTGTTGGAAAAAGTTACCAAAAGCCTTTATGTCTCCAGCGGGAGCTGCAAATCCAATATCCAATAAATGTCTTCAAGTGATGTCACCTGGATCAGTGTTTGTTGGGTGTGAAGACTACAAGATTGAAACAAACAACAACCATCAAAAAAAAAAATTAAAAAAGGTGTTGTGACTTTAGGACTTTTTGCACTCTGTCAATTCTTAGGTTAATACACTACAGCTGAAGTTTTAGGCACATATCTTGTCTATCTTTGTACTCCAGGAATTAAGTATTGTATTTCCTTAAAGGAAGACCTACAAGAGACAGAAAGATAAAAAATGGTCAAAACTGAAGCACTAAAAGCTGAGTTGTCCAGTCTTTTAGTCCCTAGTATGAATCCAACATAAGACATGTTGGATCCTACACTTCCCATAATGCAATTCAATAGTCTCCTTCATTACCTCCCTGACTGTTATATGCCTAAGTCTGTCAAACTTGACATTTGCACTTTACAATTCAAGGTTTCCCTTATACATCTTCAGGCTACAAGCCTAAGTTGAAATGACTCACTGATGTCACTTAAGTCTATGGCTGCAACTAATTATTTTAGGGCTGCAACCAGTTTTCTCCCCTAGCATTTTGATTAGTATTGAATAATTGTTTGATCTATGAAATTAGTGAACAAAATTTAAAAACACTCATCAAAATACCTCAAGCACAATATTTGCTTCTTAGCAGTCTTTTTTTTGTACATCAACATTTCAAACCCCAAATAGTCTATTTGATTTAATGATCTAAGGCAAATAGATGTAGCAAATCCCCCAATTATATTAGCTGTAAATGCAAAATGGTTGTTGTTTCCTTTTTTTTTTTTTTTTTTTACAATATTTGCTGGAACAATCACTGTAGCAATTGCTGTGTATTAGTAAACATGACAAGTGAACTGATCTTCATGTGTTAAACTCAGTGAAGTGCCCCTTCAATCAGACAGTTGGTCTTAGTGCCCCTTTGTTCTCACTGACCTTTTCTGTTTTTGTGATCACTTCTAGTTTAGTAGCCTTTATAATGAACAGATTTAGTCCAACATTGACAGCTTTCATTCATTTGGCCTTAAATTAAATCCTGCACATATATTAAAAGTCATAAGTAGCTCTGAATTTGGCCTTTTGAAATGACTAGATAATTTGAAATCTAACCATGATGTCCTCTGAAGCTGTTCATACATGTTTGGCTCTGGAAAAGGGATGTGTTCCCGCTCTCAAATTCAGTCTGAAATAGTCCCTATTGTCCCTTCAGTCCCTATATGCCCAGCAGGGGGAGACACTGAGCTCCAACCTTCGCTATCTACTGCCGGTCTCATGTAACTGAGGTTTAATAATTCACCAAGTGAGCAGCAGCCCCTTTAGAACAGCACAAGAGACAGAGACTAGCTGATGTTAACGGCTGTGGTATCCCAAGGATCAAAATAAGTGCATTTAGATGGATTTATTTCCAAAATGAATTAGTTTTTTTTTAGATTCTTCAACATATTGATTAAAGCCCTGAGAATGTGGATTTTAACTCAGGGGCTATGTGAGGCTAAATTGGTTTTCACAATTGCTTGGAGAAATATTATTTACGTGATAGCAAATATTTTGGGGCAAAAAGCTACTGTTGTCCGGTGATGACATCATCTTTGAAATAAAAAAAGCTTTAATTCCCCTTGTCCATCACACACAGTTTAAGATTAATTTTGTTTTAACCTTGTTTTAGGAAAATAAAAATGGCATAATCTGCTCGGAAGATTTGCAGACAAAGGCCAAATGAGTGAGCTGCTGCTTGAATGCACAATTTTATTACCTTGGTAGGAATTCACCCATGATAAAAAACTTTTTGCACTCCATAAATGAATTCCTCCATTTACTTGACACAGGACCCTACACTTGAGTGGTCCTCATCTGTTGACACAAGTCAGCATTTTGGGAGGGAAAAGTCTGGGGGGCAGGTTTCCTAAATGATGTCTGACACCGCTGTGGTCTCTGATGATAAAGACTAGCACTACATGTAGGGTTGAACTGAACCCTCAACCTTGAACACATTTCACACAGAACTGAAGTTGTCCTAAAATCCTTACACTCACTCATGAGTGTGCTAATATTTTTGTCAGCCATTTGGGCCATTGGTCACCTTATCCAAAATGTTGTATGGCTCCAGGGAATTCAGCTCCTAAATCAAGTCGGTGTTGATGAATCAGTTTAGGTATGTTCCAAAGGCTTCAACAGGTGTCACACACTGTGTCCTCAAAGCACTGATGTACCCTTATCATGTTTCTCATTGTTGTCCCCTTGAGAATAAAACTATGGCACTGTTCAGTTTAGTAAAGGCACAATCCATAATCAAATGAGGCCCCTTTCATCAAAAATCCGCATGTAAGCTTAACCCTTCTATCAGTTTCAGAATGATGAACAGAAAAAAAGTAACAAGGAAAAAGTAACTCAATACCAGGCTGTTTTTAACAACTTCATACGGTCAGTTGCTCAACCTTGCATTTGTAACATTACCTAACAATGATGCCAGAGTGCACTGACGCATCCTGCTGCACACATCCACATCATTGCAGCAAGGCCTTAGAGGTCAGCAAAGGTAAGATTTTCTGCAGGTGTTGAGTTGCTTTTTAAATACACAAACACAAGTTATTTATTTGACAGTGATTTTAACTCAAAGTTCCCATGCCAGCTCTTTTTGTTCAGCTCCGTAAACAAATGAGGTTTGCTGACATTAATTACTTTTCAGTATTTTTTATCTGTAACTCAACAGTGCTTAAGTCATATGCATATTAACCCTTTAAGATTTTATCATTGAAAAATTTAGGGATCGGGCCTTTACAATTCATGGGCAAAATGAGACCAATGACATTTTTACCAAAAAGTTAGCTGAAGTTATCTTAAGTTTTTGCACTGTTAACTGCACTGACAAGTAAGTCTGATTTTTTTCTTTTGCAAAAGTTGTAGATCTACAGACTACAGAATAAATTAAGTATAAATGTTAACAAACATCATTTTCATATTTTAAAAAACTCTTATTAGCACTAGTCACAAAAATGACCTTGTTGACAATTTTCCCAAAACGCTACACACTTGGTAAGGTGAAAAGAAGTCAAACAAGCAGACAAGTTATCAGCAAATTTTCCTGTTTTAAGACAAATATAATTATTTAATCTGTTTTTGTGATGACCATTAGTATTACAGACAGGCTGTATGAATGTCCTGTTCCCGGCTGGCTGTCAGATGTTCCACTCTCTTCATGTTAGGTCAGTTTTAAACAGGGTTTGTTTTTTTTGTTTTTTTTTGCGTGCATTTCACACCTTTCTTTTTGTTTTTGTTTTTTTTTCTAATTGTACCAAAATGATTTGTGTTGGTGGGTTTGCATTGCAGTTCATTTGAGATTAATTATTTTTGTGCGTGAATTGTACTAACTCAACTAATTTTATTTTAAGAAACACTGTACAGATGACTGATTTTGTTTCCTTTGTATGCAGACACTGTATTTACTGATTGTAAATGCTTTTAACGCTTGTGTAAAGGGACCCAGCATTTGGCTTGCAGATGTGACTTTGTACATGTACTCATTCGCTGTTACAGCAAATGCTGCGTCAATGTGTACAGTCAGCAGAGATGGAGGATGTAAATACTGTAAGAAATACTGTGAAAAAGCTTACTGTACAGTGATCCTTCACACCTCTGTAGGAGTAGAAAGAAGAATTACTTAACAGTTGTCAGTAAATATTTCCATTAAAATGTATAAAGTAATAAAAATTCCTGAATGCTTTTTTTTTCTATAAGTTGATGAAATCCACAACCACCAATGTTTGAATTTTGTTCTGTTGACACTGTAGTGCTCTCCTGTTTGTTGCTGTGTGCCAGCTGACCCAGGGCCTTGGCCTTAACAAAAGGAAGGATGAGGAAACTTGTGCTGTGGGACATCCTGCTAAAACACACATACACACACGCAGGCTAAAACAAACTGTGGTGGTGACTCCTTGCACACTAGGCATAGAGGTTTTCATGTCTCTGATTTATCTGTTGTTTTCTGGTCACTCTCTCATTATTACCTTGTTATATTTAAACACTCAAATCAAAGCCGTGTTGGATGCCAGAAAAAAAAGAAAAAAGTACATTTAAAGAGAAAGATACCTTTAGTCTATCGTGAAGATGTCATAAAGCAGTAAAAAGAAAATTGGTAAAGACATAAGTTTTAAAAATTATTACACCGACATTCTTTCACAGCCAGCCCTATCTTTACAGCAAGGTCTGACTGTACCCATTATCATTCAGCCATAGAGGAAAATAACTCTGACTTGTCTGTTTTTCTTTAAACCAATCACAATCATCTTGCTGGCTCTAAGCCAAGAATGCAGAAACAGGGATGGTTAGCAGACTGGCGCCTGTTGCAGTCGCCCACTGGCAGGCTTGGACACATTCTGTATCTGGTAAGTCAGACTGTAACACCAATAGGTAAAACCATTTTCTTCATATTCTCAGTGAGTCATCCACCTGAGTGACTAAAATTACTTTTATGCCAAACCACATTAATGAATGAAAGCATTTTTGAAGGAATTACCAACTGACTGGTGAAAAGTTTTATTAATTTAGGCTGACTCATCTAAACAAGACTAAGAGTCTCTAGCCATTCAATCTGCTCTGTAAGCTGTGAGCCCTTGAGCCTCAAGCTGAGGCTGAGCGGAATGCATTCAATTTTGCAGCTAATGGTCATAAACCAAATTATTTAACCTGCAAGAAAAAAAACTTTCATGGCAATTTGTTGAGGAGTTAAGATATTTAATCCAGTAGTTTCACTTGAGAAATTGCCATCAGTGGTGGGGGCTTTTTTCTGGTGTAAAGTGGATGAAACTGGACCAATCACACGTTTAACAACAGCTAAATCAAAAAATTGAAGACAGTTGACAGTTGTTGAAGACAGTTCACTCAGTTCTCTGTAAACAGTTTGATAATATAACATGTTAAAGCCACTAAGTAGCAGCAAAGGAAGGTTACAGAAATTTTCAGCTCTCATAACATGTATTCCTAGTATAAATTTTGTTTTGCATTTTATCTTGTTTAAAATGTTCAACAATAAAAAAATATATATTTCGGAAGAGGCGTCCACGGTGACAGTTAAGTGTCCCTTTTAGACCAAATTTTAACTTTTGACCTCTTAATAGCAGAAGCAAACTAATAACACTAACAACCACTGTGATCGATTTAGTTGTGTCAGTTTCAGCAAGGCAACATGAAGAACATTCAGAGCCTGGAACTGGACTGTCTTACTGAAACAGCTGTAATCAGAGTCATTAGTAACAGCTGAGCCTTTGAATTTTAAACAGACCTTTGACAAGTTTCCTGCTGAGAGTAAAATTGAAATATTAGATGTATCAGATTTACCTTGGCTTTTCCAATGTAATACATTGTATGTTAAATGCAAAACAGAATTCTTTAATGTTAAGACCTTTATGAGACCTGAATTATGGAGCAACATAATTAGGGTACTATACCATCCGAGGCCTGTGAGGAGACACACACACAATCACACAAATGCACACTTAAACGTATTTTAAAATGAAAACAACACAGTTAACACAACCAATTTATTGTCTTTCAAGAAAAAACAACACAAAACTCTGAAAACATAGAGAAACATACAGATTTAAATTACACAGGCTCTTATAAACAAAATAGTATCTTTCTATATTTACATCAGCAGGGGTAATGACAGGTGACTCTTCAGCATGTCTCTAAAAGATAAACATTTTTCTCTGATATCCATCTCTGTGCAAAAAATTAGCATCTTTACACAGCCCTCATGATTGTATAGGGTGAACCCCAACCCCGAGGTCTTAAATGTGTCTTTTCCCTCATTTGCGATTTGTCAACCATACAGCTACAGGTGGACTGACATCAGTGTTATTTGGGTGCTCTATGGTTTTGTTGTCATTGTCTGTCGGTCAATATGGTCATTCAGAGATGAGAAAAAGGACACCAAAACAATCCATGTGCTATGACGTGTTAGCCACAGGCTAGTAGCAAAGTGTTAATGACTAAAAATACTGGAGAGGATCTAAAAGGTTTATTTCTAGCAATGTTTATCTGATCAAAAAACAAAACTTTTTCCGTCAGCAGAGCAGTGATTTTAGATTGCTAGCCACAGTCTCTAAACTCTAGCACCTTCTTCATGGGGTGATGAAGGTAAGCTAGCTGGCTACTTACACTTTTTTTGGTCTTCCTTTTTTAAAAAACAAAACAAAAAAAAGAAAAAACTATACCAATTTATCACATAAAACTGCAGCACCATATTTTACTTACGTTGAAAAAGGGTAAGCTAGCTAGTTGATAACACATTTTTTGTCTAACATTTTTTCCAACTGTACCAATTTATGACATAAAACTACTGTACAAATAAAGCTACTTTAGCCAGTTTTATAAGATTACTCAGCATTTATATTTAAAGCTTCTATGTTTTCTTGTTCAGATCATTTTGGAACCTAAAACCACTAAAGACAGTATGCGCTAACTTGTAGCAATTAGCACGGAGCTTGCCATATTAGCACCAAGGATCTTCTATTTCCTATAAGGAAAAGTGGAACAGAGAGACTGTTCAGTCTCAGATAAGCAGATGCTGATAAGCATGTCTGTCTACTCAGTCAATAGCACATAAATATTAAAAGCTCGAATTCCTTAAAAACAGACTTCAGAAGACTTCTAAAGCTAACAGCATGTCAATACATCTTACAACTCCAACCATCAGAAAATGCAGCCTTGCCATCAAAGAATATAATGTAGGCTTATGCCAAACATTAACTCTCACAAGTTGGATTGCAAGCATGGGGCACCATAGCCAGTGACGTACTACAGACTCATGGATGACTTTGGTGTCTGTGTTCTCCTTGACTCGACCAGTAGTCTAGTCCACCAAAACCTTTGAACATTTCTTTCAGTGTCAGTAGTTCATACATATAATTTGACTTTTTCCCCATCCCTGTATGAACTGTTAGAGAGCAGGTTTACAGAACATCCTACCAATGCACAACAGCTTCCACTCCAAAGTCAAATGTAATTTTGGATTGCTTCGCATCACTGTTAGATGTCTGTGGAACAGGAAAATAAATGGGCAACAGTTTAGCCTGCTCAGAAGGAACTTTACCTTAATTCTAATAAAAGGCCCAATGATCTGTCACTGCAAAAATGTCATTTAATTTCACTTTCAGTCTTTCAATGGGCAACTTAGTCCACGTTTGTGGATATTTTCTGCAGTGCTGCAGGAAGCTGCATCTGGAAAGTAGCAAAAAAAAAACAGAAGACATTGGGAAACACAAATAGTGCTTAACACGACAATCAATTAACACTCAAAAAAGCAAACACAGCTGTATAAAAAATAGGCAAGGCTGAGGTCAACCCACCATGCTATGGAGAGGGAACTGATAGACACACAAATACAGCATATACAGCACAGCTCAACTGAACAGTGTGATGTGGGAGGATGAGGGAGAGGAGGGTTTTATCGCTAATTTACTGTGTATTCTCTGGGATGCAATAACTAATTTAGCTGACATGTGGTTAAAAACACATAGTTGGTTGAGACATCCCCCAACTAAAACATTAACTTTACTGGTGGTGACTAACATAATTCTGTTACAAACAAGTCACTTAAAGATATGATCTAGTGCTTCAAACTTATTGTCTACTTAAAAGCAGTTTCAATTCAATTCAATTCAATTTTATTTATATAGCGTCAAATCACAACAAAGTTGTCACAAGACACTTTACATATAGAGCATGTCAAGACCACACTCTATAAATACATTTATATTTTAGATTTATAGGAACCCGACAATTGTAAAAAATTCCCACATGAGCAAGCACAACTCTTACAACTATAATTTTTTTAGTATCAATTTAAAAGATACATTGTATCAACTTAAAGTGCACAATGCTCCTTGATGCTGCTGTGATGTGATTCCAATTTAAGGTAATTTATTAAAGGGGCACTCTGGGTATAAAATATCAAGTTCAGTTTATTCCTCAGCCTGTTGAAACAGCTGTATAACATCATCTAGGTTCATATTTAATATCCTTCTGAGATAACTTCCTTAAAAAAATAGCCCAGAGGATGTCAGAGTTTGAAACATAGAAAGCTGTACCAGATATGGAGGGTCTAAGCAGAAATATTATCGAGTTGCGTTATGGGAAGTTTGGGATCCAGTGTTTCTGGGGCCTAAATGATGCCAAGGATTAGAAATCAGAATATTTTAGCGCTTGCTTCTTTCAATTTGACTATCTATTTCTTCTTCTGAGTCTCCCACTTTAATTGAAGTGCAGAACTGAATAGCTGAAATACACAATTAATCTCTTCTTTTCATCAATCTCTTAAGATCTAAATGGACTTTTTTTTT
>JAPZDZ010000012.1:24815946-24839050 GCA_029783805.1 Acanthurus tennentii | reverse complement strand
TCCATCCATCCATCCATCCATCCATCCATCTATTTATCTATTTATCTATCTATCTATCTATCTATCTATCTATCTATCTATCTATCTATCTATCTATCTATCTATCTTTACATGCATGCATACATACATACATATATATATCAATCAGTGTCAAAGAGGGAAAAGAGAAAAACACCACTGAAAAAGACTCATATCCACTCACTCTTAACCCTTATCATTGTTCCATCTAACTCCTCCAACTAGTTAAGCTAGAGGAGTTCTAAGGAACAATGGTGAGGGATGCTATTCATCATCGAGGACAAACTGAAAAACAACCCAGCTCAATACTTTACTTTTGTGAATGTCTTTGTGAATAAAAAAGAGCTCTGGGAGCTGCAGGCGTCGCATACAATGTGTGGAAGTGCAAAGCAAACTCTTGTCAATAGAGTGAACTGTCAGTGTGTTCTATCAGGGACAAACAACAGCATTATCTCCAAGCTTTGTGAAGCACGTTGGTGTCTGTGCATGCATTTGTTTCTACCTGTGTGTGTAGGTCACTCTCTGCTCCTGTCTCCGGCTCTTCATCATGGCCTTGTACTCGCCCACCCTCAGCCTCCGTCCCTCAACGATGCAGGTCCGTTTGGGCCGGGGTTTGTACTTGTAGTCCGGGTAGCGCTCTAAATGCTGCCTACTAAGCCTCGCCTGCTCTTCATAGTAAGGCTGCTTCTCTTGGTTGGACATGCCCTTCCACCTAGAGCCTGAAGATGAGGACACATTGGCACAAGGAGGATGGAGGGAAGATGAAATGCAAAAATGAGATGAGTGCGTTCACAGAAGTTTGCTTGTAGCAAGTCAAGGGAAGAAGAGTCCATGTTTAAATAGTTTGTTCAGTTCAGGTTTCAGTGTTAGTTTTGGCTGGGATTTTCATGTTAGCTTTAGTCTTCGTCATCCATAGATTTTAGAAAGATTTTAGATTTTATTCATCGTTTATCTATTTTTAACACAAATTCACTTTTAAAAACTATCTGAAAGACTTTTTTCCCTTTTTAATTAGAATTCAATTCTTTCAAGGGATGTTCTGGTGGTTGAGCAACATCTCCAATTTAGGTTCATTGGTAAATCTTAGTTAAATGTTAAGCCTCTCTTTCTACTTCTGTTTTTGTCCCAACTTTCTAGTAGTGCCTAAAACAATTGAATAGGCATATATAAATGACAACCCTTACTCCACACAGGTCACCTCACAGAGCTTAATTGATGAAGTGGGCAGAGGAAGAACATTTCTGTGTATTTTGACCAAACTTGGCTAAATCCAGACTTTAAACTGGGTCGGTTCTTGGGCCCTGAGTCATAGTGCTACACATGTACAGACAGGAACACAGAGGAGAGCCTCAGCATAGCTGCGTGGTGAGATTCACAATGTTAGCTTCTTTTTAAAACTTTTGTGACTGAGCTATTGAAAGGAAAATCTTTTTGGGTGTAGTCATTAATTAAGCAAACTCACCCGTTATTGTTGGTCACAAAGCAAAAATTGGCAAAGATTACAGCTGTTGACATTAGCCCCCAGGAGCTGTCATCCACAGATCCAAATGAGAATGTAGCAGCAAAACCTCTGAGTAGACTGAACTGAGCAAGAATGTGTTTCATTACTTTTAATATCAACTTTTAATTTGTAAAAGGATATTGTCCAATTGTATTTTACCCAGGTTACATAGTCTTACTTTAAATGTGTGGAATTTCCCTTTACAATAGATTTTGACATATTTGAGATGGCTTCCATATTTCATTTTTAGTCATCACTACATTTTGATGGATTTCACTTCATCATTCTCTATGTGTACATTAAAAGCGGTAATTGTAAAAACTGGTAATAGAGGGTTTGATTGGCTTTGTGTTCCTGGGTAAAGGTGTGGTTAGCACACCTCCACCTACAGAGTTGTGAGAAAACAGGTTCAGTGATAGGTGTAAAACTGACTAAACATGGATCACAATGAGTTTATTGGACAAAATGTTTCTCTGTAGAATGTGCTGAGGTTATTAAGTAGTAATTAAAAATGTATTGTGTATTTCAACAGTCTAATGGTATTATCTCTATACAGCATATAACTGCATAATTTGCCAGCATGTGTGTACTCATGTCTTCATGTGTTAGTGTGTGTGTGTCTGTGTCAAGGGTGTTGCTCACAACAACAAGCTTTCAACAATAGAATGGAATGTAAATGTTTGGTCCAAGGGAAGGGAATCAGACCAGTGTGTGTTTTTGTGTCTGTGGGTGAGACGTCGTGCATGTGTGTGTGCATGAGTGTGTGGGTGTGTGTTTGTGTCTGGCAGGAGAAGCAGGTGGCTGTTCATGTGCCAGGCAACGTCTCAGAATAGAGACACAGAGTGAAACCCACCCCAACCCAATGCAAGGCTCACCCAGGATCTTGCTGATGGAGGAGTTGTGCATGTCAGGGAAGGCCTGCAGGATCCTCCTGCGCTCGTCCTTGGCCCACACCATGAAGGCATTCATGGGTCTCTTGATGTGGCCTGATGAGGGAGGGGGCCTAGCCTCAGCATAGCTGCCTGGGACTGAGACTGGCAGGGCACCTACAAGGAAGAGGGCTACAGTCAGAGAGTCGCACCAAACTGCTAGGTTTGGAATATGTTACTCAATCCTCCTTTAACACATCTAATTTCTTAATATTTCTTGTTATTAACACTAAAATTGGTAAATATTTCTACGGATTAACCTTTACTTATTGCAGGAAAAGTTTCCCTTTAGTCACAAACATGCAGCCCTGAGTCACTTTGCCCTCTCACCCACATTCTCCATCATTGGTACCAGAGACTTTTATTCCATTTCTAGTAAAGCTACAACACTTACATGGAAATAGTGGTGGGAGTTGATTTTAGTTAGTTCTAATCAGATAATCTGAGGGGGAATAATACATTTTTGTCTATCTCATAACTAATATAGTATACTGTCTTTGAGATAAGAAATTGTTAAACAAGTAATTAATGGGATGAATATGCAATTCAACACATTTGTACACATAATGAACACATAATGAAGACAAAGCCAGCGTTATTAAACAGACTCCTCAAGGTTACCCACCCTCAGAGTCACTGCTGAGGTGGTCCTCAGTGGATGGCAGGCCATGTCTGTCCTCAGCCCGTTCGGGGTGAGAAATTCTCTCGCTGCGGGGAGACTCTTTGTACTCCTGCAGACATACAGAAGACAAAGGCAGATTAAGTCAGATATGCAGTTAAGTCAAACAAATATTCACACTCAAGCACAAAGGAACAATTCGAACTTTGACTGCAGGAAAAAGATGACCAAATGTTCAAGTGGTGTGTGTTCAAGGCACACATGTTCCACAGAATGCTATTTAAGGTAAAGACACTGCACGCGTGCCATATCAGCTGCTGTTTAAAAGCAGAGCCGTAAATGCAAAGAAAGGAAAATACAACACTACACAGAGGGAAGAATGGTGTTTATTGTTTGAGGGAGGACAGGTGAAGGGGAAAAGGCAGAGCCGGGAATGCGACGACTGAATTTGCAAAACTATCACACGATCAGCATATGTAGCATCCGTTCCTGTGCTGTAAAACATTATTCATCCCCATGCAGTGGAAGTGTCAGACCAAAATAGGTCAGTCATCAGTATTAGTGGTAAAGCAGCAGCAGAGATGAGATGGAGCAGGATAATG
The DNA here is from genome assembly GCA_029783805.1 of Acanthurus tennentii. NCBI lineage: Eukaryota > Metazoa > Chordata > Actinopteri > Acanthuriformes > Acanthuridae > Acanthurus > Acanthurus tennentii. The sequence goes on along the minus strand of JAPZDZ010000012.1, from coordinate 24,835,381 downwards.
GAGAAGAGGAGGAGGAGAGCCACTGAGTACAGTATTACTGTGGACAAAGAGAGAGGGCAGGTGGCTCAGTCAATGCCACACTGAGGCCTTTGTGGTATTGTGAGGCTGCAACAGCTGTTGCTCCAGGACAAGGCTGAGACCAAAGCTTCAGCCACCTCAAAGAATATAAAACCCAAACCAGAATAGAAGACAAAACAAAAAACAACCAGCCTTTTTACTGCTGGGTTCATGATTGATTATGCAATGTTATGGCGCTTTATTAGCACCTCAAAATAATTTAATTTACCGTGATGCAAGATGAGATTTCTTGATGCAAAGTTTCTTTTTTGCTTTAAATGACAACTAAAAGCCCATGTGTAATTTTTTAAGTACATTTTATACTCTTTCAGTGAGGCACATGGCTACAGTTTAAACTGTCTCTGTTACTGGCATACTGGATGTACTCTTCAGTTATTAATCCTGGAAACAACAAAGACATAACTTTGTCTTTTCTATTCTGTGTTTGCTAAACAGCTTTTACCAGAGGGCAACACTTTAAACACTGAGTTGTAACAATGGGCTTCTGTGTGTGGTTACACCACAGCTGGGACAGTTTTCAGCTGGCTGAATCCTCAGGAGAAGCATGACTCCCTGTAACACTAAACCTGACTCTCATCCACGATCAGACCCCTGGATGTCAGTCAGCGAAAGAGACCCATGTCCACTTTGTTCAGTCGAGGGTTTTGGGTATAAACTCACCATCTTTCCTCCAACATCTCTCTCTCGCTCTCTGTCTCTCTCGCCCCCTCGCTCCCTCTCTCGCCCTCCGGTGCTGTGGCCCCTCAGGAGCAGCTGAGCATCATGGATGGCCTGTGTGACCACGTCGCCATCTCCGAGGAAACCTGATGACAAAAACACAGGATACAGAGGAGGAGAAGAAAAATGAGGAACAAGATGATGATGAAGGCAAAAGGTGGTAGAGGACAGAAGTGTTAGATCTGAAACATATCACACATTATTTTAAACCTCTTCCCTCACCTGCAGAATATAATAACTTCATACTCTGCTGGTGAAAATAAGAGACAGTTAAATAATATAACAACTTAGTTTATTTTGGAAAATGAGATGAATAGATTATGTTAATATTAAACAATACAATTCACAATTTTTTCACTTTTGATGCATTTCTGTAGTTTGTCTCATGACATTTTTTACATGAGAATAACATTGTTAATGTACTTTTTACAAATACAAAACAGAGATTCACATATCTGAAGTGATAACAATACCTCCTTTAATTGAACTACAGCACATTTGTTGCCAGGGGCTCATTATTGTGGTGAGTCTGCACGGCATGAAGATCGACTGACATCAACTGGGACTGTATGCCTTCTTCTTATGAAGCTGAGCTTTTCTTTGGGAAGCAGTCTTATAAGAGCTGTCACAATATCGGATTTTCAAGCTACATTATCGTGGCCTAAAAATTTTGTAAAAATTATACTGTGATACTTATAGAAAAATAGAAAAAAAAGTCAAATCCATGAATTAACCTTCATTATGCATGCACCAAAATCCAAACAAATTGAGCACCCACTGTCAAAAAAATTGTCTGTAACTACTCGTGTTGACAAACTCCTCAGTTACCTTTTAAGAAAAAATCTGACAGGCTCAAAGAAGGCCTTTCACAGCCTAGATGGTGTCTCATACTAACTTTTACTCAAGCACTGACTGCTCTTTCAGCCTTTTGGGATCACAAATGCACATTTCCATCAGTGATGTGTAACTGTCTGTGTAACTTACTGAGGGCAGATCGTGGTGGGCTGTGGGACATCTCTCTTTGGAGATCTCTGGGCCTGTAGGCACCCTGTAGCGCCAGTGATCCCAGCTCCAGGGTCTGTGGACTGGGTGTTTTACCCAGCTCGAGCCCTTTTGGCTTAGAGGTCAGGTTCAAGGGCTGACTGGCTTCCTAAACACACAGTCAAGCAGATGAGTCAGGGTGGGGCCCCTTACACACATTCAGGCTTAACTGTAAAGGGCGAGGGTGTGCGTGTATTCCAGTTATGCACAACAGATTCGGCGTGTGCGAACACATCTGTCACACCTTTGTAGCTTCTCTGGTCTTTTGTCTTCTTGTTCACCTCATCTTCTTTTTCCTTTTGTTTATTTAAGCTGTGTTGATCTATCTCTGCTTGAGAACCAGTGCAAATACAGTTCATCCTACATATACACAAATGCAAGAACACACACACACCTATATACCACAAACATAAAACCTTTGAACAGAGGGTGTGGTGTATTCAAAAGCTTTTTCAGCCTTCCAAGGACAAGAAAAGCACATTATCTGTTTAATTGAGAGGGTGTCACTTTCTTTAATGTCCCTTAAACCACTCACACACATACAGAACATAGTACATACACACAAGACACTTTGCACAGTAATCAAACTGCCTTAAGTCATAGCTTTCCACTGATGTTTTCTGCTTGAAGATTAAATTTCTGCACTATAGATGTATGAATAAGAAATTTATGGGGAAATGAGTTTGTTACATTACAATCAATATTTAAATGACCAACACACATTACATATACAGTAGTGAAATTGTACCTGTCGAAAGGAACCACTGCTCCTCTTGACAGGGGTGGGGTGTGGGTTCTGCAGCAGCTGCATGGGATAGTCCACAGCTGTAGAAGGTGTAAAATGTTGTGCATGAAAAACATTAGCATTGTTTGGAGACTTGATTCAAATGTACTGAATGAACACTCAGTATCCAGTGTGGTCACTCCGCACACCTGAAGTGTCAGGGAGTGCAACATTTAGAGGCTATGGAGATGTGACTGTTAGCATGTCTTAGCTAACAGTAACACTGATGACAGTACACGCCTTTTGTATTCTCCGCAGCCACATCTTCGTATTGATATTTCTGATATTTCTGTCATTATCAAACAGATAACTCTAATTCACAGTATATAAGCACTAGTAATGACTTAGATGCCTTGTCTTATCACTAGTTACGCTATTGTTGTTTTATCTGTTAGCACAAAAGGGAAGAAATTAGCAAATCATCGTGATTACCAGACTCTGTAAGTAATATGTGGATGAATTTAAGATCGGGCTTTATAGATGGCAAAAAAGTGCATTGATCCTCAGCTCCCCTAGTCTGCATGTTTAAGTGTCCTTGGGCAAGATACTTAACACCAAAACTGCTCCCAAAGGCTGATCCATCAGTGTGTGAGTGCAAATGAGTTTGTTTGTGATGAGCAGGTTGGCAATTTGTATGGACGGGCCTGCCATTACAGAATGAAAGGGTGAGTTTTGTCATGCAGTGTGTAGTACTTTGAGTGGCTGATAGAAATATCGTGCTGATCAATATAGAGATGTAACGGTGCTCTTCTTTGATAAATTCAGCCCATTTCCCATTTATGTGACACAACAACAGCAAAAGAGAGCACTGCAAATAGTGCAGTTTAGGATTAGACTTAAATTGTGTTAAATATAAAAAAATGAACTTGATTTCTTGATAAAGAGACAGCCATGAAGCCCCTTCTGACTGAGAGAAGTGTGAATTAAAACATTAGCTATAGCATTAGCATAATTTACAGCAAGGATAAAAGAATTCCAGGTGAACTAATATTATACCTCCATGAGCAAACAAATAGAGGATGCTCCCAAAATGAAATTAAACATCATCACTCATTTTGTCCATATTTTCAGAGAAAAGATACCTTTACATTTCAAGTTGACTTGTTCCATAAAACTTGTCTTTCTACCTTTTTTTTGTCAAAACATTCTAAAGCACTCACACACACTGACACGCACACCCCCCCACACACACACACAATTCTTCATATAAAGACAGCAAATGAATAGTTATCCTTAAAATCCACCTACAATGTTTTAAAGACTGGCCTTGTGCATTTTAGGTTTGAAAAGATAGAGAAGACAAGGTCACCCAATAGCACAGCTTTTGAGACTTGTGAAAGCAAGTCTGCACAAAGCTGTGGCTTTCTAAGCTGCCCTCTATAGCCTGCTAACTGTACAAGTATGAGTGTATGAAAGGTATCATGTCATATTGTTCAGCTAAAGTCTCCATTTGTATCTCACTAATGTCTCTCATTTTCTATAAAGTAGGCCTTGGATTGAAGTGCTGAGAAGATGTGTCAGTATGGATTGCAACTCATGGAAGTGATGGCCACGACCTTTCAGCAAAAAAGTTTCTGGCTTTCAAAGCGCACAGTCATTGTCACCTAAGTTGGGTGTTCATGCTTCCTACAAAAAGTAAGAATAGACCATGAAAGAGCTGGAAAAAACCCACTGATCGCAGCACTGAAGGACTGGTGGAGAGAAACCTTATAGATTATCAAAAGATCACAATGGTTAGTAAAGACGAACCCAGCAGAATGCAGATCATTACTGAAGCCAACACAATGCCTCAACAAGTGGGGCATGTATTAAGCACAATTCTGATCTTTTGTAATTCTGAATAGAATACTGTTGTCTCCAAAGAAGGGCTTCAGCTTTGTCTGATGAATATAATGTCTGATAATATTTTATTCACCATCACTGAGAAACTAATATAAGTGAAGTAAAGTGTATTTAAAAACAAAAATCTGACCTACACAGTTTTCTATGGTTTGAGGTCTCACTCTTTTAGTAACTCAATCTTGTTGTGTCCTTTTCCTCTGCAGTGGTTTAATGGAAGGCAAATAAGACCTGAACTGTTAATCTCAACATGTCTAACACCCAGGGCCCTATTGGACATCCGGCACAAATGCAGTGCGCCAGCGGCATAGGTGTCGTTGCTATTGCACACCTGGCGCAAACGTCATTTCGCCACAAGTGTATGATAGCAAATCCACTTGTGCTGGGCCTGTGTGCCGAGGGGCGGGAGGTCTGAGAATGAAGGCAGAATGGAGGGCGTGTCCTGGCGTATTTGCTGTAATACACCTCGCACAATGAGGTCAAATGCGCCAGGAGTTTAGACCACCCAGAACAACCCTAACCCATAACCCTAACCCCGCAACTACCACAGCATTTTTTTGATCAAGACATGGTTTTGAATCAAAAATCAATTAATAGAATCTTGATGTTGTAAAAGTTTTAGATATGTACTGGCTTAATTGAGATACTGTGCTGCTTTTGGCCTTGTGAGCAAGATGAAATTATCTCCTCTTTAACCTTCTGTTAATAGCTTTTTATTTTACACAGCTGAAAATGATGGTCAATGACTATTGATTGTAGTATGTAACAGATATTTAATAAATGTGAGTTAATTTTTTTGGTAGTTCTGTTTGTTTATTTATTTATTCTCATTTTAACCTTGATATTATGGTTTAATAGGACCTAGTGTTTCGCTGGTCTGCTAGCTTGATGACTGACCTGGTTTGCAGGGGATTGGTTGCAGTGGCAAAGTCATCTGGGGGTCAGAGGTGACCGGGAGGGGCTGGGTGTTGGGGTGGAAAGCCGGGATCATCACATAGGGCATGTTCACCTGCTGGGACGAGGCAGAACAAACACACCTTACAAAAACCTTTCTGCCTCATTCGTCCGAAACACAGATCTCAGATCTGCAATAAGAACGTGAAGATGATGCAGGACTTGAGAGGAGCTGACCTGGATCTGCTGCTGAAGCAGGTTAATCTTGTGCTGCTGCTGTATCAGCTGCTGCTGCTGCTTGGCAATCTAAGATAAAAGACATGTTCATTAACACACGCATCAAGTCTGTATCAAGACAGACTTGGTTGAGTTTGTGGAATTTCTTAAATTCCAGGTCTACAATTTCTGCTTTTTTTAATCAAAGCAACAGACAGCACAGACAGAAATAGTTTTTGAGGTTACATCATATTTCTATGCTTTGATGAGAATGACGGGAGATGCATGGATCCTCTGAGTGGTACCTGTTCCTGCTGTTGTCGAGCCAGCTCCATCTGTTGCTGCTGTTTCTCCAGCAGCAGTGCAGCCATGTTCCTCTGCTCAGAGTGAGCTCCCAGCAGCTGCTCCCTCAGACCACTCAGCTGGTTGATCATCATCAACAACTGGAGCTCCTTCTCTGCCAGAGACTCTTGGGTACCTGGGGGGTTACAGAGGGTCAGGTTCCTCCAGGGAGTGCTCAGTGCTCATATTTCATTAAATTTTATGATCATGATCAGTTGTTGGTAAATGGTCTTTATACAGTTTCATATTTTGTGTAGCAGTGTGTCATGTACATTTTAAAGTGGCAATAGTCTGTATGATCTGATGGACCCATAAAGAATCGGTAACTTCAGTTGCCTTTACCGAGCCTTATTGTCAGTTAATTTTTCAGCTGCCAGCCACAACTTTTATGCTTTTCTTCACTTAAGCAGGTTTCTTTGCATCATTCATTTTGCATCAGCTGAAGCAGGCAGCTGTTTTAGAGAAAAAAGCTCTAAGAAACCACTGTAAACTATCTGCTTAGCACCAAACAGCAGAGACCAAAAACAACACGTGAACTCTGGTTTTACAATCATCAGATGAACATGAACACAGTTCCAAATGAATGTTAATTTTGCTCTGTAAATGTTTGATGTGTAAATAAGCAATTGTTTGCCAAAAAGTTCACAATATCAACTTGAAAGGTAATTATATGTCAGTGTTGCTTTTACAATTGCTTACTGCTACCCCTACTTCAAACCTTTACTTTTGGTGTGTCTAGCTTAATTTTTAGTACTACATCTATGTTACATTTTCCAATTTTATTATTTTTTTTACATCTATCCTAATCTTATTAAAGACAACTTTATTCAGAAAGAAAAAGAGCAAAGACTCAACAATTCTGCTTTTTTCTCATTTTCAAAAGAGGAAAATGTCTTTATCATGTTATGGTGAAGCATTTTTATCACTAGCTAAAACTATAAACAACTAATAAACAGTGAAATAAAAAGATAAACTGATAGATAAACAAAAAAAACATGGAATCTCAGGCTGGCTTCCTCTGAACATTAGTTTTGGAGTGTTGGTTAAAGAAGTAATAATGTATATAATTTGGCAAGGCAAGTTTTTCTCTCATGTCTCTATTTGCAGATGTATCCTTTTGTTTTCTTTCTATTTTTATCTGATCTTTACCTGATTTTACAGCAGTAGATGACACCAGAAGTTCTGACAGTAAAATCAGTCAGTCAGCGGTCTATTAAAATTACTGCATACAAGCAGGCAGTTCTTTTGTAATGCATAAAAAGAGCTGAATTTCTTTTTTTTAATTAATGAAGAAAATTATGACAATGGCAAATGAAAAGCAGGAAGATATTTACCAAATCTAACAGTAATGTGTTGGGATTAATGGTATATAAGTGGTGTGTGAATGGATTAAAGGTGTTGCTGGTGTCTGAAAGCTGACCTTTCAGTTGTCCTGCCCCCACTGTGCTTTTATCCAGAAGTTTCTCCTTCCAGTCAGCATTCAGCAGCTTCTCAATGGTAGGCATTACTGTTAACAGGACACAACAGGTACTCAGCAGAACCGCACTGGGCTGCACTAGATGGCATGAAAAATATTTTCTGTCAAATAAAATCCATCTGACACCAAACTACTTTCTCAGCCTCTCCACTGCCTTCCTAATGGCATTGATTGAAGAAGACATTTGAGGTGCCGAAGGGCATAGGTTGTTTGTGCATCTGGGAGAAGTTTTGAGTGTTTGAGTAGATCAATATTTGGACAGAGAACAATCCAAGGTCAGGCAGTGGAGAGAACTTGAGAAAATTTTAAGGCGAAGAGTGCAGGCTGGTGAAAGACTCGAGGGCAGGGAGAGTCTCGGGAGCAGCTCGGAGAGCAGCCTTTTACTCCGCATGTGAGAGATTGAACAAAATCAGACAAAAAAAACACCCTGATCCCTCTGAACCCATTCAGGAACCAAAACAACACCCTCGCTTCGCTAGACTAACCGTCACTTCTATGCATCGATTTTCAGCAGACTGTATTGTTTCATGTTGAATAGCAGCAGAATGCAGCACATTTAAACACATACGATTTGGAGTCGTCAGAGTCTGGTCAGTAAGAAAATTGTATGGATGTGAGGAAGAGAGACAGACTCCCATACAAGAAAATAAAACAGGCTTCAGAAAGGAGACAGACAGCGGAGGTACTCTGACACCAACATTTCACATCCAACATTAAGGCAAATGGTGAACACTTGTTGAGGTGAATCCAGCTCACATCCAAATACAGTTTGCTGTCTCTGATGCTCCTGAATGCGAAGAAAAACCTGTTCCAGGGTGTTTTGCAGATATGTGATGATAATTGTCATTATCATAATTGATGATAATTGCTATTATTATTAGAGCAAAAAAGTCAAGGGATTTCCAAAGTCATAAGGATTTAGCAGGGTTGGGTTGGTGTTCGGTGTGTGTTAGAATGTTAGTAGAGCTGCACTCTAATTTATTGATGCTTAAAAGAATATTCAGCACAGCTCTGGTAATAGCTAGGACCCCTTAGGTTAAGATTATTTTGTCAAAATATTCAAAACAGGTTAATGGATAAAACAGTGTGGTACATTAGGCACAATGAAACATAATCAACACTCAGTACAGCCATAGTTCTTTCAAATAACCAGTGTTCTGTTTTCAGCTTCACAGAGAGGAGATATTTTTCAGTTTTATATTGCACCAAAGTGCACGTCATTTAATGTTCAATACCAGGACAGCTTCTTTTGTCAATCTAAGTACAATTACTTGGAAGCACTATCACCCTGATCCTGACACTGCAGAGCAGAAAATGACCATGTTAAGAGTTTAGACAGACCTTCCTTGAAGTTTGATTGTCCCTCTGGTCTATCATACATCCTGGCCTCCTTTAGTCCCATGGGGCTTTGTCTGTGAGGCAGATCCTTGCCTGGAGAGCCCTCCTGTCAAGACACAGAAAGAAACCATCAGCTGACAAAGCATCACAGCAAGATAAAGAAAAGAATATTTTTTAAAGACATTTGACGATTCCCACATTTCCTATAATGCCTAAAGACAACCTTTCTCTCTCTGTCATGCCTTTAGCATCCTTACCGAAGGGGAGCAGGAGAGCGGCGGAGTCAATTGTCGGGCCTCCAGTGTCTGATTTCCTGACCATTCACGTGAGGGAGACATCTTCGACAGGTCAGGATTGGTAATGACTTCTCCTCCTCCGCTGGTCTCCTCTTGCTCTACCTTGACGCCAACACCTGCCATGCTGACATCCTCACCGGAGAGGAGGTGCAGCGCTGGAGGGCTGGGCTCAACCATTCTGTTGAAAGACAAGCATAAACTGTAGACTGGGTGTCATTTTGGGTGTGGTGAGGTTTGGGCATTTGCCATGCTAATTTTTATTTGGTAGCTGATATCAGAACTGCTCAGAGCAAAGATCAGGATAAAAAAAGGAGACGTTAAGAATCAGATGTGAGCTTTACTTCAGGTAACCCTCTGACAAAATGATAATGCAGGCTCAGTTTTCCATGTATTCACCTCTAAGTTTGTCTTTTACAGCTTCACCTACTTTGACTAAAATAATAAAACAACAAGTTGATGTTTGCCAGGTATAAATCATGTTTATCTCGGTCAATATCTTAGTTTACCATGTTAGCATCATAACATTTGCTGATTAGCACTACACAAAATATAGGGCTAAGATGGAAATGTCTTTGTTTTTTGCATAAATATGGTAATAAAATCAACCAGACAGACAAAATGTAATATTTTTCCTGATCATGGCATTAGATGGAAGGTCAGGATGTTTATGTTGTTATTACAGTAGGATTCATACTTCTGCGACTAAAAATTACTTAATTTAATTTTATAGCTAAATATTCCATTTAAATTAGTCAAAACCAAAGTGATGGATCACAAAGAGCAACAGACAGGCAGTGCCAACCCTCAAGCTTAACCACTAGCATAGCTAAAAACTGCAGTGAAAACAGATTTATATCATTTACGCCCTCCTTTGAATGCCTGGTTTAAAAAAAATGTCGAAATATTTCACTATTATTGCTCACACGATAAATTGCTCACTTTCAGCTGCCAAGTAAAGAAAAGTAGAGGTGGAGTGTTGCTTTTTAAAAGCAATTAACAAACAATTGTTTTTTTTGTTGAAAAAAAAACTGTGACTAAGTGTGTTTGTGGGAAAAAAGTCAACCTTTTGTGACCATACACACATTCAAACATGCTAAACTGGATGTGTTGCAGGAGCAAATGCACGTGATTAAAGGAAATGCTATTTGGTGGAGTTCCACAAGTACTTTTTAGAGCACATGCACAAAGTTATGCAGGCAGGATTTGTTTTTCAGTGAGTTAACACCAAAGAAGTTAAAACCTCATTTAAAAGGAGAAGACCTTACTGCACTTTACAAAGGTGAACATGTCAGTTTGTGTTGAAGAATCCATGGAGGAGGAAAAAACCTGTTGTGGCGCTCAATGATAGCAAGTGGCTGTGTGATTCATGGTGGACATTAGCAAGTCCCTCTAAAAGCTGTTTCTCAAACTCCAAGCCCAGCATTCAAATGTGAAATCATTTGAACTGAATTTAAAACTGTGGCATATGCATTTGAAAAGATATAACACTTTTTTTTTCACTCTTAAAGAACAAAAGCCTGTTATGACATCTGAATGAGCTGGTGAGTGTGCAAATCTCCTGCAGGCATTTGGCGAGAAGTTTTAGGACATGAACAAAAGGAACTGAACATATTTGTCAACTAATGTGCCTGGCAACCTACTGACTGACCCCAAACCTGGACCACTACCACCTGACAGCAGACACTTGTGTCAAATTATTTAAGATCCCCTGCACTTAATTTTTTTTTGTTTACATCCACAAAAATGTCAGAGCATGACTAGAGTGACTTGCTTCTGTAAGTTTGTCACTAGGAAGGTGTTTTCACATTCCTCCTCTACTAAGGGCTGGATCGGTATGTGGCCAATTCAAAAGCCAATCGAAGGAAAAGAAACCTGAAACCTCCGGCGCAGAGCGGACGTGTCAGTACAGAGAGGAACAGTTTACATTTCCACAACCACTAACCATGTGTCAGCCACTTCAAAGTTACAAGCCAACAAGCTAACAAACAACATAAAAAAAGACGTCAACAACAATTACGATACGTCTGCTAGTCATAGATTTTGGTGGACGACAGACTCGTCATTTAAATCTGGGTTTGAATAAGGCTTAAACATGTGAGACTGAATCTCTTTATGTTTCATTTAATGCACTAGACTAGTAAATGATGGCAAACATACAGTATGCATAAAACTGTAGATAGTAGAAATAACGCCATTTCTCTTACTCAAGCTTTTTTCAAATAAAGGTCAGGTTGAATTCTCTGATTAAAAATAACTGTAGTTTAATTTAATAAATCTTAGTCATTTTATAAACCATCCTTGCAACATATTATAAGATGGGTGATTCCAGTGATGAATTTTGATGTCTTGACCGTCTTTCCATCAAGGTGGACTCTCATGTTGAGGTGATGCAGATCAGTTTATAAAAACCTCTTCACATGGGGCTTTGATTAATGTCTTTCAGGGTCTGTTTCATGCTTGCCTATGAAGTTATGGTCAACAGTTAGATGGTGGTGTGTCATTACCACTTAGAGTGACATCCAGGCTTGTCAGAGAGTGTGTGTGTGTGAAAGTGTGAGTGTGTGTGTTTGAGACAGAGAATAATAGGATAGGAGTTTATAGGGAAAGGAGACAGACAACGCCTCAGAGTGAGAGATAAAGAAAGAAAGGAAGAGAGGACAGGTTGAGTGAGAGAGGTTTGAACCACAGTGAACTTGTGGTTCACTCAGGCTTGTGTGTGTATGTTTGCGTGTTTGTATATGTGTGTATGTGTGTGCGTGTATGTACGTGTGTGTTATTTCCCAGCTCTGCAGCAGGAGGAAAGAAAAACACAGCAGACAGCAGAACAAAACAAACAGAACACACAAGGGCAAAAAGTGCACATATATATTAAGAGGCAGAAAAAAAGCCATTGTTGGAGCCAGGGAACAAAGGAAGCCGGGACAATGGGGGAGAGGCTGACAAAAGCCGCCGGCCGCAGGAAACAGGCCGGATAACAATGCCAGCGGAATGTGCCGACCAACTCGGGAACACAGCAAAAAAATGCGGAGCGCCACCGTTCTGCGGAAAGCATAATAATGATTAGAGCCCCCCTCCACTTCACCCAGCTCTCCCAGCCTGCATACTGTGATTCTGAACAAAGCCACCTGTCTGCCAGGGTCCAAGGCCCCATACCTCAGTGATATATATGCATGTGTATGTGTGACTGTGAGTGTGTGTGTTTATAGCTCCACCAATAAATGTAATTTACAGGGTAAATCACAAAAGTCAGGCTAAAACAATAAAAGCCACTTCATCCTTTACAAAATTGGATGAACTGAGCCTCGTGTGGTCATCTGGTCACTGCTGGAAATGTTCTCCACACAGGAAGTGATGAATTCATCGATCAAGTAGTGCATACAGCATCTTCAAAGCAAGAGTGACAAGCCCACAGACAAAGAAATTTGAACTGAACTAAGTTAATGCACAGTGATTGACTGTGTTGATGGTTGACAGCTAAGAACAATCAACCTATTGTTCTCCTCTGAAAACCTTCTTAGAATTAAAGGTGTACAGTTTTCTTGAAAGTAAATAGTTATTTTTATAGTCTTTGTTTCTCACTGACTAACATTGTGTTTATATTTGGGGCCTCACAAACATGTTTTTAATGTATTTCCTTCCTTAAATGTACATCTGATTGTTTACACTGCTTGAAACCTTCTATGCTACATCCAGGATTTGCTAGGTAGCACTATTCACAGCCTATTTGCTTTAACTATTGCAATGCCACATCTTTTAGCAAATTCAAGCCGCTAGCTGCCAATCCACAAAATAGTTTTTTTTTCTGGAATAGCTTCACCTGCATGAGCACCTGTGTTCTTGTGCACGGTCATGTCATTATTGTCCCCTTGCTAGCAAATAACGCTGAACACACAAAACATGAACCCTTTTATCAAAATATTGTTTCATAGCTCCACCAATGGCCAGAAACTTCACTCTGATATATGAAACAACTGAGTATTTCAATTAAAAGTGCTGAGGATAATTGGGGCCATAATACAAAGTGCTACATGCACAGGGAGTCAAACAGTCTCCAGTGTTCAGATTTTGTAACAATGACACCACTTTATCACATGTTTTGGTACTGCCCTCCAGTGGAACTGTTCCAAAATTAGCATTGATCTTGCAACAGCTGATACATCTACTACTACCTGATCCACTCAATCTCTATCTGTACTGAATCACAACTAATACTCTTGCTGCTACAATACTGTAATTACTGCTGAAACAAAATGAATTTCATGATTGTATTACCCTTTTATTCATCTGTCACCCAGTAGAAAACCCTTAGTAACCATGAGGATCAAGCTGATCTACACTCTGTTCACACTGTAGGTTTCTTTCAGCCTGGTGCCTTTTGGTAGAAGAAACCAGGTGTTTACCCTTACCAGTAAGGAGAGCCAGCTTCATGCTTCATGGAGTTTGGCATGGTGCTCTCCTACAACAAGGCACACAGACAAAAAAAAAAACCAAAAAAAAAAACAACAACCCTCAACTGCCAGCGTTCTACCAAATGCACAATACTGTGTTACTGCATTTCAACACAAAGCCACCTGTCTGCCAAAGCTCCAAACCTGTGCAAATCATGTGTGAATGTGTGTGCGCTTATACTTGTGTGTGTGTGTGTGTGTGTGTGTGTGTATTCAAACTCTGAATCATAATAAAACCAATTCACACAGCTGATGGTAACTAAAAAGCCATGCAGAAAATTAAATACAGCTTTAAGCAGAGGGAGCAGCGGCACTTATTTGACTCATTTGATGCCACATTCTTAACTACTGTTGACTTTGAACCCAATATCACACTAATTTATCTGTGTAGGTGAGTGTGTTTGTGCGTGGGTGTGTGCAACAGGTAAGGGGGTTTATTTGTCAGTGAAAAGGACGTGCATTTTGAAATTTCCTCAACAAAAGTTTTTAGTTTTACTCCTTAATTTTAGTGTCCATTGATCTAAATGCTGATTCCAACTAACACAATGATGCCAGTCGTCTGTGGTAACTGGCAGAATAAAATATTAGCTTGCAGCTGCTTTAAACCCACAGGGGTCTGTATCAGTCTAATCCTGATTGCTATTTTCAGGTGTGGTGTGAGGATTTGCTGAGCAGAGAGGAGGAATGAGGATGGAGGGATGAAGATGGAGAGGTGAGAAACTGTTTAGCCAACACTGCAGCAGCCGCCGTCAGTATCGGCGAGGGGTTGATTGTGTGGCATTGTGTGGTTGATTGTGTCCCACGCTGGAAGTTATTCCTGGGTCTCCCCTCCACGTTCCACAGAGGCTGGACTGTAGAGCTGCCACAGGTGGCTTTAACACGCCTCTGCAGACTCTGTTTGTATGTGTGCTTAGTGTGTTTAGTGTGTGTGTGTGTCATCCACTGCAGAGGTATGCACAGAATCTCAGGGACCCATCAAGCCGTTGACAGCGAGGAATGCGTCAAGGTGTGTTTGTGTTTTACAAGCACAAAGGGTTTTAATAAACAATGCCTTTAGCGTCCTACTTGGAACAATGTAAACCAGTCAAGGTTATTGCTTTCCTCCACATCAGCTACATCTACTTAAACACACACTTAGCCTATCTGCAGCCAACTGCAGCCATGTGGGACCCGACATTGTGCGTGCATGTATGTAGTGTGTGTTGCATGATTTGAATAGCGTTGCCTTCGTACGAGGTTATCTGATTGAAGCCTGTTTTCCAACCATCAACAGTGTTATTTAGTTTTTATAGGCATCCACCACATGTCGCTAAGAAAGCACAATAAAACAGACCTCAGAGCAGCTGCTGAGGTAAACAAAGTAGAACAAAGTGACTGAAAACTACTGCTGGAGGCTGCAACACTTTTTCTCACAATACAAGTTTATAACTGAGCCAGTTACTAACTATAGAGAGCTCAGTTCAAACAGGTAATGAACCGCCCATGGAGACGAGAATACTTTTTGCCTTTAATACAAATAAGTGATATGATCTGCATCATCTGTCAACGAACATACTGGTGCCTATTTCTAGGAAAATCCTAATAGATAAGCAAAAGTGCACAGGAAGCACATGCAAATCAATGCAAACAAATCATTCATTGTTTTTAATGGAATCCCTGTCTAATATTAGCTGGTTAGCTGCTGAACTGCACTTAAAGCTGCTCTCATCAGTCTTTTTTCATTAACAAGGTATCAAATAACTATGTCATTTGAGAGCCGTGGCTTGAAGCAAATGTTCCACATTACTTCTTTTTTAAAGTGTTCTGGGGAAAAGAAAGAAATTGTGCTGAAGTGACTGCCATGTTTGTGCCAGTGGCGTATATTAAGCGCGATAAGAGTGAAGTTCACTCAGTGTTTTTGCGAAAAAACTCAGTGGTAGCTTACTATCTTTACAACAAACAAAAACCAAGATACTTCCATTTTGCAGCGGCCACAGTTGATCTTGACCAAAATAGCTAAAAGGAGAAGAAATATTCACTTTACATTTAACTGATGGCTAGAAACTCTAAATGAATTATAGTGTTGTTGTTTTCTGGTTTGACAGGTAGGCAGAAAACTGTTTGCTAACATGTTTGCCATAACAATTTTACAAGTTGATAATAGCCTCTTAGGCCAGGTCTGTTGCCCTCAACTGGCCAAAATCTAGATAACTACAGCTTTAAAAATGAAAACCTAAGCTTATCAAGTGTCAAACATTACTTTATTGAAAGAAAAATGAAGCTTAGTGATTTGTATCATGCTGTCAGTTTTCAACATGGGTTTATGTGATATTTCTATTCTACCACAGCCGATGACTTGTTCCTGGAAAGTCAAGAAAAACAAATTAAAATGCAACCAAATACAATAAATAACTTGTTTTCTCTAATCATAGTGTAATGGTGGCAGGCAGGCAGAAGTCCCTGAACATTAGTGGGAAAAACAATGACGACAGCATTAAGAAGTAAAGGAGGGACAGAAGCCACATGCAACCATCATCATCTAACACTCATTGTTTACCCCCGATTCAAAAACAAAAAGATCATTTATTTTTTAATAAGAAAACTAGATGACATCATGTCTTGATTTATTTTTATATAAATGCTTTGTGTTGAGTAGATTTAAAAAGGTAAGGCTAATATAGCTGTCTAATATTAACTAAGTGTGTGTTTTACTGCTTTAGTGGGGGAGACTTTGATCTTTGATAATTGGCAAATTTTAGTAACCTTTGTTGTACTTTCTTTTAGCTCTTACTGTAAATGAGGATCTATTTTAATCAGGTGTGGACTTTCTGACTTCACACTGACCTAGTATCTTATACACAGGTCAGGTTAATTAGCAACTTCTGTTTAGACTGATTTAATCCTTTATATTGCCATATAAAAATTTTCAACCTTCAAAGGGCCACATACTGTCTCCACATACTGAAATAATTTAATGAACAGTTTCTATTCACAACTGGATGTCATCCCTTAACTTTCATAGATAACTTTCAGCTTTTTAAAATCTGTGTTATTCATCATGTGTTTAATGAGGCTTGTGTTTTTTCATGTAATTTTGCAACTGTTTTCATGTTACACTGCTGTCATGTGATCACACTGAGTCTGTGTTATGTTTATTGTGTAGTTTAAAGTTCAAATAATACTTCTGCAATTTATTACACATTGCTGACTTTTAATTAATGTTCTCTATCATAAAGCTGTCACTTGTCTCCTCCTCTTTTGATTTAGACGTTTTATGGACTTTGTATTTTTAAATTTAAAACAGATTATTTCATAATTGGGCCACATATATTAAGGAGATCCTGTTATATACCATATATGTCTGCAATTTACACTAGTTTGTATCCATAATAATATAAAAGAAAGTTTTTAGTAGTTTCTTGTAAAACATACAATTAGGACATTAATGTGGATTAGCAGCATTACTGTAGACATACAGTATCTCACTGAAATGCTTATTGCCAGTATTAGATCGTAAAACTCACATTCTGATTGTAGTGTAATAAAAGTGAGAAGCACATTACATTTGTGATATGATAAAATTATGGCAGGACGTTGTAAACTACATCTGCCAATACTTAAAGTAATTTTATGGAAACCTGCTTCAATATGTCTTTCTGTTTTACCAAACCTGATTAATTGTGCTCCACATTGAAATCTCATGAAAAGCATCCCCAAAAGACACTTTTAAATTTCAGAAATAAAACCTAAACAGTCATCATGGCTGGCATGTGGGAGGGAAAGGGTTTTTTGTGTGTGATTTGGGTGAACTGAGCCTTTAAAAGAAGCCCATTGTGGCTCAGTGTTATTGTGACCAAGGTAATGGCTGTGCTGTTACAGAGCTACACTTGTCCTGTCCCCCCGCTGTGAACTGAATGCTCCTGTTGCAGCAGGGAGGGAGGCGATGGAGGATGACAGTGGATGGAGGGAACATACCTCTGCCCTCAGATAAAAATCAGCTCGTCTCTTTGAGCACTGACAACACTGAAACCTCACACTTCCCACGACACAAGAATCACTTCACACAAAACCTTCAGTTACCCAACAAGTTATAACATGTAAAACCTAACATTTCCCCTCTGGGGGATTGGCAATGCAAATCCCTTCTGTTGTTCTCCCTTTCTTTTCTTTTCTTTTCTTTTCTTCCTTTGTTTCCGTATTCTTTCTCTCAGTGTTTTTCTTCCCCCTCCCAACAGGAGCAGCTTGTTGGGTTTATATCGTCCTTGTCGCTTTCCAACTAGTGCCTGAGGCAGAATAGCAGAGTGCACAATAGACGGAGGGAGAGTGCCAAGAGCCAGTCTCAGCAGTTGAGAGCAGCAGGATAAAGTGTTAGACATCTAAAGAGGTTTACTTGGTGATAAACAAATAAAGACATTCTCATTGTTGACCCCGAGACTGACAGCTGTAATGACAGAAGGCTCCCTGCAGGAATGAATCAAAGACAGAAAATCACAACATGTCTCCGTCAGCTGGCTCAAGTACAACATTCTATCAAACAAGCAAAAAAAAAAGTTCATGTAAAATATGTCACTTGCAGATCTTTGCATATTTCCACAGCCTATTCCGACAGACTTTGTCCCTGAATGAAAATTTTTTTACAATAAAGAAATTCTCACAGTTAGAACTCTTACAGTAAGCCTCCAACCTGCTGTGCAGACGTGTTAAGACAAGTGTGAACCAACGCTTAAACAAATGTTTGATGGAGTGTTTCACAGTTAGCAGCATATAGAATGATAAAATATAACCATGTTACATGCCAGCAAGTGCCTCTCTGCCCACAGGGCCTGGTTCAGACTGTAACAAGCAAGAGCTGAAACATCACCGAAAGACGCCACACCTCATCTGAAATCTTAACATCCTCCAGCGACTCATCCAGGTCTTCTTAACCTGCATCCTCTCTATTTAAAAATCTGTGAAGGATGTTGCTTTGGTTGGATTCAGATCATCAGAGACAAACAATTTGAATTTACTCAGTTAAAATCTCTGCAGGAAAAAGACTAAGGAAAACGATTAAGCAGTAGAGTAAATCATTTCATTGGCTAAACACTTTATGAAAAAGAGCACACACAGAACTCCCACCCTCCATCAAACCTGGAGTTTTCTCTACTGACCTGGACAGGAGGAGCCGACGTGAGGACATCCAACAGGACTCCCTGACTGGATCTCTGCTGCTGACACAAGTCACAAACTGGCTCTCCCTTGCCAGTAACGCCTGTCTTTTCTACTCTTCAGTTACCTCTGACCCCCCCACCCCCGGCCCCACCCCCACCCCCTTGCCCCCCTTCTCTCACCCCCCCCTTCTCTCAAAAGGGGAAGTACAAAGAGCCTCTTCAAATCCTGTCATACGGGGGCTTCATTTGCATAATTAGCATGCTGTTGCAGGTAACTGTCACTGCACCCTCTGTCGTTTTCCAACTCGCCCACAGGTGCGACGGTGTGTCGGACAAATCAGCTTCATCCTCCGTTATGATTTCCTGAACATGTGCGGGGGTAAAACCAGGTCAGAATAATGATGGGGCTGAGGCGGGAAGGCCAGGAAATGAGGAAACATAAGGACAACCGAGTGAGGAAGATTCAAACTTCATTTTTACAGTTATTCCATTTTTTTTTATTGAAAACAGAAGAAACTATAATTTTGAAATCAGTAAAACACTTGAAATATTCTTTGATTTTTTTTAAAAAATCTTATGAAATTCTGATTTACTTTATTTGTTTTAAAAAAAATCGAATTAAAAAACAGGTTGGGCTGCGCATAAACAGTTCAGTATGCTGTGATTTCTCTTGATCGAATTAACATAAACTTTTTTCCTGCCATGCACATGTTGACTGCTGGCTTAATAAGAAAACTTACAACAGTTAAGTGTGATGCAAATGTGACGGTCGATTGACTGCCAGGAATTAAAAATCGCTTACTGGTCCTTTCAGTCATAAAAAACAAATTTTGTAA
>JAPZDZ010000012.1:24757653-24771860 GCA_029783805.1 Acanthurus tennentii | reverse complement strand
TTTTTTTTTGACTGTCTACCAGGGTGGTGCTTCCTACCTTGCACAAATTATTAGTCAATAGAACTTTGAGTCTTAAATGTAATGTAAATATATAAGATATTTATGATTGCACAAAATTGTACAAAATTACAGATGAACTTCAGTAGCATGAGCTAACACCGGATGGAATGTTTCACATATTCATGGGATATATTTCACATGTCTATCTTGGAAACAGCCCATAGACAGCATTTGGAAGGGGCAGGTGGTTTCAAAAAAAAGCTGAAGGTGATTGGATGACATCCTGTCACGTTCATACTCTTGCTGAAGCCAGTTTGGAGAGGAACAACAGGAAAAACTCTAAGTGCCATTAACAGCTCTTCTTTCAAATGAGGAAAAAGTTGTCCAGCTCAGATAAAACTGCCACTGTTGCAGCATCTATGCTTATCTCTTTAGCAGCTGCCATTGTTTACAAGCCTGCAGCTGCTTCTTGCTTTCTTTAAAACTAAACCACGCTTGTAAGCTACCACCTCTTTCTCTACAAAGGATACTGATTGGTTTGGTCATATTCTCACCGGACACAAAAGAGCTTTTCAAGGTTGGAGCTTTTCAAGATGGACCTGCAAGATTTCGGATTTGAATCTCAGGAGTCCAGCTGCTGCACAAGGTTATGATTTTTCAGGAATTTTAGAAAATTTTATTGTCTAATGAGGTTTAAGAGAGAAAGGCCTTACCCTAATCCTACTCTATAGCAGTAACCATCTTATTGGCTTAATTGTTCTAAGTTGTAAAAGCGTGGTAGATTTTCATCCATTTCCATTCTTATACTGATAACATTAAGTGTCCAAACATGTGTACTTGGAGGACTGCAGCTAATGCAAATCTACCATGACAAACATGATATTATTGTATTGTTATTTCTATAATACAACAAGAAAAAGATAAGATTGAACCATTTTTCACTGGATTCCAGGGGGACCTGTGTGCACAGCAGCACAAGGCAGAAAAATAAGCACAAATAAATGGAGAAAATATTAAATAAATTCCTGTTAAACTCCAGGTTATGATGGTTACAACGGTGGCTGACTCCTTACCAGGGTAAATCCCCATAGCAACTTACATCACACACCCAGCCTGCTTAGGTTATGCTCAAGATAAGAGATCAACACATGTAACAGCACTGCATATTGACCAGTCACACAAATGAATTATCCTGGAAAATGGCATCACTAACATAGAAGTCCCTGTGTAGGTGATTGTGTGGATCATGAGAGCGTCTCTTAAGGAGGGCATGAGTGTTCAGAGACTGACAAATCCCTCTGGATGTTAGATTTAGTAGCAGAAAAGGGCAGACTGGACCCATATAAGGCCTGGCTGACACTGTGAAGTCACTTTTATCAAGGATGACAGGTTTACAGGCAGACGGATGAAGACACAAGCAGGTTTGGTGACAGGAACAAAACATATAGGATAGCTGAACAAGACAAGTTGAGGAAAGATTGTGGTTGGAGAGATAACATAAACATCAGCTGAGGTGATGATCAAACTGATAGTAGGTGTGTGAGCAGGCAGGGGACCACAGATGTTTGTCAGTAACTATCAGGTGAGCATGTGTTCCTGTGTCACTGACAACAGGAAGTTAAAACAGCATGAGAATAACCTACCAAAATAAAACAGGAAAAAACAACTGAAATACAAACCATACCACTGGCTTTACCTAAGTATTTTTTTAGATGAGAGATACAGATTCTTGGTTGATGGACTG
Source organism: Acanthurus tennentii (assembly GCA_029783805.1). Classification (NCBI taxonomy): domain Eukaryota; kingdom Metazoa; phylum Chordata; class Actinopteri; order Acanthuriformes; family Acanthuridae; genus Acanthurus; species Acanthurus tennentii. Next base: position 24,770,116 of record JAPZDZ010000012.1, on the reverse strand, counting down.
AACTAGTCTGTGTCAGCGTCTTGAGCCGTATGTTGCAGAGGCTGATTAAAGCATTAAAGCCTTGTACTTGTATTTGTAGATCCTTCTCCTCATCTCCACTGCCAGCTGCCAGATATTCTGTGATCCAACTCTCATTCCATGGATGTGGAATGCTTTTCATTATTTTTGCAGTGATATTAAAAACCTCACACATTCACACAGTCAACAATGTTTTTCCAGCTGTCCTTCCTACATCTGGCATCTGTAACTGTGTTGCTTTTAGCCTACATTATGTGTTTGACATGCCTCTATTTGATTCATGTTCTAATGTCTGCTCATCATTTTTAAAATATGTCTTTCTTCTGCTAGTAGACTTATCAGAGTTTATGATTGGTCATAAGCTTCAAACAGCACGTGTTTTTTATGTGAGTGGGCTCACGTCTAGATTGGGAAACGCTGGGTTGACTTATCCAAATTGAAAGTACTGTCCTGTGACCACTTATCTGGATTGTGGTTGTTAGATTAAGTAAAGCTGGGTAATAAAAGGCGATCCTTCATAGTACAGGCCTCTGACATTAACATCTGCCTTAGGTGGTCCAATGTGTCCTTAATGTGTCATGAGATCCAATCACTCATGCATGTAGACTCATTCTTTTAGCAGTGTGTATTTAAACGTCTCCTGGGAACCACTGAAGGACAGCCTACTCAAATAATGTCTTCTGTAAGTACAAATGAAGCTTGCTGTTTCACCAGCATCCCCAGACTCTGTTAAAACTGTGCAATTTAATGAGATGTTGCATGTGGAAAAACTTTCTAAACTTTGTTAAACACTGCTTACAAAAGAAATTGAAGGATTTCTGCCTTCTTGTAAATTAAATTAAGTTTGCACATTATTTCTATCTTTCTTTAAGAAAACATGTTAATTTTTCTCAGTGAGCCTTCTGATGGTCTGCAAGTTCGAGGCAATGACACACTTGGGCTTTGCAAATGGATAAATGTAGATGTTTATATGCATATCAAGTGGAGAAGTGATAGTCAATAACATGAGGTCACATGAGAACTTGGGAATACACAGTAACACCAGGTGTGAATGCACATACTCGGAGCTGTCCATGTGTGATTGGATCACTTGAGACACATGTATATACCATGCTTGTGTAGCTTACAGTGCTTAAAGTACATAACTAAGCTGGTAGCATTTCACTGTGACATGGGGACAAATCCTGACTCACTGCTGGAACTTCTGTAGCTCAATAATACTTTTTTAAAAACATGTACAGAGCTTCATGTTGGATACTTTTACATAACCTGTCCCTTTTTTGCCATCATTGGGCAAAAAATCCATAACAACTTTGAGTATACTGTAATTCAGGTTTCTGGAGTGAAAACCTTGACTTCTCCACTTCCTCTTGGTTCTATTTACCAAAAAAAAATATCGACCCTGAGATGAGACTTTAACAAGGGAGAGGACTTTCCCTTGGACTGATCTACAAATATTGGTGGGGATGAATGCCCCTTGAAAGCCTGATTCAATGGCAGAAAATCCTGCGTCTTGTAACATTTTGTGACAAAGTCTCAACACCGCCTTTGCCTATTCATTCAGTAAAAAACGTTTTTTTCTGCTCATTAAGTTCAAATCTTTAAAGAGGCACAATGACAAACAGTGATGAACAAGCGGGGTGTGTGTGTGTGTGTGTGTGAGTGTGTGTGTGTGGGTGTGCATGTATGTGTGGGCGTGTGTGTATGTGTGTGTGTTGGGGGGTTATCAGTACAGTTTTCACTGGAACAGGGTTAGGCATGTCTCAATTGTCTTTTCTGTTTTTTAGAGGTTGGTGTAACAGCCCAATAAAATTATAATCAACCAAAGAAATCAGTTCCTCTGCTGTTTCTTGCCTCTCACCTATAAGGATGAGTGTCATTGCAGCAGTCAATAAGGATATCTGAATCACTCATCCTGCTGTTTGACAGAATTTGACAGTTAGTGCTCGGTAGTGTGGCCAAGAAGTGCTGGAGGGGCATGTTTGAAACATGACAAGAGGGAAAACTGTAACCTGCTGCTTATGGAAGTCTGAATCTGGAATGTACCAGTACAATAAGACCCAGAGCAGTAGAGGGCCCGAAAAACCAAAACATTACCCTTAAGGACACACACAGAAAACATATATTCCAAGGCAAATTGTAAAACTGGCTAATGATTCTCTATGGGTTCATGAGTGATCACTTAAGTGTTGCGCAAAGTTACTGGAACTGTTGTTCACATAAAACAATTAGCGGTGCAGCTTTAATAAATGACTGTAACCATATACTGATTATCAGATTTCTTATCAATAACTTTCTGTTCACTATGGCCCCTCTAACAACAGTTTTTATCTCCAATTATTATCTCATTATATGGAGCAACAGCAAAGAACAATATGAAACATCACACAAAATAGGCCCCTGTAAGGCCAATACAACTCAGCATTATTCAAAAAAAAAGTTTACTTACTTTTACACAGTGAACAGTGTGTAAACACTCAAGCAAGCAAGTGTTCAAATTGTGACTGGAATAGTATTTGATTACTATCTGAGAGGACTGAGATGGCCAGAGATATCGCTGAAGCTTTCCTCCTCCTCCTCTCCCACTCTCTCCCCTTCCTCCCCCATCAGTGCCTCTGCTCACTGACCCCTGCCACTGCCAGAGCAACTTTGGCCAGCATGTTCATCAGATCCCCAGTGTTATGGCCAAACAACCTCACAATGAAAAATGCCTGCACATTTCCTCGGTTTCACAAACACTGTTTGAAACAAAAAGCTCTTATCAGCCTTGCGTATTATTCATCGTGTTAATTGGAGGGAAAATAAATGTATTGTGCATCTCAACTGCGCTGTTAAAACAAGATAAGAACCACACGAACAGGTCCGAGGCAGTGGCCATTGAATGAATTGTTTAATAGAGAAAGTGTGAACAAGTTGGAAACAGTTTTTTTCCCCTTCTTTCTGCTGTACTGAGGTCTGGCATTGCGTATGTGACCAATCTGGTAATCCCCTGCTAGATGTCATTTATTGATTGTCACTTATTCAGACATTACCCATTTGACTGCAAATTGTAAACTAAAAACACACACATTCATCAGCCAAAAGGTTACTCCATCACTCAAGAAATGAATGCAGAGCTGTATTTCCCTTAACAGCAACCACAGTAAGCACCATTTGCATTTCCGCAACTCTGCTGAACATTACAGCAAACTACTGCAGATAAGGAGGAGAGCATACTGGTTAGAGGACTTTGAATGAGTGGGAGGTTATATTTATTTCATTTACACAGAGAATATTGTTACTTTCTCAGCAGCTGTCGAGCTTTTTCTCACCTTAGGCCACAAAGGACCTCACCTCTATGTGCGCTTTTGTTCCCGTCAAGTACAGCCACCTTATATTGAGAAAGTGACAGCTTTGCATGAATTAACAAAAAAGAGAAAAAAACTGCTTTTCTTTTTGGTTTAATGAAAATAGATTTATAAAGCTTTTTTTCAGTGAGCCAGGGCTCAGTGAGCTCTTAAAGATAGCACAATATTCATAAATCATATTGAAAATAAATCTGAAAATTGACAGATTTGAGATTTCAAGATGATTAGCTGGTAACATCCTGAAGGTCTGAGAGAGAAAACAGAGTAAATAAGAGTACATACAAATACTATGAGTGTGCTATGCTATAAGGTGGGGTGCCACAAACCATAACCTGGTTTTTCAGCATCTATGGATGGAAAAACCAGGTTGTACATTAAAGTAATGCACAAACAGACAATTATATCATGACTCACATTAGTAAACTCCATATTTGGTAAAGTTTGGCCACAGAAAATGAAAACATGATTACACATGTTTCCATAATTGCTTTGCTTTCTACATGAAAGGACAGAGCAGTTACAAGTCACTCCACCCTGTATTGAAGCAAACTGATTGTCTCCTTTAAATAAAGCCAATAAACATGTCAGCAATCATGCTTGTTATTGACTGCTATCACCTCCCTGAGTGATAGCCATCAATTGGAGAGAACAGCACTACAAATACTGACCTGAGTGTCACACTACACATGAATAGATGCATGAGCAGGCAGAGGGTTCATGCACAGGTTGAAAAAACTCACCATCAAATATTCACAAAACCACCTGCTAACCATTGATTCTTATCAACGTATATGAAGAAAAAATGAGTTTTACCGCACAAGTATATGTAAAGATTGATGAAGACCTCATTGTTTACTCGATAGATAGCAGTAAATGGAGATTACTGACATTGGCTGCATTCCATAGTATTGCGTCATCTAAAGCCTGTAGCACAGCAAACGGGTTGTACTAGCAGAAGAAGTAGTAAAGAAAGCAGGATGTGTTGATATGGGTAAGCAATAAACAGTTGCTTTATGAAAGAGTTGATGTGGATTAACCCTGAGAAAAAGAACACTGACGTATTCTCACGAGTTAAATTGCATGTTGTTGTGTTTTGGGGTTGCTGGTGTGCATGTAGGCAGATAGAAATAAGGGGTGCAGGAATTTCAACAAATATCAAATGCCACTGGTTTATGTTGCCCTTTAAGATTCATAATGTTTTTGTGTCATCACTGGCAGGCACTGACTTGCAAATTGACCCTAAATTAGACATGTAAAAAACCTAAAGTAGGCCCATTGCATTACAAAAATTAAGCAAACAAAATTGTTTACAAACTAACTATTGTGTCCAGGATCACTCTGTTTTCATTCTATTTACTGTCTGTCATTTTTTTGGAGAAAATTTAAATGTGAGAGTTATGTAGTTTATAGTGAAAATTTCCATAATACAATAAAAGAAAGAAATTATCTGTTAATCTATCTGTTTATCTGTTATTAATTGTGTATGAAATGTCTACTACTTTTGACTTGCAATCCCACAATATTGTGTTAGGATGTTCTCTCAAACCCTCCACTCAAATTAGTGCTTGTTATACATGAACTAATAGCTGTTTTCTATTCATGTGGATCATTGAATGGTTAAGTGAGAAAGTGACCATAGAGATACAGCTTTATTCTTTAGTTCAATAATGGAGATTTTCAGGGACACTGTAGTTCAAAGCCTTTAAATTCAATTAAATAAAAAAGAAGGAACTAAGAAACATATCTGTTGATGAGGTGTAATATACTTATTTTTGTATATTTTTATAATGCAACCATTCAAAGTTCATCTGTTTTGTGCTAAAACATGAAATAACTATAGCACAAGCACATAGGAGTCATAAAGTCAGTAAAATGACTAAAAATCATCAAAAAAAATTGTCATACAACAACATCAAGCTTAATTTTCCTTTCCTTAGCCAACATTAGCTGCCATCAGCTGCTGGTCATCTGTGTTAGACCCAAAAAGATTGAACCAAACCAGTGTTTAAAGCTATGAAAGCTGTTAAAGCTGAGTTGGGGCTGAAATCAGTACATTTCGATGAAAATGCTCAATGGAAGATAAACTCGACAGGCAGTCACTAAATTACTGATTTTCAAGCATGAGAGAGATTGTTTAAGGACTCAAGGATGACTTTATTGTTTCCTTGTCTGGTCAAAAAAAAAAAAAAATTAAAATAATTTCTGCAAGTGGTTGCAGGTATGCAGCAGTGAGGAGTCTTTTTTCAGCAGGTATTGTTTGTAGCAGGTTTGTCAAATAGACCAGAGTTAAGCTGAGCTGTGGCTGTCCAGCAGCCAACAGAGGAGGAGCATCACAATAATATCAGTGCAGGTAAAAGTGAGAAAACAAAGACAGTGTAAGAAACAGCATTCATTTTGCCTCAAGGGAAAATATTGCACACTGTAGCTTTAAATATGACTGTTAATTCTCTCTATTATAAATATTGAGATATACAGTGTACCCATCACCCTAAAAATGTTTTTTTGTGTCTGATCATAAGCTACATAATAAATATATGTTGAAACTGCGACAGACTTTTCTGGGACAGTTTTCTTTAGGTAAAGGCCATTATCTCCTTAGACTTGCAGACTAACTTGCACTGTGTTCTAAGCACGCTATGAATCAGCGAGGCAGGAAACAGACAGCCAGCAGGTTGTCTGGCTGGCTCTGCCAGGCCTGCAGGGGTCAAGCCTGTCAGGTGGGGGTGAGGCAGGTGAGGCTGATGGTGAAACAAAGAACTACCACCACCAGACCCCCCTCCTTCTCTTTCCCCATCCCGTCTGCCTTCCTTTCCCCTCAGAACAATCACCACCAACAGGAACAGGAAGTGATGTAGAGAGGAGGTTGATCTAACCAGGGCAGTTCCTTTGGCTGGGTCAGACCAGGAAAGAGAGGGTAGGAAAGACAAGCATGGAAATGAGAGAAGATAGAAAACACACAAAGCAAGTAGTGGCAGGGTATCCTGTTTGGGTGTGTGTGTGTGTGTGTGTGTGTCTGTCTGTGCATGTAACTCTCCTATTTATAGAATATTCCTGTAGTCTTACATTGTTGTCTCTGTTGTTCAGCACTGACTTACAGTATCATATATTTGGGAAAAGAGAGTATTTTAACTTTAGTGACATAAATTTCATGATGCTTATCCAATAGTATCCTTTTTTTGTCCCCACAATTTTAAGTTTCGATCCTGATAGATTGTATTATATGAATAGAGATCCCTATTCTGCCAGATATCAGAAGATGCCTGATGACCCTGAATGCAAGTAAGACCATAATAGAAGTTTGAGGCATAACACAATCATGTGTTCATGTTAACACCAGCCTCCTCATTGTTATTTTGACTCCAGGGCCATATAGCTGCCAGCTGGAGTGCCAGGGTCTGCAGTGTCTACGTTCCCTCAGTCTTTCTTGAGAATGTGAGCAGGCGTGTGGCATTGAGAGTCAGCAGTCCATTCCTGTTCTCATAGCACAAAGACAAGCATGTGGCACTTGACAGCGATGCCCGATGAGCGACGCACACCACCACAAGCTGCAGCAGCCCTGCCTTTTAAGATGCGGCCGAGGGGTCCCTGCCCTGAAAGGTGACACCTCGGCCTGCGCCACCGAGGCTCCTTGCGTCTTTTCTTTCCCCCCACTTGCGGACTCCTGTCTGTCCTCGGCTGCTAATTTCCGTCACACTTTCTCTTCTGAGCAGGGGGACGAGCCAGTGTTGTATGTTATTAATACTATTGTTAACTGCACACTCAAGGCTGGCCTCCCTGACTCAACTCATCATGTTACAGGTATATTGTGCACAACAGAGAAATTGCCAATCCTGCTTTATATAAAACCATCTATAAATATCAGGGAATACCTTTGCCAAGTATGGATAGATGCAAGCTGCCTTGATGGCAACAGACGTAAAGACATTCTTCATGGCCTAAATGCAGGAGGTACTTTTGACTGTGGTGGGTTCTTTTAAGATTAAAAATAAAGAGAGAGAGATTATTTTTCTGAAAGCTTAATGTAAAACTAATAGCCCAGTGTGTACGAGACAAGTGAAAAATCAGGAATAAATACTTATTTCTATTTATCTTTTTATGGTCTGGAGAAACTGCTGTTCACGTTACCAAAGAGTTCCGAAATTCTGTTAATATGAAGCTCCAATGCCTTTTTTTAGTGTTCGCTATGACACAGCACCCCCTAGAGGTGGATAACTGGGAGTTGTTTTGGACTGCCTTCATCAACTGTTTCTAGTGAAATTTTGCATCAAGGACATAAATCAAAATCAATCATTTGTATTGGTTTAGGGTAAAAATTGAAATAAATATTATTCATGCCATCTGTAGCAAAAAACAAAATCATATGTTTGTCATTTACAAGAAATTAATATTCAATAACATACTGTATACAATCACTGTTATCCCCATACAGTAGGACATGGCATGGCTGCTGGGTTATCAAAAACCCCGAAGGCCACATGTGTTTTTCAATGTTTTTTTTTACTCAGGACTTGTGAGATGCAAATATCAACCCTTTGGAAGAACTTCTGATCCAGATACAGTTGTGCACAAAGTACTCTATGAACAATGTTGTTCATTGGTGGTAAAAAATAAAACGTTTTCCCACATTTTGAGCGTCTAAAAAGAACTAATGGCTTGTTCGGTCTGTGAACCATAACAGTAAACAGTGGCTGTGGTTGCTTGTTGCAATAAACACACGCTAATTTTCAAAGACTACATGTGTATTCTCAGTAGTTGTGCCTAGATGCAAGAGGTTTTTGATTCATTTTTCATTGTCAGTTCGTCCATTTGAATAAATGCACTTGCACCCCTTATACAGGCGGTTGCCTGTGGAGCAACAAGTAGGTGTCGTAGTGACCTCCTACCGACTGGGGCGCTGCTCGACACCATATCACCTCTTTATTACGATTACGACTAGCACCGCACGCGGAAGGAAACCCGCCATTGAGGCATCCTCACAACGTGAGCTTTTCGTTTAATTGCACTCTATTAAAAGGTGCAAATTTTTCATTTGATACCTACCGCTGGTATTTTTTGGAGACATGGCGTACAGAGGACAAGGACAGAAGGTCCAGAAGGTTATGGTGCAGCCCATTGTATCCTTTTTCTTGCTACGAACGACATACGCGGTTTAATTACTTGCTACATCAACTCAGCTGCTATGCTAAGCATTTGCTAGTAATTCATTTCCGATGAGTGTAAGCGAGAATGGGGATTTATCAGAAGTTTACGGTGTAAAGGACTAAACACAAGCAAGATTTTCTGGGGTTTTTTGAAATACTAAAACCAACAGTTTAGGTCTGTTGAAGTGCATTCAGAGGATCATTGTGTAGACATAACCGCTGTGATGTTAGCCACCGCGCCAAAGTGCCAACAATTCCTATTATACACACTACGGCTCCCTTTAGCATTACATGCAAAGTATTTACGTACAATACTCTTTTCATCGTTTATATGTCTATGAAAACGAGTTTCAGTTTTAGTAAAGACAGTAAATATTGTATGATTAGAACTTTGAAATGAGTTGTTCAGCGTAACGTTAGATTTACGAAAGCCTAATTTACTTCCAGAGTTAAAGAATCTGAAATATAATAAGGCGCTTTGAGTAAGTTAGCTATTTATTTGGCCTTTAATACCCTAAACAGATTTAACTTTTGTCAATTGTGTAGGCAGGTTTGATTTTGTACATTGAATATCCTTAACTTAATGTATCAGAACCTAATTTTCAGGTATCTTCAGAATGTAAGTATTTTTAATCCTTTTACATGGTGTCTTGTGATTTGTTTTGTGCGATGTGATCAAACGGCAAAATATTTTATTTATTTCATTATTTATTTCATGCCCAGCGCTCACGGATCCAGGTCTGGTTATATGAACAAGTGAACATGCGGATAGAGGGCTGCATCATCGTAAGTTTTTTTTTGCTCTATCTGTCTGTCTGTCTGTCTGTCACAATCACTTCATTAACTCAAGGTCAGTGGAAATTGTAAAATAATGAACAAATAAGTACAGTAAGTAGGCTCAAAAATCTGGAGGAGATTCTGAAATCATGCCTACAATACACAAGATGTTAACCTGTGGTCAAAACATGTAACCATGAAAGAGGCCCTTTTTGTTCCTAAGACATGGAGAACTTTTTACAGATGGATTCCCTTTTACTACCTTTTACAGTCATTATTATTCCATGCTGTTTTACTTTAAATGTAGGTCAACGATGAGATGTATCATGTGACTGTGTGTATGGACATTTAAAGAGTTAGTAAAGTAAAATTTGAGACAGCACAGATTTCTGTGCTGCATATTTTCTTGATTTGGTCTGAGTGTGAGAATCTTAATTACACTGCCCTTGCAGTTTCAGATTTATCCACACTCGGGGGTACAGAAGGAGCTCCATACTTGGACAGGAATTCAAACTTTTATTTTTAGTTAAATATGTTAAATATGAGTTAAATATGCCTCTGTGTTAAAAATAATAAGGATCACAAAGATTTTTGGGAAGTATTTCTTTTGAGAAGTAACAGGAGCACTCTATTTTTTAAATATACTGTACAGTGTGCATATTTGTCGATATGCAGGGGTAAACTTTTTCAGCTGAAAAATATTTTACGTAAATAGGACCTGACAGCAGAGAGAATGAAAGCACTGACCTTCAGTAATGCATCCCCTAAACCTTCGACCACGTAAATGCCAAAATTTCTTGCGTGGTGTTGCAATTACAGTTTTAGTTTGTTGATATATACCCAGTCTGAATCGGGTTTTAATGTTTAATCAGATTATGAAATCTTATAACTGAAGTGAATTTTTCAGGTATCAGTGCTCCACTTTTTAAGAAACTAAAACTATAAACTAAAACAGTCCCAAAAATCAGTGGAAATCTGTAGGATGAGGACAGTGCTGAGTTAAAGCCATCTTCCCAACTTGTAGCAGCTGTGGTTTTACATAATTCATCATGGGGGACTGTTTAATGCCAAAGATTTTTCATGAGTATATATAATGATATATATATTGTTTATAGTAGCAAAGAATATTAAATGTTAATGAAAAATGTACATACTTTTCACAGGCAACTTATCTAAAATATTCAATGCCCTCATTCAGAACTACAAATGTTGTTTATTTCTATTAAAGCCAGAAGTACGTACCTAAAATTGATGCAGTGTGATCAGCTAGATTTATTTACTAGAAGTGTGACCATTTGGTCCCATTTCGAGATCATATTTGGAGACATTTCAACTAAATTTTGTAACAAGATATCAGTGGGATTTGCATATATGCCTAATTTTATTGTCTTTTCAGTAGTCTTCATAGTAATCCTAATTAGCAACCCAATCTGATCTATTGTGGGTGATGTATGTCATTTTATGTTATAGCAGTGCTAGTATCTGCTAAAATAGAAAATAGAAAGCTGTTGCTGAATTTTTTGTACAGTACTAACACAAAGTCAAGAGCCCTGATAAGAGACACAGGATCCACACCTCGATAATGTGTTACTATTTCAGAGGCAGATCCAATCTCAATTTAACCTCACTGTTTTAACTTAAAAAACCTGGTAAAGTTTCTTGTTAATAAGAGGGACAGAATCCAGAGAAAATATTTAATAACACATTCCTTGGAATGGGATGTCAGTGCATTTTAAGTGCATTTTAAAAAAAATATTTAAAAAAATAAACAATATATATTAGAAAATAAAAACCTGACCTTTTTAAAGGGCCTAAGTTTACAAAGTACACTTGAATGCACCATGAAACCATCTCTTTAGGCTTGTCCACAAGCACATTGGGTCATGCCAAGTCAAAATATGCCACACTGATATGTGCTGTTACTTAATTGTCTTGCTTGGTAAGTGATAGACATCCTGTCACCGTTCCAATTGCTCATCCTCATCCCGTTTGTTTGAGTACAGAGGAGCAGACAGCCCTTTAGAGTTCTTTAATTGGGATTTTGTGACATTTCTGATGCCCCAAGGGCAATGTTTATAACTGGAACAACGGCCATTGATTATGGTAATGACCAAACCCCACAAATGTGCAACCTTCTTAAATATAAGAGGTATTCGTCCATAGGGTTTCCTCACGCCTGGAAAACCTGGACAATGATTGACCAATTTTACAGTCATGGAAAACATATGGAAAATGAGAAAAAAGGTCAAATGTCCTGGAAACGGTTAACTTATCCTGGAAAACATTTATCCTCCCCCTGTCAATGCAAACGGGTTAAAAGTTAAGCGCATGAATGTCTGTTGTCACCTTATCTTCTGGGCAACAATAACGCATAGCGCTTCCCTGCTTTTAGCCGGCGCAGTGCCCCATGCGACGCTTGCTTGTATCCTTGTACCAGCCAATCAAATTTGCATTTCCGCTTTGAGCAGTTCTGCAATCCAGTTCCTCCAATTGACTTTGTCGCTACATTTAGCGACTTTTCAGACCCTGTTAAGGGCTTATCGCCTCGAGACAAAACTAGTGACTGTAAGTTGAAGAGTGTCGCTCGTGTTGGTCCACGAGTGTGAGGGTTTTCTCTCCCGTGGGTGGCCACAGGCTCCTCTCTGTCCTTCGTTGAGTGACAGGCAGAAGAGAGTTCTAATGGGCGTGTCAGTTACTGAGTTGGCTGTGCGCTGCGAGATGCAACACATCTCTGATGTCAGCACAGGGGGAGCTTAACAGGTAATCTTAATGGGCCACGTTTCACTCAGTATTTCACACTTGTTTTATTGTCTGATAAAAATAAGTGAATGAAAACGTTAGGAATTCTGTTGTATTACTGTGTGCACAGATGGAGAGAAGAAATTGGAGAGATTAATGACTTTTCATGTCGGCTTAATCTCGTTAATTTCCAATAAAAGTAGTTGTCAACTAGGGTTGTCACGATACTAAAATTTTCAACTCGATGCCGATACTCAGGAAAATATTCGATACTCGATACTATTTTCGATACCACAAGGATAAAAAAAAGACCCCAATATTGAAAAGAAACATTTTTATTTACAAAAAATGTCATCAAAAATCTGATTTTCGATGTTGGTCAAAAATGGATGGTAGAGTGGGCTGTGTCGCCATTTGGTTGCAGGTCGACATTTTTCAGCT
>JAPZDZ010000012.1:24736369-24751381 GCA_029783805.1 Acanthurus tennentii | reverse complement strand
TTTGACAGCAGTGACACACAACCACTGTTTTCCCCTCAGGGCAAAGGAATTTTATTATTAGCTACATCTGTTACTTTTACTTGTGACAATCACATTTTGGTTCAATGTTTCAATTTTTTTGCTGAGTTTTGACCAACACATTGTCACCAACAGTAGAACAAATACACTGGAGATCAAAATTAAAGAACAATTCATGAACACTTGATTTTTTTCGGAAATATTGTATTCTTCATTGCTCAACATTTGAAGGAATTTTTGTTGTGGCTATATCATGCTTATAGAACATTGTTTTACAAAATAACCAAGGCACTTCAACAAAAACCCTGTATTTTGTGGAAAACACAATGATCAAAATCAGAGAACAGCGATGATTGTAGCACGGACAAAAAATACAACTAAATTATCTGAAGGTCCTAACAGTCAACAATTAGTAGGAAGTGTACAGGCCGTTGTTTTGAATGACTTCAGCACATCTGCGGCCACAGGACATCACTAGTCTCTCACACTGCTCTGGTGTGAATTTGGTCCACTCTTCTTCAAGTATCTTCCACAGTTTGGTGACTGTAGTGGGTTTCTTGGCCATAACTTTGTCGACAAGGATTTTCCTTAGGTTTTCTATTGGATTTAGATCAGGACTCTTGGCTGGCCATTTATTATTTCAATGTTTTCAGTTTCAAGGAACTGCTTTACCCGTTTTGCTGTGTGATGGGGGGCATTGTCCTGCATGAAAATTGCTGGCTGATTGGGTGATGAAGGCAGGGGAGGAACAACATGTTGTTGAAGAAGGTTCTGATAGACATTTGCATTCACTCTGCCATGTAGCTGCATAAGAGGCCCAACTCCTGCTGCAGAAAACATTCTCCAAACCATGACACTTCCTCCTCCACCTTTCACTGACTTCTTTACACACTTTGGGTTCAGTCTTTCCCCAGTTTGACGACGAACATAATGTTTCCCATCGGACCCAAATAAATTAAACTTGCTTTCATCACTAAAGTGAACTTTGGACCAGTTTTCCTCTGTCCACACAACATGCTCCTCAGCAAAGGCTAGTCTAGCCCTGTGATTCTTTCTGCTAATGGGAGGTTTGGTCACTGCAGAGTGGGCTTTCAGTCCAAATGCTCTTAAACGTCGAGACACTGTATGACAAGACAGATCCTTACCATGTTCAGCACTGAACTGGCGAGCAATTCCAGCTGCAGTGTTGAAGCGATTGCCCATTGACATTCTCCGCATTATCCTGTCCTCTCTTGGATTTGTCTTTCGCAGACAACCAGCCTTCTTGGGGGACTTGAATGAGTTTGTGACATTGTAAAGATGCAATATTCTAGAAATCACAGATTTGGAACAACCAACTTCTCTCGCTATGGCTGATAGGGTCATCCCTTTGGCCTTCATCTGGACAACCTGCTGCCGGAGGGTTTCAGTCACTTTAGAACGTCTCGCCATCTTGAAAAGTCAGTGAAAACTGGAAAGTTAGGCTGCCAGTTAAATAGGGTTTGTCAGATAATTGAGGAAATTAGCACCAGGTGCCATATTAACACCACTAACTGGGAGGTGTCTGAAAGTGTTCTCTAATTTTAATCAATGTTTTTTTTCAAATATCTTATTTAAGTTTTTTATACTTTGCTTCAGAGTATATGTAACTCATGAAAAATGCTTAAAATACTGCTCTTTTACTCCTGTTTGGATAATTTCAAATAGGACTATGCAGTGACCTTGACATTAAGGAAATTGTGGGTTGTTCTCTAATTTTGATCTCCAGTGTAGTATTGTATCGTCATGAAACTGGTGATTTACACCCCTACCTATTTAGGTCAAAATACTTAGTACATGGGAATGTCTCTATTGTTACAGGCACAGATTTAAGGTCAGTGCTTATTTCACTCATCTTATAATCTACAACACAATAAGTGATGGCAGAATTTAGGGCTGCAACTGAAGATTAATTTCAAAATAAATTAATCTGGAGATTACTTAAAAAATAAAAGAAAAAACTGTAAAAAAAAAAAAAAAGCCTACCAAAATCTCTTACAGCCCTGTGGCATCTTTGGATTGAGTAGCTGAATAATTGCAGTTTAATTTTATGTACATTGAGCTATCGGTTATTGATTAATGAGTTTAATCAGGCACTGATATACAGCTGCTTTAGTTTCAGGTTGTATTTGCATATTGCCTTACTGTCACTGTCATGACATACATACACTTGAATAGAACAGAGCCAACTTTAATCTTTTTCTTGACGCATGTTCTTTTACTTTGAGGCTTTGAAAAGGCATGCTAAGGTTTCTTGTTGGCATTATCATCCATATTCTGGTGAATGTAGGAAGTGTGCTTTTTGGTTGCTGTTATGCAAATAAAACTATAGTTTAGTTGCTTTAACCTTAAGACACCACATTACTGTTCTGATTCTGATGGAAGGGCAAAAAATTAGTCAGCATAAGAATCTTGATTTTCTTGCATTTCACAACCAATTCCCAAGTATCAAAAATCTATTTTCTAATTTGCCTTAATTAAGACTTTATAAATACAGAAATGTCTAACTTTGTTAGTTTTCCTGCCAAACACAGATACTTGTATTGTACTTGCAAAGTATATACTCAGTGTATGTGTGCTGTTGGCTTTAAGCTTATACATCTAGCTTGGCGAGGTTATGTTAGACTTGTCATTGTCCGTCATTTCATCTGAAAGGCCACCCTGCACTTTGCCACTCTGCAAATACAAACAGAATTGTGTAATAAAAATAGAAATAGCTGTGAATATGGAATATTGTGGTAATTGCCAAAATGTGGATGCATTTATGCATCTTTGCTTTCTCTAATATAATAAGCCCTTTTCATAGTGCCTAAGTGATAAAAGCTTAAAAAAAAAAGAAACTATGGTGCTCTCTTATGTCATATCAAGAGTCATGTCCAGATGTGCTTGAGAGCAAAAGCTTATAGCTTCAAACTTTCACATTCAGACACACTGGCTGTGAAAGCAGAATATGTGCTTTGTGAAACATTCTGCATTTTTAATTTTGAGACCTTGTTGGTGTTTTTTTTTTTTACTTGTACCATACAAAAGTCAAATGTGTGAATTCTGAATTCCAAAGATACCTCTGCGCACACTGACTTTACATCTTGTTTAATAAAAAGTATGCCTTATAGTAATAATGTTTTTCTTTCTATTTGTCTATCTGTTGCAGATCTTGAATGAGTGGTAAAGACTGTAAAACAAAGCTATGCAGACCATCAAGTGTGTTGTAGTGGGGGACGGTGCTGTGGGTAAAACCTGCCTGCTCATCTCTTACACCACAAACAAGTTTCCCTCTGAATATGTACCCACGGTGAGTGTATGAATGCCTGTTTGAGTGACTGACAGGACTTCAACTGTAAATATAAATTAAGGGAATTACTCTCATATAACAGTATACCTTTTACATTCGTAACTATGTAGTACCAAGGCTTGGTTGGACAATATAAACGTATTTCAAGTTATCAGGGTAACTAGGGAATTTATTCGTCCTTGTTCAACACAGGGATGCACGGAAATGAAAGTTGTAGTCTTTCATGCGACGAACAAAGAACACATTGGCCTCCAAAGACAATTAAATTTAAAATAGAATAGGATGTATACAACATCACTGTGGAACAAGGAGGGAAATAACTCTGCAGTAAACTTTTTAAATTTGCGTATTGAGCAATGTTAACAACTGCAACATCATAGTGATTATTAAAAAGGTTGACATTTTCACTTTTTGCTGTTTCAGTATTAAGTCATTTTAAGCAGATCAGAACACAATGTTAATTTTGGACCCTCACTGGTTTTGCTCACCCTAAAAGGCACCACTGTGGGATCACAAACCACACATACACACCACACACATGTTATTCTCTTGCTGCATGATTTAACTTTTTTCTGAATCCGGCAACCTAAAACAGTAAGAAGTTGTGTTGAAAAATAATAAAACACAGTAGCCTCACCTCAAACGCAAAATAAAATCCAAATTTTATTATGAACACCATATTTGTCACACTCTAGAGGTAATAAAATGTATACATTGACTATAGAGCAAGTCAGTGACTAACCATTGGTGTTAATCTCTGTTATAGGTCTTTGATAACTATGCTGTAACTGTGATGATTGGAGGTGAGCCCTACACTCTGGGCTTGTTTGATACAGCAGGTAAGACTTTTTATTTCAGTCTGCACTTGTGTAGGTTTATTTATTCTGGATAGCAAGTTAATGTTACTGTTAAGCTACTGATCTTACATACATTTGGTAAAGCAAAGGATGTCTGTTATGTTAAATAGATGTCATGGTAAAATATTGAGTTGTCTCCCTTCAAAATCCATTCCCTTACTGACTCTTGGAAACATAGTTGGTTTTTCAAACACATTTTTATTTTCGACTGAGATGCCCTGTGGTTTCCTTACTGTGCCAACAGAGATATTTCATCTTGTGTAATGTAATCACTTCTGGTAACATGATGACCATACTGTGCCAACTGCAAATGTTTGTGTATTTTCTTTTCCAGGTCAGGAAGACTATGACAGGTTACGACCTTTGAGTTATCCACAGACAGATGTCTTTCTCGTCTGTTTCTCCGTTGTGTCCCCCTCGTCCTTTGAAAATGTCAAAGAAAAGGCAAGAGAGACCCTTTCTTTTTTTCCCTGGGAATTATTATTTTCCCCTCTCTGTTGTGAAATATGGATGCTTTTTGGGGGGTTAAATATCTTTGAATACTTAATACTTAAATGTATTTATTAAATTTTCCTTCAACCAAAATGTAATTGTTTTCACTTACATTCAGTTTGCATTTGATTTGCCTTTATCAGTTTTTACTCAAAAAGATCTCTCTTCCTCTCATTAAGCAAATTTCTACATTACCTGACATTTATTTTACTTTCATTATATCAGTAGTGAGATACAGTTGTACGGTTGTACAGTTGTCTGTAGGCAATTAATACTTAAATTAAAAAAAAATATATTGTAATGTGACACGGTTTCATCACATCTCAAATGTACTTGTGAGAGTTTGCTTACTATCACATTAGCCTGTGTTTGTGTTTCCAGTGGGTTCCAGAGATCACCCACCACTGTCCAAAGACCCCTTTCCTGCTAGTTGGGACTCAGATTGATTTGAGAGATGACCCATCTACTATAGAGAAGCTGGCCAAGAACAAGCAAAAGCCCATCACTCCAGAGACAGCTGAGAAGCTGGCAAGAGACCTCAAGGCTGTGAAATACGTGGAGTGCTCAGCCCTCACACAGGTAATGCACATGAATAAATATAGTGATACTTAAATATATTTCTTGAAAACAGATGACTCACAAATCAATGGCAAGAACTAAGAAAAAGGAGGAAAGAGGAACATGTCTATATTCCCCCTAGCCTGTGCATGCTATGGTTGATGAGTTCTGTTTTGCATGTTTTGGTTTTAAGGACTCTTTGAACTGATGAGCTTGTCAGCGTGTCTTGTCAGTGTGTTGTCACCAGATGTTTTCATCTGGCTTAAAAAAATCTCTCTTCAGACCATAGCGTATCCTGACTACAGTGAGCAATCAGCTTTTGGTTACGAGTAAAGACCAGTTTACACCAAAGATTTGTGAGGCAACAAAGCGGTTGCAGGTAGAGTTGCAGCGGTGTAGACTGGAGCGTCTCAGCTCAACTCAAGCCACTTGATGGAGTTGCTTGCAACTCAGCTTGTCAAGTCGCCAGAGGCCGTAAGGCATGTCACTTACTATAATAGCCAATCAGCTTGTAGCGATGAAAGTGCTTTTTTTCATTCACTTTTCTTCTGGAGATAAAACGTTAGTTTAAAGTCAACAAAAGTTGTTCATGAATCTCAGCGAAACAGTAGCACTTATCTTTTTCCTGGTCTTCATAACTTTTATAAGTATAATGGTGAAAGAATGAATTGGTGCTTTCAGTGTCTCAGCTCAAGTTTTCATTATGCTACAAAGTTTGTTACCTTTGGCAAACCCCCCCTGCCGCCACCACCACCGCCGCCAATGTTGCTATGGAAACAATACACTGTCTTGTGTAGTTGCAGCAGTTTGAACTGACAGGTTTTAGAATGTTGCATTGCAAGCAGTTGCAAGTGTCATCGTCTAATCGCAAATCTTTGGTGTAAACTGGCCTTAAGAGAGCAGTTAAGGCTATGTAGAAGTTTCTTGTGAGAAGGGTTGGTTAACAAGTTATTAACAAGACTCTACAACACTGCAATCCAGTTGAGTGACACTATCTCACCTGCAGCACAATTTTTTTGAGAGTCTTATAGTACAAAATGGCCCAGGGCCTTGTCCTGGGATCTGTATTCCTGACTAAAAGTAAAAGGTGTGCAGACAATGTCTCTGCTGTCAGAATTGATATTTATTAAGTTTGAAAGCTGTGAAAAAAGGTTAATAAAACAAAATTTGACAATAGTAGATAATAGAAAGATTAGGATAGTTCTGGGATATTTAGAAACACCTGTTTGAAATATTCCATGAACATTTTATTTAAAAAAGAAAACTTTTGGTAAACAGGACATTTCCAATTGATAACATTATTTTTTATTGAAGTTTTTGTCAGCATCTCAGTATTTTGGTATCAAGGTTGTAACTTTTTGTCCGCTGGCCAAATGGCTGATGATTGTTAATTAGCTAATGCCAAATTTAACCCATCACTAAAAAGATTATTATTGTTTGCTTAGCTAGTGTGTGAAGCCAGTTTACAAATATGTATACAAAATAAGATTAGGAAAAATTGGTTTTAAGGTGCTTTTGTGTGTCTAGATTAGTTTTATTTTGCATATTTAGTTTAATATTTTGTCATGGAAATTGCAATTAGTATGGGATTGGATTTAACTAATTATTTATTATATTTGAAAATGTTTCAGTAGAACCAACATTGGAACACATGAATTAGCTTTCCCCTCATCTTTCTCCCCCTAAGTATCAAATTTAACATAGTAGTACAAGCTACCTCTTGGGATTGTCTAAATAAATCAGTCAGCCTATATGAGTTTAGCTGTCCAAACAAGTTCTGAGTGCATGTTTTGGCATCTGTGCATCACTGTTAGGAACTGAGGGAGGGAATATGAGTCAGAGGAGAACAGATGAGCTTGGCCTCAATCAGGCAGAGAACAATAGTGTTGATGGAGCTGAGGCGCAGCCCCCCACCTCCCTACTTTGCTCCTTCCTTCCTCCTCACCCTCCCCTTCTCTCCCTGGCACAACTGTTGCATAGCTGCTGATGTCATTTCCTGTTTCCTGTTGGGGATCTCAGCAGTTGGTCCACACCTCACTTTCAGTCCACTGTTAAGCGACTGCATTTTTTTCTTTGCAGTAGAATTCATATCAACTCTATCGCACCCCGTTCTTCATCTTTGCATCTCCTTCTCACAATTGTCCTGGGTCTGTGATTCCTTCCCTCCATATTTCACCTCAGTACATTCTCCTCGATCTGTCATGTTCCTCTTATCCTCTGCTCCTATCTATCTCTTTCTGTGTTTGCTGTGCTAATTGTGCTGTTGTTCTCTTCCCTCTCCTGTCATTGTAGCGAGGGCTGAAGAATGTATTTGACGAAGCTATCCTAGCTGCCCTCGAGCCACCAGAGATGCAGAGAAAGAGGAAATGCTGTATATTTTAAACTCTCTGCCACTGCTCTCATCTCCTTCTCATCTGGTTGCCATTATTCTCTACATTTATCATTCCTTTATCCCATCTCTTTACTGTTCTCTTCATGTGCTGCTTTTGAAATCTAGACCAATTTTAATCGTCACCATCTATCAGTCTGTTACCAATCTAATGCCTGACCAAAACTGTTACTCCATATTTAGAGTGCAATGCAGCTAACCTTGTTTCATGGTCTGACTCACTGACTCATGGCCTTTTTGCGTTTCCGTGACATTACTTGTTGCCTCGTCTGATCTGTAACTGCTGACATTTGGTTTATATTGTGTGTTAATGTACTCCCTAACTGACTTCTGGGGTGATTTATGCAAGCTTAATTTCATATCATAAATCTTGAGCTACAGTGGTGTAGTGCAAGATTAATAATTTACATCCTAAATCTTGCATTAAGCTACTGTATCATTCCTAGCCTTTCTACGTTGGCCAGTTGCTCATTAATGTGGCCCTTGGCCAACATCAGAGCAGTTTCTTACAGAGGATGTAGGATGTAATTTGGGATGTAGCCATTGTTTGAGTTAGTCTTTCCCCTCTCTCCTGTCGTAGGAGGGGAGGGGAGGGTTTGGACTAAAGTAAGGGCTGTGGCTTCACATCCCTCCACACTTGAGGTTGATCTCAACTCTGAACAGATGTTCCATTTTTAACGCTTAATCTATTTTTTGTACTAATATTGATGTCTGATTGAACAGAACTTGAAATCTGACTATAATAACCTGTCAGGAGGTTTAAATACAAAAATCATATGCGGGGAGTGTTTTGCCATTTTGACCAGATAACCACTCAGAAAAAATGTTTGGTACTGTCTATCTAAGTTGCATTTGATGTTTCTTCTGTAAAACGACATTCTGACATTTTGGCTCAACTTTCCCAATATATGACACCAATGTGCCATAACTATGGTACATATCCTGCCGTCTTGAAAATCCAGATAATGAAAAAGCTATAACTGTGTAAAATAACCTGTGAAATGAATAAATAAAGGACACATTAACTTGTTCTCCACTCTCTGGCTCCCTTCTTTTTCCAGTGCTTTGTCAGGGAAGAGTTTATTGGTGTTGGTCGACTGAGTTAAGCAACACTGAGGGGCTTACTGGTTTACTGCATAGTACAGTTCTGTGTCAGAGCAGCTCTGGTTACTTCACATGACCAAACTTGTGGTGTATGCAGCTGTGCTCAGGGGCAAATACACAGAGAAAAGAAACCTTCACCTCCAAAGCTGAGTTTTTGGTCATTATTATTATGTTGGTAATGTCTTGCGTATGTTGAACTTGGATTTCCTCTTGTAGTGAGTCAGTTAGCAACTAAATTTAAAGAGCGGATAAAGTAGCAAACAAAATAAAACACAATTAGGTGTTGTGGAATGGAAATAGCATGATCTTGTTTTTTGTTTTGTGTTGTGCTTCAGGTGTCATGCTCTCTTCTTCCACCAGTTTCTTGTTTGACTTGCCTTTGATTTCACAGTTAAACTGCACTTAGCACCCAAACACACATGTGATTAGTGTTGTGACGCTGATCCAGCTGTCAAGACCAACTGAATAAAGACCACATTCACAGGACAACAGATAATTCATGAATTGTTTGTCACAGATCTGATTTGATCCCTGTTTACATATTTGTTATATTTTTGTCACCAACAGCACACTCACATCTAACGGTCTTAAGACTCACTATAAAATGATACTCACTGCTGCTTTTGTTTTCACAAAGTTACTTTTTCTTTGTTCAAGCAGTTATTATATTCTCCAGCTACCTTTTTTATTTAACCTGTGCGTTTGCCTTACCCCCTCATTGAGCCTGTGTGTTTGTGTTTGTGTTCACAGAAAGGCCTAAAGAATGTGTTTGATGAAGCGATATTGGCTGCATTGGAGCCCCCAGAGCCCAAGAAGAAACGCAAATGTGTGCTGCTATGAGAGGCTCCTACCTTTTCAATGCACACACACACACACGCGCATACACGACACATACATCCATCTAAAATGCATACACACATACACACATCCCCACCCCTTTCCCTTGCTCTGCTAAGGCTGGTTGGCAGCATTGCCCTCCATAGGGAAGACCAGAAAGAAAGCAGCCTACCAAGTTTCAGATAATTGTCTGCAATAATAAGAAGCCTCACCCCTAAGTCTGAGTATGGGACAGAAGATCAACCTAACCTGGCCAACAGGCTGCTGTGGGCCCAGGGCAGGGTGGCACTCCCTTAGACGGGGATCAAGATACCAAGCTTACATATAACTAGAAACCTTTCAGTCAGTCTGATAGATTGATTTTAACTCACTCAGTGTTGTGGCCTAATCAACTGTTGGATGCCCAACTATTTAGCTGTCTATAGCCAATTTGAAGGATGAATGACTATATAAGCCCTGTCTCAGCCCCACACAGCTGCCTGATTGGTTCCTGCTCAAGCTGCTTGTCCTGTCCCTTTTGTTGACAAGCACACTCTTCACCCAATCCCTATACTCTTTCGCAGTACTACCAGAGGAAATGCTAACAAAGTAGTAGTGTTTTGTTTTCGTTTGCCAACAAATCTTTTCTCATAAAAGACATGACAGGTCTGAGATGTTTCATATTCCATGTTAAAGGTAGACGCGCTCTTAACCACTAGGGGAACTGTGTATGTATGACAAGACTCGGTTATTCAAGGCAATACAGCTAAAACTCCACACAGCTCTCATTGAGAAAATTTAATTATTTAATATTGCCATCGACTATTCAGTCCTCTTAGAGTGGACTAAAACAGTGCAGAGTCACAGTCCATTTGGAATGTGGCAATCGCTTGAAGAACTAAAGGCATCCAGTAGTAACAGGTCAGCTGTTAGTCGACCACAGGAATTGGCCTTTTAGATGCAAGGAACTAAAACAGTGTTAGCAGAACAAGTGGTGTATTCTTTATGCGTTGCCAGGGACCAAGGGAGAGTAAAGCAGGATACTGTTTAAACATTGTCATCACCTTACGCTTCGAACGGGTACAGCAGAGACATCTGTGTAAAACAAATGTTCCTTGGGTTGCACTGGCAGTAAAATCTGGAGATCCGCATTTAGACAACTGATCAGTGAACACAACTTTCCACCAGAATTCTGTGCCAGGTCAGAATTTGGTGCCTTCCTGTATTGTGTTTTTTTCCAGGCCGTATGTCTGAGATTTGAAGGGCTGTTCGGTCTGTTGTACCCGTTCAAACTGTTCGGTGCTGCATGTAGCTAAGCCTTGGTCTCTGTTCTAAATGATAGGTTTAACAGATGTAATTATAATGTAAGCTGGCACACAATGTTGATGTAGGCTCCAGGTGTTTTTACCAAAATCTGTTTTTCTTCATTATTTCTGTTTGTGTGTTTTTCTTTTCTTTTATTTTATATATATAAATATATTAAAAAAAGGTTACTTTCACTCCTTTTACAGTTAGTGCTCAGAACTTATCTGAACTCTTACCTGCCAGTTTATAGCAAGAAAACATCTGATTGGTTTAGTTCAATAAAAACCTCCAATGGCAGAGAGACTGTTTGATAAAGATTATTTGTGATTGGTTGGTTCTTGTTTTCTTGACTGGTGGCTTAGAGTTGGGTGGATATCCAGTCCAAGTCAGTATAATTATTATAACCTGTTGTTGTTTTGGTGCAAAACCAAATGCTTTGTCTAATGTCTTTGTTCTTTGTATATGCATTCTTTTCAGAAATATTAAACTTATACCTTAATTGCCTTTACCACTTTTCTCTTGCCATTCTTGTTAAATTGTAACAGCTAAACAATGAAATTAACCTACTCATCAAAACTAACAAGACAGTTTTTGATATGTAACAGCCTCATGGAAAGGGCAAACTCTAATCATCTACTTTTTTACCAGAGCTTTCAACAACATCAAATGTAAAATTGTAGTACCTTACCAGATAATTGAACCTATGTCAGGTGTTGGTGCCAGGCTGCGTTTTCTCACTCAGGACCATTATATCCAACTTCATCTATTCCATCACAGTCGGATAGCCTATAGCCTGAAAAGCCAGCAGGAGGTGCTGTCTGCCAAAACATCATTCCTGATTTTGATGCCCCTCTGCAGGTTACGTTGAAGCTGATGCTATTCAAATTCCACTGAAATGCATTAATTACTCCACTAAAAACTGAAAATTGATCACATATATTAGGATTGTTTGCAGTGTTTTTGTGTGTGCACACTCACATGCTCATGGCTGGCAGTTGTAAGCAAAATTTAGAAAACAAAAAAGTAGTAACACTGGTACTTACATGAAGTTAAATATGTGTTAATGCACACAGTAAATATAGGAGAAAAAGCATAGACAGAGAAAGGATAGAATCACATTATTAGATCTACAGACGTTCATGCGAAATAAAAGTGTCAGGATGTGCCTTTTTGCTGCTATAAATTCATTTTGATCTGTTATCAGAATATTAACAGCCAAACTTGTGGAGCTCATAGCTGGATCATGTATAGGGCATTGGTTTAAGAATGACCCTATTCATAATTATTGTTAAAAAAAAGGACTCTCAGACTTAGTCATTTAATGAAAAAATTTGACGATTATGATTTTAGATAAGAACATTAAGGTTGTGGGAAATAAGCTATAAGCAATATAATAAGCAATTAACTTAATGTTGAAATGGGAATTTATACACAGAAGTATCAAATGTTGGCTTAACTGCTGAAAACAATGGTTTGCTCATGGTTATTTCACAAAAGTTTTGCTACATGTCCATGGCAGAGCAGGTAATCAAAGACGCATCAGTCACCAGCAGTGGAGGAAGTATTGAAATTCCTTACTCATCCAAAATAAAAGTACGGATACCTAGCTGTAAAAGCAGTCTTGTACTCTATTATATTTTACTCTGTAGTCAAGTCAATACCTGTCTATATTCATATCAGTTAAATATTATATTATTACTATTAAAAATATTTCAGGGTTAATTAAGTTCATGAGAATAAAATTCAAAACATTTAATCACAGTCTTCAATAGTCAAATCATATTTTAAGGGGAGCTAAAATGTTGGAAAACAACTCTGCATTATGAATAGTGCACATTATTTTCAAAAAACAAACATGATGCTAGTTTAAACCAGTATTGTTCACAAAAGTAACCATAACTTATTTTTTACCAACACTGAACTCGGACGATATCATATTTTGGTGCAAAACAGGTCAATATTAATCATGTAATTCTTCCTATTCTTGTGAACGTAAGATGTGTTCATGTTTGAAATAAAGTACGACAATACTATAAAAGCTCTGATGAGAAACAGTTCAACATGATTAAGTCATCTAAGTAATCATAACGGCATCTAGGATAGTAAAATATTATGTCTTAATGGGGGCAAGTTCAAAGCAAGTAAAGGCTACTATACTAACAACAAGTTTCCATGATTACAGCCAGTCAAGCTGTGCTGTTAGGACTGTGTTGCTGCTGTCCTTCGGCCGAGATGTAAACATATCTTGCACCCAGCCATTGGTGAAATGTCTGTGGGATGTAATTATAATGTAATGTGGGATTTACATTTTCTGAACTGTTCACAGGTGCATGCAGTTGTGATGTTTGCAGGACAGTCAGCTCTCCAGTTTTTTGTGATGAGGTTATAATGAATCAGTGGTATTAACTGATGACCGTTTATCCACATAATGGTTCTTGGCATCCTCAATGGGTTGAGCAGCTAACTTGAAATCACCATTCTGTTTACTGCACTATTTGTACCACTTACTGTAACATTACCACAAAAATCATACAATAACATGCACATGATTACAAAGATCTACACCTCTGGTTCTGACTGTCTTTGTGAAAGATGAGATGATGATGAGCCCTTTTGAGTCTTTGAAATTGTATTTCAACATTCACTTGGATTAAGGGAAAAAAATTCAGTTTAAAAAAAAGTTGGCATTAATGCAATCCTCTTGTGGGTCCAGTTGATATTGACTCGCAGCTATGCAAGGCCTGCGCACTGTGCTAATCTAAAAGAGGGAGCCCCTTAACCATGGCTGTGGTGGTCCCAGTGTGAGGCCCTGCTCTGTTTTTATTAACAAAAGTGAACAAAAACTATTTGAAGGTAGCCTTTCTAAGTAAATAAATCCACAGTACTAAAGGATGGACCCAAATTAAAATTGTAACTGCTTTAACAGAAAAGCTCCCAAATGACTCTCAGTTACAAAGTTGAGGAGCACTTTGGCACCAGGCTCAGGTAATAGCACTGTTAATGTAAATGAAACAACTGCCACTTTACCAGCACAATAAAACATCAACAAAGCAGACAACTCATATATTTATAAACAACATATCTATTACTGTAACTGCAGCAGCAAACACATTTAAGTTAAGCAAAGTTTACAAACAAATATGTGAAGAAACGTCCAATGAATGATAAACCCTGTCATGCCATTGTATCAATGTGTCCAGTGCATGCACAGATACAGTAACACAATGCATGGTAACAGATAGAAATACAGATTCTTACTGTATAGAGAAAGCATTTATCATTTGTTAGTGTGAATATGGTGGGTTAGTTTTTTTCACAGCTGTATTACAGGAGAGAGGATGAGCTCAATATTTGTATCCACAGATAAGTATGTAATCTGCTTAGAAATGAAGTTAAAACTGCCAGATTTCTTCCTATATTGTTTAGAAAAGTGAAAAACAGCAGTTGCTTGTGTAAAGCCTTGCGGTACACCCTTTGTTGATCTCCTCTAAAGCATTCTCACTTAAGGCAGTTTGGTTTTGCCTTTGCCAAGCTTTTGACAAGTCATTAAAATATATCTTAATACTGTTTAATAAACACACTAACATAAGGTGGCTGATTTGAATTTATATTTCAAAATTTAATGAAATCTGTTTTCTGAAAGTTTTGTGGAATCAAAATACTTCAAAATACCTTTTTTTAGTCAAGCTATGCTCATCCGAACTCACTTACACACACATACACAAACACACATGCACAGTGTATTGCCCTAATGTTGGTGTTGAAAGATCAGTATCACTTACACACCTTACACAGATGTCCAGGAATTCTTCTAATGACAGCAAATGTGGGTGATTTCTTAGGTTTGGTGACCTGGATCATCTGCTACAGACGGCTGGAAGAGATGTTACACTGTGCCCCCCACCAATCCACCCCTGTGAGGCATTCACACATTCCCTACGTTTCTGGAGTGCTGTCTGTCAGCGCCTTCTTCCACTAAGGAGATGCTGACAGCCATTAATTATCACACAGGCTGAACGAAGGGCATTCCTCTCAACTGAAACACTGATGCACACAGACACACAGACACACACACAAACACAATTGTTCCTCAACAATCTTTGGGCACTCATAAATGCAGAAAGACACCACCTGGCCTGCATTGGTCTTCATCATGTTTGACA
>JAPZDZ010000012.1:24637861-24659978 GCA_029783805.1 Acanthurus tennentii | reverse complement strand
AGTGCACAAGATCAAACCTAGGCAGACCACACCAGCAGGGCCATCTCCACAGTCACATTTGTCCGTAAATGACTGACTGCCCAACTCTCGATAGCTGAGTGATGAGGTCATGTAATTGGTGTGGCTGGAGGAATATTGAAGTTTTCATTGGCCATTGTTCATACAAAATGAATAGGCGCAAACGGTCCCGAGAGGTGTGAGTGCTGTAAAGCCCCATGACAAGTCAGTTCTCACATACGCAGAAGCCTGGGTGTTCACGGCACAGGCACAAATCTCCCACCAGTCAACAAGTGATTCCTCTCCTCTGCTCTTGTCTCTGATCATTTGCAGAACTGATCTTCATAAAAACTTCATAACTTGTCAATGTAAAGCTCTTCCGTATGTTCCTGAATAAGCTGGGCATCAATTACTCTGCAACAATAAACTTAAAGGGACCGTTGCTTTGAGAGATGATATGCAGGAATGAATTCTCAGTTTCCCTGCCTCTGTGCATGTGTGTGCGTGTGTGTGTGTGTGTGTGTGTGTGTGTGTGTGTGTGTGAGTGGGTTTCTGCTTGTCTCCCTCACTCCCCCTGCTTTATAGTGAATGGGTAAATTTTGATATTTCATCATTGGGTGGATAAAGGAATCAAAACTGCACTGTTGGAGGAAAGCAGAGAGAGTGCCAGGAAAATCAGAGGGGTTGGCAAGCATTGGAATGATAATTTATGATTTATCAGAATCAGTTCATTTATATCATATGTAATACATCATTTATACTGTTTTTAGTAGATAATCAGTGCCCTTTCTTGCCACATTTACTTGCAGTGGCTGAGAAAATAAAACGTGAAAAAATGATCATGAGCCCATTTCCATTACACTCGAGATAAAAGAAGAAATATGCTGGACAAATTGAATCAAAATCATGTTTTTGTTTACCAAAATTGGTTTAAATTTGTGGTGCTTGTTTTTCTCTTTTTGTTCTCCTTTAAAACTCAGAAGATGAAAGTATTACATTTAAAAAAAATAAGGAAATGGAAATCTGAGGACTATCTGCCAGTTTGACTGAAACACTGATGCACTAATTAGCTCAGACTCCAATAAAAAAATGGCCTTCCAAGTGAAATACTTATTTTCAGCCACTGTTGGTGGCTGAAAAACAAATTGGTATTGTGTGCTCTGAATAGTTTGGAATTTAGGTAACAGATTAGTAGTAATACTATTTTGATGAAACTGAACTCTTAACTGTTTAGCAAGAAAGAAAGAAATGACAGAGTGACCAACCAAAAGTGACATATATTCTTTTTAATTAAGTGCTGCAAGATGGAACAAAATAACGCTGTTCAAAGTTTGGCTTATGTGAATTCTGTATGTAAATGATAAATAGAATTGGTGGAATCTAGATAGAAATGTTTTAGTGACATGCTCTCTGTTGAGATGGTGGTTAAAAGTGGTTAAATATTGATGAATAGAAATCGATGACATGACGACATGGTCGGTGTCTTTGTATATTTCTTCATAATGCATAATTTCTTATACTAAATGACTTAGATTGTGTTGTTTCTTAAATGAACTGTTATAAATTGGGTGTCATATTATGATTAAAATGCATAAATTAAAATGATCAGATTATGACACATTTTTATGAACCAGTGTGTCTGAATTAAATTTCAAGTTTATATATGTTATGCATACTTTCTCCTTATATAAAATAAATAATTATATATAATTATATATACAAAATAATTGATTAAAACCTTACCATTTTGAATGACTAAATGTCCTGTTCACTTTCGGATTGATTGATGAAAATCAAATGTTGACTGGTATACACAAATCCCTGGTTACCAAGCAACCTGTATAAATATAAGCACTGCTCAAACAGAGGCATTATTTAACGGTTCCTAATTGGCATAGTAATGTAATAATAGTTTAACAAGCATACCACGCAAAAGTCGACTCAAGAGCAGGATGAAATCTACCTCTCAGCTGAGACCATGTTTGTACTGATATGACTTTCCTCCGGTGTTTACTTTCTCAGTCCTGGCTCAAATACATCTAATCAAAGAGCAGAGTGAATATTCACACATGGTTTTTAGGGATATGTTTTGGTTTAATTTAATTTGTTGTGTGAGAAAAGACCAAAGCAAAAAGAAAACTCTACTCACTCAGTCATTCACTTTACTAACTCTCTCCTGACTTGGATAAGAAACAATGTGCCAGACCTCTTTGGTGTTTTTTTATGTACTTTTTTTTTGTAAAAATTGAAAAATGTGATAAAAATGACCATATGCTGTAAAACAAAGCCAAAATACCAGTTAAATTCACCTTTTGTGAAAGACGTAATGACATTTATAAACCTCTGTGGTATTTGTGAAAACTAATTTTTACAGAAGCTCACATCTTTATTGCCACTGGTGCCCAAATGACGCAATGATGATGCCAAAAGGCTGAAAGTGCTTTTAAAAAATCTAGAAGGACAGTCTATGTCTGCTCCTCTCTCTGGAAAACCTGAACAGATATTTTCTGTGTAGCGTCAAAGCTGAATTAGGAAAATGTGCCTTTGTGTCTGCTTTCTTTTCAGGGAACTCATTATGAGATGATTTAGGGCTGAGAGAGCACAGAGAGTTGGACCCGGTGATGAAGGATGTTGTGTCAGGCTGAGTGAGGGTCTGCCTCCGCCTTGTTTAGTCAAGATTAAAATAGGCCTGGCCTGTTATCCTGCCTGTTTCATATTGGACTATTTTCTTCAGGAGCAATCATGATAATTAATTACTCTGTCTTTGGTGGGACTGTGGCTCTGTTGTGATTATGTGCATAAAATAATTTTCCCTTTCCTTTACACAAAAAATAACTTTTCATCTTCCTGTGTAGGTTGATCAACAACATTTTTCTAAGAATTAAAATTTTTAATATCATCTACTTTTAAGGGGTTAATACAAAAAAAGTACTTGCTATGTTGAAAAAATAAACAACAAGTACATCATCTGAATAAACTCAACAATCTACAACACCGATAAGCTCAACAATCAGAGTGGCTGGTCCCTGAGCACCAATTGTTCTCCAAATGTTTTTTTCTATGGTGTTTTATTCTATGAAAACTTTAGAGAGCTGCTGATCTCTGGAAGGCTGTCATCAACTTCTCATCTGATCTCACTGTTTTGTTTCAAGCCTGCAGTTACGTTCAGTAAACAAAATCACATTTGTAGGAAATGAGGAAAGTGAGGAGAACTAATTGGTTGTTGATGGCTGGTGATTAAGAAAAATGTGTTCATCTGACGGGCTGGTTGATTAGCCACACTGTCTAACTTTCTGCTTTGTTATGACGGACCTCTGGTGGCTTGTTGATGATGCTGCTCAGAGCAGGAACATGGGGGTTAATCCACATGGGAATCATCTGGTGTGTAAAACACAGGCTGAGTAAGCCATTTTTATCCTCAAACCATGAAATTTACTTTTTAAAATCAAATTAATTTCACATGAAGGTACAGCTGAAGCCTTGTAACTGCCCATTTCAAGTGGCGATTGATAAGTTAATAATCTCAGGAAGAAAATAGTCATTTTAAGAAAATCTAGCACAGTTATTGTTCAGCAGAGTCCCTTTCTGCATTTACACACTTAATCCAGCTGTTGTGAAGCATACAGAAGTTGGCATCTTTGACCTCTATGGTCCATAGCAGCAATCATATCATCATCATTGTCTAAATGGCAACAGCTGAGCACCTCGTTCATCTTGAGGAAGAGGCAGTAGTTTGAGGGTCCCAAATCAGGTGAATAGGTCAGGTTTTGGCAGAGTTCAAATATAGTATTTTGGAAACTCCCAGGATTAAATTGTGAATGTTTTTTTAAAAAATACATTTTATGACAGTTAAGTTCTTGTTGTGCTTTACTTAGAGACCCCCTCCATTAAAAATTAAAGTTTAAATGTATTTGTGACTACGTGACTCAAATTAATTTATAGTTATATGATGTTGGTTAAACAAAGTAAAATTTGTCTGCACATAATGCAAACACCTTGGTTACATGTAACACAGTAGTGGGCAGCACTAGTAACACAAGTAACTAACATGAGTAAAAAAGTAGTTTTTCTAAGATGCTCCTTTTTTAAATACTTCCACCATTAACTTGGACATATTTTAGCCAGTAAACTATTTTTTTCTTCACTACAAATATTAAACACATTCTTAATAAGTCTACTTTGAATGCAGACATTGAATGATGGGGGGAGAGTTACTAGCTGCTTGAGAGAAAAACAAGCACCACCTGTCTTTTGACCAGGATGCAGTGATGCAAGCTCATTCAAGTGGGTTTTACTTTCTGTCCCTGAAAATGTATTGTAGCTAAATAACAATTATTCCATCACATGTAACATTAGTCTTTAATACTATATCAATGACATCTTAACTATTGGTCTAGCAGGGTTGACAAGAAACTAAATTAGTTAAACTGAGTGAAAACCTTGCAGGTTGTCAGTGTCGATGTGCTCCAGCTGGGGCAATAACATCTCAATTTTTAATGCAAGTTAAAAGTCTAGCTACAGTATTTAGAAAGCTGGAGACGTGCAATTGATTATAGGCCTATCATAGTCTTTTCACTGATCATTTTGTTTATATATGTAGGTCATGTGGAGGCAACAGTCTTATACTGAAACTGTTACACAGACAGGTTTAAGTTTTTTGTTGTACATTCAGTGTATAAAACTTACATACTTAAACCTGAGTAAAGTTTTGAGTGCAGGGCTTTAATGTAACTTAGTGTATTCATACATTGTCATTTTAGTCATTTTACTAAAAGACCATATTATGTCTTCCAACACTGCTCTCAAG
The DNA here is from genome assembly GCA_029783805.1 of Acanthurus tennentii. Lineage (NCBI taxonomy): Eukaryota > Metazoa > Chordata > Actinopteri > Acanthuriformes > Acanthuridae > Acanthurus > Acanthurus tennentii. Next base: position 24,655,174 of record JAPZDZ010000012.1, on the reverse strand, counting down.
TGTGTGTGTTTACAGAAATCATGTTGTCACTAGTGCATAGATTAGCAGCTAAAGAACTTTAGCTTTTTATTTCAGTAAAAATAACCAAATCGTAACACTTATCCAGGAAAATGAAACTGCTGAATGAAATCATTCTTATTATGGGAAAACAATACTCACCGCAAGTCTTCACTGTTATTTTTCTTGTGTTGCGTTATTATTACGTATTCTATAAAGTTAGCCATCAACAGAACTCCCAAGCTCAGCCGAATGTCTGTGAATGAGATTCACCAGTATGTGTCAGGACCTGCCGGCAGGCTGAGCACAGATCTTCATCCTGACTAAAAGTAAGGTTGATACTGGGCTGATATTGGACTATGTGTGTGACAGAAAGAGATAGAGATAAATAGAGAGGGAGAAAGTAATACACAAGAGTCATGGCCACAGGCTTGTAATCCATCATCTATGACAGTTCAGCTTCTATTACAGAATAAACAGGCTGCTTCTGCAGAAATCCCACTCACGGGTGGCCATGTCCCTGCACTGATCCAACCAGTTAACTCCCATGTGTGTGTGTGTGTGTGTGTGTGTGTATGTGTGTGTGTGTGGAGGTGAAAGTGTGTGTCAGTGCTGGTAAGTAGGCTACAGTATCGGTGTGAAAGTGTGTGCATCTGAGTGTGAAAGTGCCTTCATTCCAACCAATCTGGGAGGTAATTTAGTCTAATAACAGACCTGATGACACTTTAAAACCATTATTAAAGCCATTGCTATTCTCAGACGGCTTTGTCTGTGGGTCCATGTAAATATAAATGTATGTGTGTGCGTGTGTGTGTATGTGTGTATGTGTATATGCGGGTGAGTGTGTATATGTTTGCCCCTTACACTGATTTTGCTGATCTAAAAATGGTCAAATGCATGCTGTTGCAACCTTAACCAAGCTATTCCCTCCACTCATCTAAGATCACTGAGTCGTATCAGTGTGTTGACATTGGAATGGGGACAACAAGTGTGGGTGTCTCATCTGGTGTTTGTATTTATGACTATTTTGAGAGAACTATGGCAATATGCCCATATGTATTATCTTTATTCAACACACTCAGTGGCTAAAATGACCAGAAAACGAGCAATAAAAGACTTTGCTCTGCTGCAGGCATACAGACAGTCATTTAGATCCCATTCTGTGAACTCTTCTGAATGGTATTCTAAAGATTTAGTAGGTCTAGTTCCATAATTTAGTCTAGTTTCCACTACGACCTGAGAGAATAACTGACAACTATAATTATAAGGTGATGATACACAGGCTAATTTGTGGGGCAGTTTTAGCATAAAAAGACAGCTGCTGCTTAAAGTTGGAGTTGTAGGAGCAGGATGGTAGTTGGTCTTTTATTTTTCTCTTCTTTTATTCTTAAAGCGCTCCAGGTGCTGTTCATGATAAAAGTGTGTGTTTGTCAGAATCAACCATTTTGTCATTTGTACTAATCAAAGTATTACAGGTTATCTGAAAATGACACACTGGCATTGAGGAATTTTATAAGTTGGATGGAAAAGAAAACTCTGAGGAGCATCAGATAAGGAGAAAATTCCAACAAAGAATAAAGTGTGTCTGTGAAACATAAAGCCGCTCAGCCCAAAATATAAATCTTTAGCTTTAATGTCCGAGTGGCTGTTAAACCATTGGCCTCAGAGCGGCAAAATGACTCAGTGATAAAACAAACAAGTGTCAGAGGCTGACAAGCCCTATCTCTGCAATCACACACACATGCGAACACACACACACGTGTTTATGCAAAGAGCCATGCACAAATATACTAACTCTAACCACAGACAAATGCAAACACCTTATCAAACACGCAATTACCCATCTCAGCCTAACATAACCACAGTTATGAACACACATTAGTGTGAACACACATGCTCACTCACACACACTCAGCCACAATCCATCCTCAGTTATATGGACACACACCACACCTTAACATACACAAATGCATGAGCGCAGACAGTGAAAGGATCCAGCTGTACAGTGAAGGACAGAACAGGGGAGGAGACACGAAACAGCTGGAGTTCAGCACTTAGCGTCAGGTCTGACCCAAGTAATGTGTTATCACAATGCAAGCCTCAAATGCTCCCAGCACAGAGAGGAGCAAGAAAGGATGTGTGTGTGTGTGTCTGCGTCATGCTTGTGGACATTCAGTCACATTGTGGGGTTCCTCTCCCATTTTTTTTTGGAGAAGAAAAACACTGCACGCACCAAGCTAACCACTTAAATTATGGGTAAGAGCTTTGTAAGTGAAAGTTACATTTGCTTGATGAAGGTCAGTGTCTCACCAAACGGGAGAGTATATATATTTATGTGTGTAAAAGATTTTTTATCTAAATTAATTACCTGAATCTATTTATTTTTTGTTATCATCTGTCTTCTGTCTGTATAAAAAAAATAAATAAAAATCATCAGTTTTTGACATACATACAACATATGTTTTATTCCAAAACAGAAGAATGTAGGCTTAGTGATAAGTTGATACTAATGCAGGAATTTATAAATCCATAGAGATGAGAGGAAAAAACGGAAAGATTGGAGGCAACAAAAGAGAGAGAAGTGGAGTTCATGATGACCTCTGAGATCAGTCAGAGGCTGAGCTGTCTCAAATATACATACAAACACACACACACACACACACCCGCACACATACACTTATATTAGGGCGGTAAATACATTGCTGGCCAGTGGTTAAGTTTGCTCACGTAAGATTGAGAGTTTTTAGTAAATATGTCCTAAACACTGTGACTAGCCATAATAGAGAGGTGCCATTCCATCTTTTACCATCACTGTTCTAATTCAGTGTCCTGATAAGCCATGACAGTGTGACAGTGAGCCACTATGAACACATATAAATAATAAAAAACTCACTTTTGCCCAAATTTTGCCCCACAAATCTTTGTGTCACCCCTGGAAACTCCTGGAAATTGGTACAAATTCCAAACAGAGCAGGGATTAAATCCCAGGGCCATGCTAGACCGAGCTTTCTCTGAGCAGCCAACACTGACAGACAGGAAAACACCCCTTGAGATCAGTTACAGAGCTAATATGTACCTGTCAAGGGCCTAATTGCACACACACACACACACACACACACACACACACACACACATGCACACATTACAGCTGTCAGTGCTTTCAGTTATTCAGACTAATCTCCAGCTGCACAGCCAGCAGCTCCAAGGGTCTGTTCCTAACAGGTAGCAGCCTGAGCCTGCAGCCATGCAGTCATGCAGCCATGCAGCTGTCAGACCAGCACTGAGCTTTTCTTTGACCTTGTCAGTGACCAAACTGTAAGAGGGGGCTGGCTGGGTCGAGCCTACTGTCTTCCCTCTTTCTGCCCCCAAACTCCAATGATCAAATCTGACTCAGACCTGGATTTTTTATCACAGCACAGTTATATCTGTAGCCTGGCAAAACCTTTGTCTGCGTGTGATTTTTAGTGTTGGCCCAGACTTGAGCATTAGTGTAATTGTCTTGAATTTTAAGGGTTTTGGTTTACAGTAAAAGCGGTTTACAATTATTTTTGGTAGACGTTTCCATTAAGAAATTTGAATGTCTGTTATTTACGGTGTTTGGCCAAAGTACTTGCTCAGACTCTGATAAAAGGTAATATGATACACAGTATCGCTAGGAACAATAATTATTTTGGCTGGAAAAAATTACTCTGGTCAGCTTTGTACTCATTCTAACAGTCCTTGCTTGATGAGTGAGGAAGCCTTAAAAGTGTCGTTATTATATAAATCAGCCCCTGGAATTAAGAGTTCTACAGCTCAGTGACTGAGGGATTTGTACTGTTGCCTCACAGCCAGAGGGGCCTGTGTTAGAAACTCCAGCCTCTAAGTGTGAATGTGTTTGTCTGTGTGTGTTAGTCCTGTAATAACAAAGCGTGCTGTCAATAGCAAAGGTGAGACTTGAAAACTGGAGTCTCAGGCAAAATCCAGTCAAACTCAGGGTTCTCTCAAAGTGGAACCAGTTGAAACTGATGTTTACGCGTTGGAAAGTAACTGCATTCATACAAATACAAAAACTTCACCTCACACTCACATTCCACAATCAAACACTGATAAAGTCTCTTATCTTCTCCAGCTTACTCAGCTTTTCTATGTTATAATACTTGCAAGCAAAATGAAAGCATGTCACCCATGACAGTCTTGTTTAGAAGGATTTAATTTAACTGTGACGTCAATCAGGACTGTGAACCTGACTTGACCACTGCTGATACCAGCTTTTGCGAGCGCTTGCTGCCATGCTAATGCTAATCTGCAGCAGACATGCCAAAAGATGCAAAAGAGACACCTATGAGGCTTTAGGATTCTCAGTGCTTCTTAGCCTTGGCAATTCCTGACTTCTTGTCAGCTTTTTATAGACTAATTTTTGCAATATCAATGATAGAGAGACTATAATATGTCAGTATATTTGCATGTATTATCACTGCTCTTTCCTAATCCCTTTATCTCTCTTTATTTAATTGGTAAGGAAAAAAAATCATTGTGATTTAAGATGATAGACACAACAAAACAAAACAAAAATTAAATGACAAACACCCTGCTACTGCAGCCTAAAAGTGCACATTACTGCTTCACATTCCCCAAAGATTTAAAAGGTTCAAGACATTTTTTTTGGCTTGATGTTACATTAAAATGTAGTATAGAATTTCATGTTGATCAGTAAAAACTACTTACTCACATCTGTTGCACTGTCTTTTTAAATGTCATGTTCATGGATTATCATCATTCAAGGTAGCAGCACCAGCACAACATGATTCATGAGCAGAGATCCATCATATGATTTATATCTGTCATGCTGAGGCATGTACATGTATTGGCAATATAGTAGCTGACAGAACAAGTGACAGATTTGGCTCCATATTGTCATGATTGAGACAATGTTCGTCTTTTTTTTGAACTAGGATAGTGTGCAGACAAGGTTACCAGGATTATAGACTAACAGTCATTTGCAGGAAGGAAATCTTGCAGAATTGTACTCAGAGGAAAAAAAAAACTTCACCACCATAAAAGTTTCTCATCCTTCTGTGGTTTACACAGTTTTATTTGGAGAGGTCAGCAGTTAAGTCAAAATGTCTGAGACGCAGCAGAATGGGGAGTGTTTTTCTGATCTGTCAAGTCTTGTTCATGGGGGGTGAACTGCTGATGTTGCACAACACAGTTCCAGCATGTGGAACCTTTAAGAATGATGATTAAGTTCACTCCCACGCAACTAACAGTTTCACTGCATAAAAGAGGATCCCACCAACTAACACTTAGAATTTTGTATATCCAAGTAAAAAATAAACTATTTAATTGATGATAATTGTGTTGAACTCAATAGCATGAATGAAAAATACAGATTAAGTTTTTTCTGATACTTTATCCTGAACAAGATATATGTAAAATATACTGCAGAAAAATTTTACCCTTCAGCCACTGTTTTTTACATGTGGAGAGAAGACTAACAAACAATGTGGACAAAAGAGCGGTAGAGGTAGAGAACAACTTAAAAAGAATACTTTTTTTTTAAATGAAGCTGGCATGTTGTTCTTACTTGTTTGCAGACAATTCACTCTTAATCAGCCTAAACAGGATTGTATCAATTAAAAGTCAAAGTGTCCTATTGATACCAGACACAAATATCCGATGTAGAAAGTTTGTAGTCAGATTTGTAAAATAATTTATATAATAATCATCTTGGTTTTGTCAGTTTTTTTTTGTCATTTTCCTGCCAGTTCTCTTTGGTACAATTTGTAGACCAAATTTTTCTATAGTTTAAGCAAACATCTTGACTGAGCATTGCTCAGAGTTTAAAGCTAACATGAGCATGATACTAAGCTGATGTGAAGCAGGCATGATGTTTACCATGTTCACTTTCTTTGTTTAGCATGTTATCATGCAATGTAAAGTTGATGGTAAGGAGAATGTCATAAACAATCATAAACCAACCAAGATTTGACCTGTTAATGATGCTTGATGACATGTCAGAGGATCAACCAATCAGACAGATAGATATTTAACAGGATAAAACTTTGACCTGCTTGAGGAGTCAGCAGAATTTGTCTGTATGAAGCATGAGTGTCTGCACAAAATCCATTTAATAGTTGTTGAGTAATTTTAGTCAGTGCCAAAATGTTGGAAAAACTAACAGACTTATATTGCTATCCATAGAGCTATGCAGCTTGCCTGCAAAAAAAACACTGATGTTTGCAATTAATCACCTACATATTACCTACATCAAGCTACTAATCATTAGATTATCATTATATTTGCTGTTCATCTGTAATATGGCTAGTGTCCAGCAAACTAAAATGCTTTATCAAATATAATCACAAGCCAAAAAGAAGGAGAGGTGGTGAAAGAAGAGAGAGAAGGAGAAATTACCCAGTACCGAAACTCTCAACTTACTCACAAAGTCAACATTAAGCCTCCACAGACTAACTGTTGTGACCACAACAACTATTGTTTCAGCTTTGCCCCAAAGCTAAATTTTCACACTGGTTTACTAGACTACTTTTTCATGTGATGTTGCGGACGTTTCTATAACTTTACTGTAGTTTTTATCACAGGAATAACCTTGGCAGCCTTGTGAAGGCAGGTGCTGGGTGGAGGCTGCACGTGTGCAGCGGTTTGCAGCTGAATAAGAAACAGCTGGGACCAATGACAGCCTGCCCTCCTTCCTTTGTGTCCTGCACACTCTATCTCATCCTCAGGAGTTTGTCAGTGCAACATAGCCCTTTACCTCGTGCCGTTGTGTTAATGAGGCTGAACGTGTGTGCATGAGCATGTGCGTGTCTGTGTGTGTGTGTGTGCATGTTGCGTGTGTGTGTGAGTGTGTGTGTCAGGATGCGATCTACAGGGGAGACAGGGGAACTTGGCCCCTCTTAATCAAAGATGAGCTGCCCTGAAAACATCATTTATGAAATTTTTGGGGGTCTCCAAAATATTGATAGTGTACCTACTTTTTGGAGTCTCACACATGGCGTCCCTGTTTGCACTTAATTTGACTATTACCAGTTTGTAATTCACATGAAGAATTCTGGATCTGCAACCTCTCAGGTTAAGAAGTGTATTCATTTGGGTAACTTTACTTGTTTAAAGCAGTTAATATCTTTTTTCTATGACAACAGTTTTTTGACCCCTAAAAGAATTATCTGCTGCATCAGCAGCTTCCCTCCTCTTATGGAGTTCGTAGTGAGTTTTAGCTCATTTGTCTGTCCACTTTTACAGTTCTGGTTTACTCTAATTGCTTTCATAATGTCATTTTCAGCTGCAAAGGACACAAGAAAAAGTTTGAAAAAACAGCATACACTGTTTTTACACTATTATACTGTTTGATTGCTGTTTAGAATTTCACAGTTTGAGCGTGCTTTTCATTCAGCAGAAAAGTATTGGATAGCTTTATAAAACATAGGAAAAAATAGAAAGTGAGTACTTTTAAATATACTCTAGCTGTCAGTTTGGATTATCAATTTAAATCTGATGCCTATTTTATGAGGAGTCCAAAAATTTCTTTACTAAACTACATAATGATGTTTACATATTGTTTACTTATGTAAACATTCATAAATACATAATGTTAATCTCAAATAGATACATAATACACACATAAACACATGTATATACATATATATGTTTTATATGTCTTGTCTTTTGTATTAATCATGTTTTATCAATATTTTGTTTGTCTGTTTTAACTGAGATTTAAAAACCTGGTCAGTGATGGAGGTTACCAACTGACCTTAGCAAGACTTGCTATATAGTACACCTGCTGCATTGCTAATCTGTTTAAAATTATGTGAATCTGTATGATACTTGCTTAATAAATGTACAAATAAATGAACAAATATGTATTAGATGCATAAATATGTTCAGTCATGTATGCTCATGTTTGACGTTAAGAATATGCTTAATTTGAAGGATGATTCTGATGTTGCAATATAACTTATCAGGAACACAATGGTTGTCTGTTGTATGTTGTTGTTTTTCTTTAACATTGACCAGTCTTTTCTTGGTTTGGAGTGTTCCTTAAACTTTGCATTTATCATTTCTTTTAGCACCCCTGTTACTTTCCTCCGCCCCTCTCCCTTTTCCTCTTTCTCTAATTTTCCTCATCTTTTTCTCTACCTGCTTTCCACCCCCATGTCCATCTACCCCTCCTCCTCTCCTCCCTCCTTTCTCTCAGTGAGACTGTGTCCCCTACATGTCTAAGCCTGTGCTCACCGGTGTTTGATGTCAGTTAATTTGCTGCAGCGTTGACAGGCGGATGGCTGCTTGGTACAGCATGCGTGTATATGTGTGTGTTTATGTATGTATGTATTTCATGTGTGTGCTTGTATGTGCTCTTATGACATGAATGTGACAGAGAAAAGATTGTTAGAGACAGACAAGGGGACTGAAGTGAGTGTCTGCATCAATGCATCAGCCATGCTCTGTAGTGCCAAGCAAATGAATCTGTGCACCCAGTATGATATAACAATAGTGTGTGTGTGTGCGTGTGTGTGTGTGTTTGTGTGTATGTAGGTTCCCAAACTGTTCACTGTGGTGTAATTGCTGTGTCTGAATTCGCTGCCCTGGATTACTGCAATTTACTCCCCCGGGAGTGCCGAGCACTGTGGGAAAACCGTAAGCAAGAGTGTGTCTCTGTGCGTTTGTGTATTTTTGTGTGTGTTTTAGCTCTGTGGGAAAAGTGCGCTTGTTCAGAAAGAGGGCACAATACAGTCTTTTCTCTGCCATGTACGTCATATTAAACTCACTGACCATAAGCTTATAGTATCCTTTATCATGCAGGAGTCTTTACCTGTTTATTCAGAGTTTCATCTTGTCACAGTGTCTACTGTGTGTTTGTGCAGCTGTCAGTTATTTTCACAGTGTCTGATGCAGCAAAATAAAACAGGGGAATCTTTATGAGCTTTTTCAACTCCATTTTCTTTTTGATTGGGTAAAAAACTAAGAAGTGCCTGCTCCTGCAAGCAGAGTCTAGGCTATTGACTCTGCAAGGTAAAACACAGAAAAAATTTTTATTTAATATTTTCTCTCATCAAAAGTGGCTTCGATTTTACTCTCAATTAAATGTCGCTTAGAATGAAGTATTTGCTATATTAATATATGTCAATGTAACTCTCATTTTAACACACACACACACACACACACACACACACATATATATATATATATATATATATATACATATATATAGGACACTAACTGCTCGCATCAACCTCTGAAGACAACTTAAGGACCAAAAGGTCAGTCTTTGAGCATACAAGTATCTGCAGCAGTGCTGGTGTTTCTAAAACTACATGAAAACATTTAATGTATTAATCTCTTTTTTATTTATTTGTTTATTTATAATATGTAATGTATGTATATTATAAATAAAAAAAATACATAAAAATGTATAATAGCTCCTGTTTTAACAACTCTGCAAAATAGGAGCAGGATCAGTTGATGATGCAATAAAATGACTGTCTATAATTTACTTTCTCTAATAAGAATTACCTTATGTTTATTTGCTTCTCAAAGGTTGTGGCTTAAGTATGCTATATTACATTGACAGAAACAAAGTGGCTTGCCATTTGTGCATACTTTTGATTAATTTATTTATTTTCCTCTTTACAATGTTAAATACATTTGTGGCTTCTGGACTCTGTTTGCTTCAGTAAAGCTGATCTAGATTACTTTGGTCTTATAGGGTTGACTCATGTTCCCCCACTTTACCCTTCATGACATGGTGGTGAAATCCTGAATGGGTTTTTTGTGAATGGGCCTGGGTCATCTCTTTGGCTATGTGTGAGCACAGTGTCAATCTCAGCTGCCCATTTGTATTAGAGCTATAAATTTTATGTGAATAAATAGGGCCACAGCTCTGAACCACACACGACAAAGTCATAAAAGTCTGGTAGAGTGGACCCTAAAGACCACTAAGAAATGCTTTGCCCTCACTAAACCAACCATCACTCTCACACACACTCTGCCATTGTCCTGTAGGATTCCTGCTGCTGTAGCCAGGTAACCCGCTTAAGCAGCCATTAGGACAGATGTGTTCACTCTCAAAACACGCATTGTCCTTTGAAACAGAGGTAACAGATGGTGACAAATACTTTGCAAATTTTTCACCACCAGTTTGAGGTTAAAAAATAATCTTTTTTCTTCTGGGTATGGATTAGATTGTACTGACTAAGTGTAAATGCTAAACTAAGTTCATAATAAAAGTCTTCTTTAAGTTCTCAGTGACAGGAGGTTCTTTCTAATCAGTAATTTATTGGATAACGTTGCACAGTAGAAAAGAGAATTGGCCTCCTGACTGTTTAAATTGTTTGCTAGAAACATCTGTAACAAATGTGTTTCAGAACCACAATGCAATTTAAAATGAATAGGAAATATCCAAATTCCCCGACCTCGCAAACAATATTTAGATTTTCATTGCATGTCACTTAAACAATGAAATCTGAGCTAGGTTGATATTGTGTTTTTTCCCCAATGTTATGACAGATCAATTATGGATATTTTCAGTATTTTGAAATGGAGAGACTAGGACTAAGGAGCAGGATTCTCCCTTGTGCGAGTAATGTTAGCACAAAAAGGTAACATAAGCAGAAAGTTCTTTTTCTCTTAGAATTAGTGATGGGCCATCTGTCTGCTGTTCAGTCCCACAGTAAAACCTCAGATTCTCATAAACTGATTACCAAAGTGTTGGTCACAGATTTTGACAAATGTTTGCACAGTTTGTTGAACAGACATAAACACACACTTAATGTAAGCTGTCATACCTAAAGAGTGTTTTCTCCCTCCCTGTGTAAAGCTTCCCACCACCTTTCAGTACTTCGCACCACATAAAATCTAGAGCTCTAATCAAATCCCTGGAGTAGCTGCTAATTCTGCACTCTCAGTGCAGTTTGAGACACAAAAGCAACTTCATGTATGTTTTCATGTTCATCACATTCTTATGTACAGCTTGGGTCTCCCCAGTTTTATTTTGTAATCTTCCACAGATTCCTGACCACATGACGTAGAAATATTGAACTTTACTAATCTAAACTGAGCAGCTGCTGCAATCAGCTCTTGGAAATTATAATTGTTGAGTACATTCAGAAAAAAAAAGCTTTAGTGGGTGTAAATACTTTTTGAGATACAGTGTTTTACTTTGCCTACAACTTTAATAATATTAATCGTGTCTAGATTTAAGTTGAGATCAGTCACTTTTATAGAAACACCATTAAAGTACAAGCTAGCCTTTAGTTTTCTATATTGTTGGTAATTTTTTTATTTAAATGAGTCAGTGGCAGCTCCTCCTTTGACATGCTTGGTGCACTTGCAGCAGTTTTTATCCAAACAAACCGAGACCCCTGCTGGGTCTGGATCATCATTACCTGTATAAGCTAAAACCAGGCGAGGCTGCCTGTGTGCCCACACTGGGCAGTCAAACCATGTGGCATCTGCCCCTAATGGATTTGTTTAAAATGACCTTGACAAACACATGAGAATAAAGACTGCTGCAGCCTCGTGAACAAAACAGTGAATGGTTCCCAAATCTCCCTGGAGTCCCTGGTTAAAGCATTTGTGTAAGAAATGTGCTTGTGCTCATGTTTGTGTGTGTGTTTCCCAAGCCACAGGTCCTGTGACTGTGTTGTGTATGCAGACCTCCTGTGGTGGCCAGGTAAACACACATACAATCACACAAATCACAGCAGATGACTCACGTTCTATTTTCATCTGCTGCCAACCACAGATGACTGAGTGTCACTGATGCACCAACTGGGGCATCAATGACCCTTAAAAAGAAAGAGTATGATGAGAATAAGCTGTAGCACGACAACTATGTTGTTGATGGGGTCATGCATTAGCTACCCAAAGCACTTACAGAACTTACACACAATATTTGTGAGATAGAATGTCAATTTAATACAAGGAGCAAAAGTACAGTTTGGCCTTTATTTTTGATTATGCAGCTGAAATTTGACTCGCTTGGTGTGGCACTATGAGATATCTATTTCTCAGATACCAGCTTATGGAATAAAATTTAAACTGCATATCTGTTTTTTTGGTCTGCATCGCATCTGAGCACTAGTAAGTTTAAAATGCTGTCATTGTAAAATTATGTTGTAAATTTGTTTAAGACAGAATATAAAATAAGTTTCCCAGCAGCACAATTTTTGGTTCCTATGTGCCACAGTGTTGCACTTATCAGAATGATAAACTCAGATGTTTCTTGCCAAAATGAACTTGTGGGGTTATAGTTAACCAGTCATCCTTGGCAAAGATATTCAGACACTCTCTTTGCAGTGTGTAAAAAAAGGAAAAACAGAGCTTTTGGCCTGTGATGATATCTCCAGGGTTTGACGTTAGAGGGTGCATAGTTTTCTCTTTTGTTTACATAGGGCATTATAGTGCTCTTTCACACGTTTTGAATAAATGTACAATCACAATTTCACTTTGATGAGGAACAGATGCATCACAATGCACTATGAAGGTTTCTGTAATATCTATCATCCTTGCAGTGCCCACCACTAAGGTGAAAGGCTTTGAATGAGGTCAGAGCTCTATTGCAGTTACCCCACTGCTTTTTGCAAGCTTTGCATGGACTAACATGGCTTTAGGGTGAGAACTACATCACTCCCTGTTGGTTTGGCATGTTCTTAAATGCACCTCAATGATGTTGAGCTTCTTCATATGGATATTTTTTTTTGTTTTTTAAAAAAACTATTTGTGGACAGGTTCTTCTTTGTTAAGAAACAAAGAAGGGAAAACTTCATGTTAACAAATACCTGTGTACATGTAGACTAGACTAGCAAGACTCCTGTAGTATGTTGATCCCAGCTTTCCTCCCAGTCTACATAAGATCATCTTCAATGGTCAGCACACTCTCCGTCCAAGGACTTAAGCTTTGTTCCTTGTGGTTTTACCCCGTACTGAGCTTGTTTCTCCTGTGCCACACATTGATCTGCGCCGGATGGCCTTCTTGGCCACCTTGTTGCCACTCTCAACTCCAAGCCACTGGATCTTCCTTATTCCACTCACCCAGAGGACTGTTTTCTGTGCCATTATTCACCTTTACGGAATTACAGTCCTTTTCCATGAAATTCACCTTCTAAGTCTATGTGCAGCAACTTAACAAAAGTATTGACAAGTGATGTAAGAGACATTTTAATCACTCACATCACTTGATTGATAGTGAAAAAATAATAAATACCAGCAACTCCTTCTAAGAACTCAACTGTAGGTAGAATTATTCATCAACATCATTTTGAATTGAAGTAGCAAACATGTATTTGTATAAAAAGCTGCAGCAGATCTCTGTGACTCAGTAAGAAATGCATGTCACCCTGTCTTCTTCATCTTTCTCCTTTGCTTCCCTCAGGTTGTGTTCCATGTAACCTCTCAGATCATTAGTGCTATTTATCATAGCTGGATTCTGCAATCAGTCTATCTGCACATCAGCACTTGCCAAGCAATATATCTAGAAAAGGGTCAAAGTTTTAGAGAGAAAGAGTGAGTGTTAGCAGAGACAGGGTGCTAAATGTAAATAAAAGAACAATTAATCATTTAAAACTGATTGTCTAACAGCTTTCAAGGGATGTGTGTCATACTCCCTGATCCAGACAAATTGCACATCCTCCTCACATCCTTACATCTGCAGATCTACAGATGAGTCCTGCAGGATGTGTCTGTCTGTGTCTGCACAATGTGTCCTGACTCTGACGTGCCTGTATCTCATTGGATCTAAGACTGCATTTACACGACAAGTTTTGATGCTCGGTTTTGATTTGTTTGCTATATCTGATCTTTTGACTTCCTGCTTACTTATAATTTACAAAGTGACCAGTATCCAATTTCTGTATTTACACTTAACACTTGAAATAACCTGCATGTGTTTACACAGGTTTGGCTACCGATGCAAAAAATGAAGTGAACGAGCAGATGCTAAAAAAAAGGTTTCTGGAGACGTGAAGGAAACATTTCTGCACAAACTGTAATCTTCACCTGCATCATTTCTTTGCCCCAAAAGGCTTAAAGACAGATAACTTCAGTGTTTGTCCCACCCTTATTCTTCATTTCACAGGCATCATTTTGTTTATCTTTTTAAAAGAGGGCACAGACAGTCCTTTGTACCTAGGTTTATGTCATTAAAATGCAGAATTGTCACATTTTCAAATACGTGGGACCCAAAATGACGGAATATCCCAGTTATTGACTTTAATGACAAATACACTGTCAGATTCATATTGAAACTATTTCTACATATGAATGAAACAACAAACCTGAGACAATCTATTTCCCTGTGCTATTCTCAACTTACACATTAACAATGCATATTTAATCTGTGCCACATGGGAAAAAATGAGAATTGGGTCATTTGAACAAGGAAGAAGAAGCGACAAAGTGGCCTAAAAGACAAAAAAAGTTATTTTCAGACACAGTCTTCTCACCATCCACATGTCTCACTGTTAATTAACAGCTTGATCTGGGATTCCCTGCAGATGCAAGATTTACAATTTATATTAGTATGCTTAAAGGTATATGTCTTACTAATCTTTATTGAACATTAAAGAAAGAAATTGCAACAAATGTGTTTGTCTCCCAACAAGTGTTGCAAAAATTGAAAATAGCCAAAAGGAGTTTATTCATTTGTTCCTTATGTTAAAAGATATTCGGGTCTTTTCTTTTTTTTTGTAAGCAAGTAAGAGAGGAATTTCCATTACATTTTAGTCTTTTTTTATCATAAATGTGGCCATTCAGACTCCATGGGTCCTGCACAATGGTTGCACAATTTTATCCACTATGATATAAACTTTGGTAAAGTTACAAAAGTAGTAAATTGCTACATTTCAGCATGGCAGACAATGTTGAAGAAACTTGTGGTGATGTCATCAGTCATAACAATGGGAACCAATCGGTGATGGAAAGAAAAGAGGATACTCCCTACTTCCTGTTTCCTGTCAGACAGGGTTGGGCAAAACTGAAGGGAGAAAAAAACAACAAGATAATTCCTCTGTCCCTCCATTTTCATACTTATTCTATGGAGGATGCTTTTACAACCTCCTGTTAATGTCTTTTGTCTCTTAGAAGATAAATTTCTGGCTATGTAGAGATGCTAATTCAAGAAATCAATCTTATAAGTTGACTTTAAAAAGAGGGCGGAAAATATCTCTTTCTTTCTTAATAAGTTGTAACTTTTAAATATTTTTAGTTATGTTGTTAAATATGATTAAAAATGGACTGACGGGGCCCTCGGATGCAGCAGAGGAGTGTAGACGTGTATTCGTGAGCTCTTGGTGGTAGGCCCTGGCATCTACCTTTATCCTGATCTGATCTTTCATAACTTTGGACTGTATCTAAAAGGTGAAGCTATTAAGAACATTTTAGTATGGCAATCTACAATTTTCGGCATACAAAGCAAAAAAAAAATGAATCAAACTTCACGGCACCTGCGCGCGGTAACCTTCAAAAAACATGGCGGATGGAGAGAAGGAAACATCATTCAACAAGCTTCTCCAAACTAAAGAAGACCTCACTAAACACATTGACAAAAAAACAGCTGACATACCAACAACGTTAACGAAAATTGAATCTTCACTTTCTATGCTTTCGGAACAGGTCGAGGAGATAGAGACACGACTCAGTGCAAATGAAGACAACATCAAAGATGCACAGTATCGTGTTACCAAAATGGAGAAACTGATAACATACCTCAAAGACAAAACTGACATCTTACAAAACCGCAGCAGTAGGTCCAACATTAGGATACTGAATGTTCCGGAACAGGCAGAAGGTCGTGATGCTGTAGGATTTCTGGAGAAGCTTATACCACAAATCCTCAGTATTGATAACTTCACCTCACCCGTCACCCTGGAATGAGCGCACCGCGTCGGGAAGAAGATGGACAAGCCGTGGCCCCTTATCACCAAGTTCCTGAACTTCAGGGACAAAGAGAAAGTCCTTCGCTTGACCAGAAGTAAAGGAGAGATGACATACGAGAATAAAAAGATATCATTCTACCCAGATTACAGCGCAGAGCTGCAGCATGCAGAGACGAGTTTCGTGACGTGAAACAGATGCTGCGAGAGAAGGAGGTGGAATATGCACTGATCTACCCAGCTCAACTTCGCATTACACATCAAGGAGCTGTCAAATTCTTCTCCACTCCAACCGAGGCACAACGTTTCTTGAAAGAATTGCCAAGTGAGTAGCTTAAAGCTGACCAAAGTGACTGCAGTACTCAGTCCACCGTTATAGACGCTGATGAGAAGGGCTGTGATTCCCGTTTATAATCTGAGAGGGGGGTAAAATGGCATAAAGGAAGATAAGGCTATATGAACAAGCTGTGACATAATAATCCTGCTTTCTTCAAATGCTTAGGATAAACAGGGACCTTGTTTGACAATAAACCTGCATCTGATTATTGATACATGGACAATTGCTCATTAACCATGACAGTATATGCAGATTTATACCACTCCAGACCCTGCATACAGACTTATGAGCATAATGTCATTCTTTGTACCTCCGTGATAGAATGGGAATACATCTTACTTAGCCAACTTCTCTATTTATAGTTCTGCTTGATTTCTAACATCTTGAAATTTGAAATTTTGCCATATACAAACTGTTATGAGGCCAGTTTTAATTTCATTAGTTGCTGGAGCCACCACTGTTGTTTAAGAGAATTAACTACCTAATGTGGTTTTGTCATAGAGGTTTTACTAGGCAGGTTTTTACTTTAATGTTTTGGGGATAATGTATAGTTTCTCACTAAAACTCGAACTTCTACTTACACAATTACCCACATTACTCTTTGGTTCAGGTTGAATCATACCCATGTTATTGTTTTACCACCTCTAAACTCAGTGCAGGAATACAACCAGACATCCCTAGAGCTGATTACCAAGACACTTATCCTGCTGGGATATTTATTTGAGGAACTTATATTATGTGTCGATTAGCATGTACATCTTGGAATATTAGAGGGGTTAACTCACCAATTAAGAGAAAGAAAATGTTGACATATTTAAAGAGGCAGAATGTAGATATTACCTTTATCCAGGAGAGCCACCTCACAGACATGGAACATCCAAAATTGCGTAGGGATTGGGTAGGTAATATTTTCTACTCTTCCTATTCCTCAAAAGCAAGAGGTATTGACCTGCTGATTAATAAACACCTGGATTTTAAATTAAATTCAGTTGAAAAGCATAAAAACAGTAGATTCTTGCTTGTAGACCGTGAAATAAACAGGAATAAGATATCTTTGGTGAACATCTATGGGCCTAACTACGACGACCCATTTTTCTTCAATAATCTGAT
>JAPZDZ010000012.1:24600539-24611761 GCA_029783805.1 Acanthurus tennentii | reverse complement strand
GACAATGAACAATCACACACAGAGGGAGTCAAGACACTGAGCAGAAACACAAACAGGAAGTGAGGGGATCCAAATAATATAAAACAGGAAGTGGAAACTAAACAACTTGACGGGACCTGGCACCATTTTGCTGTGTTATCAAATATCACCTGATAAGATTTTATATGGTTAGAATGCTTGTTTTTGAATATGGTGAAGACTGGATCAGATTAAAAAGCTAACTAGTATTACTCGAACAGGAAAACAGGTAAAACAAGACAAAGCGTTTACCCACATTGGCAACTCAGCAGTCCTTTGATCTAAATGCCAACATCAACATACTAACATGCTAACAATGGTGATGCTAATTGCACACTGTTTATCGCATTGACCATATTCACTAGGTCGGTGTAGTACATTGGCATGCTGACATTGTTTATTAGTGACACCCAAAGTGCGGCTGAGGATGATAAGAATGGTAATAGTTCTGCAGGTTGTTGATCATAAAGCTAAGCACTGGACATGGATGACCTGATGATAGCACTAGTTGATAAAAAAAAGTTGAAGATCACCACCGTGATTACGTTTATTTCTTATGGAAACCTAAGAAATTCCATGAAAAACATTGGATAGTTTTTGACATATTTTACTCATAACCAAAAGCACAGTCCTCTAGTGATCATAAAACATGAATTAATTAGCAGCAGTTTAAAAAATAATCTCTACTCAAGGTTCACGTGCTTGTTCTGAAGCTCTTAGATCTTTGACATGATCAACAGATGAAGTTTGCTTTTTTTTGTCATTTTTCATTTTTGAGACACCTTAATCATTGGCCTTGTTACTGCTGGGAATCTAATGTTTAAAGTTTTCTTTCTTTCTTTCTTTCTTTCTTTCTTTCTTTCTTTCTTTCTTTCTTTTCTTTTGCAAAGTCAGTGATTAGAATGGTCCTGACTCAAGGCCCATTTGTATTTTGTCTTTTGACAAAGTGGCTATGTGTTGACACAACATTTAAAATGTTTGTGTCTTGCCGTATATGTGGAAAGGCATGTGATTACCTGTTCCAGCATAAGATATCAAAAATTACTGAACAGGTAACAGAACTCATGTATTGTATTGACACTATTATCATTAGCAAAACTCTTAGTTCTAATAGTGCTAGAGGACCGTGCTATTGATCCCAAACTATCAGTTTGCATTTCTTGGACTCCTCTCAACAAAAATGTACCACATTTCTTCAATGAACAAAAATAAATAAAATTTTTAAATAAAAATAAAAGAATCTGTTTATGTGGTGTACAAGCATCCTTACTTTAAAGAGAAATGAACTTTTTCCATACAAAGTTTAACACTAGTCCACTGCAGCTTGTGCTCATTACAGCTTACTTATCAAAGTCACTCAGAGTCATTACAGGGAGCAGAGACATGATGACTGATCAGCACGTGTTTGTGTCTACACAAGTGTGTCAGTGGTCAGGTGAAAGGGCTCGCTGTGACCGGGACACACTCATTATGAAACTACCTGAGACTGTGTGTATGAGATGCAGGGTCACGGGGTCATGGTCTGAGTCCTGTCCCAACAACACAGCGTCTGTGTCCTCCACCTTCAATAAATAGAGACAGTCATTCATACATACCACCCATCCATCAGAGCTCTCAACATATCGCCACAGGAAAAAAGAGCGAGAGAGAAAGACAGAGAGAGAGGGAAGGAGAGAGAGAGAGAGCTGGCTTGTTATTGAACCAGAATGAAAATCCTAAATAAAGACATGCAGTAAGTCTTATTGCGACTGATCATTATTTCTATTAAAAAGTGATCTTAATAGTGTAAGAAAATTCTTAAATTAATGTCAGTAAGAATGTCCCCATGCATGACACACTGAAATGATTTACAGTGTATCCAGCTACCCCGTCTTTAGAAGTGCATTAGAAAAGTTATTTAGGCTTATTACAAATGCACCTATGCATCCTAAAATCCATGAAAAAAAGATCTATTGTGGTATGAAATGGAATGTATTTGCATCCCAACTACAACAAGCACAGTCTGTTTAACTGTCTTACTTCTGACTAATAGTATCTTTTTCAGAGGATATTAACTTTTAATATAAAAGTGAAATAAATGACAATTTTGGAACTTAAAAAATAATTAAAGAACGTCTTTTCAGCCTTGAATAGTTTTTTGCGGTCTTTCTCCCTATCTACTGAACACTTAAAAAGGTTCAGCTTTTCAGCTGTGGTTTGGTTGCAGATTCCCTGCAGGGTTGCAGCAGTAAGCACATATCCTCCTGCCTCATTCAATAATCCAACATGCTGTTTTCTCCTCTGCCACTGGGAGTCTCAAAGCAGCACTCACATTACTACAGTGAGGAGTCCCAGAGCAGCAACAATACTTGTGTATTGACGGTGTTTAATATTATACAGTGGCTTTGCTGTGTAAATAATCGTAATCTGTTACAGATCTAAGCACTAGAACATAGTTTACACAGTGCCACAAGTCATGGAAATATTAAACATGATGTAAAGCTCCCCTCCAGACATGTTTTTGCTACTATTTATATATGGTTTCGCAAGGTTTTCCTTTAAAGAAAAGTAGAAAAAATTCTGACAAGAGGCTGAAGGCACATCCTCTCTCTCCCCCTTACAGATGCAGCAGCTCACTTGTTTCATGCCCTCTCCCCATGATGGTGAGAGAAGTCCCTCTAGTTTGTTGGACAGTAAAAGTAAATCTTGAGTTCTATACTATATGGCCAGTCAGGCAACAGTTATTTTTATTAAACAGAAAAATAAAATAATCAGTTGTTGGTGAATGTCCTTTTGATCTGCAATCAGAGCAGACCTTATGTGTACAACCATTTTTTTCTAAATTTGTGACAAAATCTCATAACCCTGGAGGACATTTGAATCTCAGGTTTTAGAAAAGTGTACAGATACCTCCCCCTTTAGTAAGAATGATGATTAAATACCTCTCTGGCGACAAACTTTGCACAATTACAAATCCATGGAGTCTAGGTCTGACATTTCAGAGGGGGACAAACTATATGAAAGCACATTTTTCAAATAAATATATTAAATAAATTCAGAATTGTATCAATGTTTTATAGTGTCTTTGTTAGACCATATCACAGTCATATTATATAGATTTTTTATCAGCATTACGTAACCATATATCTGATATATCTATATATCAGGTGGTCACAGAGAGACTAGAATGGACAGGACAGAGATTCAGCATCCAGATGCTGATTAGAGAAGGCTACAAGTTTTTTTTTTTTTTATCAAAGTCTGTTAAACCCTCAAACCCTCTTTGTTCTGTGAGCCCATATCCTGGTGACTTGCAAAAGATCTAAATGATAAATTGACGTGCTTCCAGCTGTGCATGAGGATCACTGGATTTTGGAGAGGACTGAGGTTTGTGACTCACTGCCAGCACGGTGGTCTGAGCAGGAGGACACACAGTTGAACATCCATCTAAAATATATTGAGAGTGCCTCTGCCTGAAGTAACATATACAACCTTTTGTCTTCCAACTTAACTGTGCTCACTTATTTTTCATGTTGATGTATGTAGCTGTTCATACAACTATGTAAATAATATTAATGTTCACTTTGTCTTAGAAATTGGGATTGTAAAACAATGCTTTGTAGCAGCTCAGCAGCATGCTGTACAAACTGCTTCAAAAGTGACTCTGAGATTCTTGATGAATGAGTCCAGGCCCAGGGTTTTATTTTTATGGACTACTACACCTCTAGTGTGGTGGCATATACTGTATTCTGGTAAGTCAGTGAGTCAGAAAGTTTTGAACACAATGGGATCAACTTATCTGTCATTTATTTTACTTTATGATTAATTAAATGTTTAAAAATATGTTCTATACTCAGCATTAGACCACAGTCAAGGATTTCAGTGTGTGTTCTACAGGAGGCTGGACATTCCTGCTACCTGCAGGGTCCCATTCAGATCAAATCAGGCATCAGGCAATGGAGGTCCTCATGTTAATTTAAATGTGGGTAGTGTGGTTAGGTTGTGACTGTGCAGACTGCAGAAGAAAAACCTAACAAAATAAAAGCAGTCTGACTACAGAGAGCCCAAGCAAAGACAACCTTTAGAAAAATATTATGATGATATGCTGCAGTATTCAATCAGACAGAGCAAAAATGAACCCTGCTGTGCAGGAGTGCAAAAATTCAATTTACAAAAGTAAAAGGACCTCTATTCCCAAACCACTGTAAATAACTGATGGTGATCAGGAAATAAACATAAGGATTTAACTCTTACTGGGATGTCAGTCAAACCTCTGCTATTTCAAGTCCCCATAAAATGATTAACAAGGGGTGAATTATTATCCCCATAGTGTCTGTCAGAAATACCAATCTCTGTTTTTGATGAAAGATGTATGTGCCAACGACTAACAAAAATCAACTGTCATTTAGTTCTGAAAGGTTATGTTTAGAAGGAAACATGCATGCTCAATTTATACTAATATTTTTGCTGGGCAGGTCAGTTTCGTTTTACAGAAGAAGTAGACCAACAACATGCTAAAATATGTAATCTGAACCAAAGATAATATACTGGTAACACATAAAATTCAACCTGCTAAAACACTGCTGAAATTAGCTGTCTTGGCTAATGATTAAAATAAACGAGTAGACAGCTTTGCCAATAAAAACAAACATCAATGAAGTGCCAAAACTTGCAACATAATAGAAAGCAGGCTAATATTAATTACTAGTCCAACAGCAGAAATTTATCTTGCTGGGCTCTTGTTGATGACTGAAAGCCAGTTCGACATTACTCGTGTCCCAGGCCCTCTCTCCCTAACTGTATTTTTCTCTTCTCCTGTAATGTTACTTTAATAACACCTGTACTATGTGAATGGAGAGAAATTTATGGACAGAAGAAGAAACAAGATGAAGAAAACAAGAACACATGCATACTGTGTCTTCTATATTATGCATAGACCCAACTAATCACATGTTTGTTTGTTTGTTTGTTTTTTTGGTTCTGATCTCAAGATTTTTCAACAATTCTCTAAAACAGTCAAACACCCAGCCCCTTCAGAAGTCTGGGCTTCTCAACCTGACAAACAGCAAAGAAATCACATTTGTAGTACATCTTAAAGCAAATGAAGTACACAAGTGAGAGCAGGGACATTGATAAACTGGTTAATAAAGTGATTCATCTTGTTAACTGCTTTCCTATCTCTACGACAGTCTATTACAATGTCCACATTAAATTTACCATGTCTGCTTCATGCAGCATCTTGGCCCTCATGGCCTCCAAGTTCAGTGATGTTAGAGTAATATTGTAATACTGAGACTACGCATTGTTAAATTGTTGGCTCCTTTCCTGGTAACATGTTCAATACTTTGCCCAGTTAATCCCTGGCTGAGTAGCTTTGGTTTAGCAAAGTAATAAAATGCATGCCAATCATTGGGAAGTTATTTCCTTTATCTATACCAGGACATGTTTTGTATCTGTTGCCCCCCACTTACATTTTATTCTCTGCCAGGTACATCTGCCTAAATGACATCACATACACTGCCTGACTCACACAGACTGAAATCGCTTTTACAGGAGTCCTGACGTTCAGTGAGCTTGAAAACCACACAATGTGTATATCTTCTGCAAATAGAGATGATAACAATGACTCTTTTACAACTTTGGATGAGGTCAGTGTAATATGCTTGGCTGTAAAATGTTAGGTTATCACCATTAACAAGGCTGTAAGACACTATGATCTTGATCTCTTCATGCTGCTTCTAAATCACTGCATGGGAGTCAAGGCAGGAGTTGGAGAGATGCACTAACTCAAACTCCGATGACAATTAAAAGTGTGAGAATATGAGCATGATTCAACATTTTTGTCATCATTATGTATGTGTAAAAAGATTTTGAAAACAAAAATTTAAAATCTGTTTCTTGCCCATGTCTGGTATAATTGTGGAATAGCCTGGTCTCAGCATAGTCATTTTCCCAGGCAGGTAGAAATTTAATTAAAATTTTATGGCTCAGGAAAATGTGCCAAAAGTCAAAGGGCGACTGATTCAGAAATATTAAATGTCTTTTTCCTTCTCTCTCTCTCTCTCTCTCTCTCTCTCTCTCTCTCTCTCTCTTTAATTGTATATATGTATGTATACATATAAGATAGAGATAGATATATGCGCATAGATCATTGATAAATCAATAGAATTAATTCTCTTAAAACCAAAAATGTTTATGCAAAATGTAATAGAAATACACCCAATAGTTATTGTGATGTTTCATTTTGAGCAAATGAGAGACCAATGCTGCCTTGTATTATTCATGCTGCTAACCTGACTAAAAGTCCTCAAGGGTATGCAATGAAAGCCAATTGCACATGTTGAGAAATCCAATAAGTAGTCTGATGCATTCAAGATGTCAAAAGACAAATGTCTTTTTAAACATAAAATTAAATCAGACATTTAATTTAAAATGGAGTAGATGTGTTTTTATCATCAACGATTTTTGATCCAGTGAGGTCATGTCTTCATGTGGTTGAATTTATACTACAGCAGCTTTCTGTAGTCCTGCATCAGTCAAACCTCTCCCATGTGTTCAGCATGTACAGATCAACATTTAACCAGTACCACATGCAGCAACCACATCAGTCCAATTGTATAATTTTAATTTTGGTTTATGGATGCCAGCGCAGATTTAGGTCAAGGCAAGCAAGGCTTTGTAACATCACATGGCAGGGTTATAATCAATGTTAAATGAGCTGTGTTGTATGTGTGCACTTCTATCAGTGGAGCCAGAGGATGGTGTTTTTTTTTTTTTTAAATTGCACTGAGAGTCTGCCACATTATCTATCTGTTTAACATCATGGTCAAGAGTAAAATTACAACAGATATAAAGGTAAAGCCTAATATATGTAAACAAAATTCATTCTGAACACCAAAACATAACAGTTGATGCAGTAGTTGTTGAGATATTTCACAAAAAAATACCAATATGAAACTTGTGGTGGCTTTGAGGATACAGAAAGAGATCAGCATTGTCATTAGGATTCACCATCTTGGGAACATTGGTACAGGTATATTTCACTTGCTTGATATTGGATAGAATTGTTTGTTACACTCTGTTTGTCTGACATCCTCTACTCTGAGCTATTTTGTAAGAGAGATATTTTTTTTCCTCCTCAATCAATCAAGTGTAGCATATCTGAATGTACTGGACTATTAAAAAAATGTCTTGTGGACGATGTACTTAGTATTGCTTGGTTTTGGCCCATCCATTTTTAACAATGTAGACAGCAGATCAATTTTTATATATAATAAATGAACAGTACACTAAAATGTTTTTCAATTAACATTTAGGCCAGGCCAAAGCCAGGGCAAAGCAGTAACAAAATCTGCAAAATTTATATACTGACATCCCCAAACAAACAGGCCACGAAGAAACAATAGAAATATTAGATTTTTCAAGAATTTTCATAATTTCAACAAGTAGTACCAGTGATCAGAGTCTTATTTCTATGTTGTGCAATTTTTGAAATCCCCATCACTGATATTAAGTCCTGTGCTGTGATGCCTGCGATGGATGGTTTTAGCTGTTTTAACAAAAACACCCCTACAAATTTTCACAGCACATTCAAAGTCTGGTTAATTTTGTGAACATGTAAAAATGTGTGTAAATAGGGAAGCAAATGTTTGTTAAAGATGGGATAATTGCTTTTTTCAGTTTGAGGTCAGAACCTGGCAGGATTACTTCAAGATTTTTTGATATGAAACTCAAAACGTATATCTGGTGGTATTACGCTGCACTAGGCACCATCTATTAAACCCTGGACAGACTTTACCTAAAATAATATTTGCACACAGCCACACACAGACGTGCTTGCACTGCTCACTCACACACACACACACACACACACACACACACACACACACACACACACATACACAGCAGATACAGACTGTGCAGTGGGCAGGCAGGTCATAATTCAATAGTCTAATGTTTGTCATGGCTGCCTGCTTAGTTTAGACATACAGAGACCTGATCCTCCTGGGATGTAACAGTAAAGTCACTCACAAGCGCACACATGCTTGCACACATTCATATCTGAGTAGAGATGGCATGGTTTGTATGCAACTTAAGACAGATGATTTTAAATGATCCCCATAAATATGAAAAAAAGACTGTGAGAGAGATAACTGTTGCGAGATGAAGTGTGCGTGCATGTGTGTAACTCCTCCAGGAGTCCTACTTTAAATCAGGCCTTATTAAAACAGCCTAATGTCAGCCACATTCAACCACTGCTGGGCTCCCAGGTTATCACAATAACAATAAATTCTGTTCACTCTCAGACTCTACAGACCGCTGTGTGTGTGGGCGTGTGTATATATCTGTGTGTCTGTTTGTGTGTAAGTGATATAGTGTCTCTGGCTTTGGAAACTCATTAGAAGTTTCCCAGCGCTGCACACCAGAGGGAGGACACTGGGGTTGTCATGGCAACATGTCATCTGGCGCTTGGAACCAGTTACTCATTTCATCAAGAGACTGTGGCCCACCTCCCATGTGCATGTGTGTGAAGTTCTGACTTTCTATTACGAGATGCCCACTGACCCTTGTCAAAGTGACAGACTGCACAGGCACAGCTGAATGATTTGCAAACAGACACTTCAGTTTGTAACAAGCAGAATCATAAACTTGTCTTATTATACACAGGCCTATTGAAGTAAGAATCTGTGGGGCAGAGCTATAGCACAAGCTATATGCAGTGCAGTAGCGAATATTACTTTTGGCTAACTAGCTTGCTAACTTCCTATTGGAAAATAACAATAGTTTTCTACACCGATGAGTGGATTAACAACTAATGTTACAAACATGAGCCCTCAAAAAATTGTCATGGATACCTCCTTTATTGACATTGGACTCATCCTAATGACCAAAATATCCAGGAATGTGTCTACAATCCTACCTATTGGCTCTCAATTGCAATAAAAAGTCAGAGAGTTGTGGGCAACACTGAATCCATTTCTCCCACAGGATCTTTTCAATTATTTCCATCACACATGTAAGCTTGCAAGACTGTTTTATTTAGTGTTTTCTGATGAAATGAGTCTTTCTAAGCATCTGTAGGACCAAATTAGTAAGGACCTAATTTACATACATAGAGCTGCAGCATGTAGCTCTATGTATGTAATGCTCCAGAAACACTTAAACATCATCCTTGTCATCATATTCAGGGCACAGGAAGATAAACAAAGGCTCTGCTTTTCTGTCAGCATGTCATGGCTGTAAGTGCCCTGCTTTTAAAATAAATGAGAGAAGCTGATTTGATTGGACACAGTCAGTGACCCTGACACACCACTAATAATATATTCTGCCTGATTTACTCCTTTTCAAAGCTGAACCTTCTCTGTGCCAACACCTCTTGTTACTGCTGGCCAAAAGTCTGTTGGACATGGTCCACCTTGTTTTTTTTCTGGCACCTGTTGTACACCATCAATCTGGTTTTCCTAAGCGTTGGTATTAGTCTGTTTCTAAGGTTGATGTGGCGCTTTACACTAAAAGCACTCAAAAAGGCCACATAAGTTCTCCGCTGATGTAGCGTGTCAATGTCTGTGTTTGATTGACTGCAGTAGACAAGCTGAGCTCTGGCAGGGGAATAAGAGACAAAATGAACAAACTTCCTCTGTAGTGCAGGAGCCATGTCTGTCAATGGCTGCAGTGTTAGCAGTGGTATTAAAAAGTAAGTACCACACCAGCATCTCACTAACCAAATTAACATTAAAAGTTATGACCACATGTTGTTAAATGTGTTGCAGATGAGCAGTATATTCACTATCTACCACGCAAACTCATGTCAGTAGTGTCCTTTTTCCTGGTGCACATTTGTCTGATGGCTCATTCAACAAGCTAAGATTATGGTGCATGACAAGGCATGTTCATGTTTGTAAATTAGATAAGGGAACTTATGAGTCTGTGGTTCTTGCATAGTTTGTTGCACAGTGAATTCATCTGCCCCAGCTCTGATAAAACACTAAAATTGCCGTTATATAGGAGACTGAATTGGCTGAATGGAAGATCTTCATCCCAAATAGACAGAATTCAGATTCCTTAAAATAAATGCAAAACTATAAGGTGCCATCGTGATGTTGCCCCCTTATGGGGTTTTTTTTGTGCAATTTGTATGTTTGTATGTATGTTGCAGAGGAAAAATAATATTATTAGTTTTATTTTCAACTGATTCTCTACCTTAAATGTTTTTAAAATAAAATTTTAGGAGCCCTAGTAGTGTTAAAACTACGTAGCAGGGGTAAAAATGAGACAGAATCACCACACAGTAGGTAAAACAATTTAGGATAGTAATTTCTTTTTTAATTATTGCTTTTTCTTGTTTTTTTCTTTTTTAAATTCCACAAGGAGAGTCACTGGTGTAGCTAGAACAGTTTATCTTACAAGTGCTATGAAGAATCGAGACTATATATGATCATAGTATTAAGGCAAATATGAGTTTGCATGTATGTGGAATAATGCATACTGTGTCCATTGGACCAGTGAAAGCCTCAGATCTATTTTCAGCGTCAGTGTTCATTGTTTTGTCTGGAGCCAATTAGATAACCTGAATGCAGTACAGACACAATGTTTTGATACAGTGAAGCTCTGTCTTTCTGGTGTTAGTGATGAGATTCCTAAAGAATGAACACACACACACTCACACACACACGCACACACGCAAAGGTCCAGGATTACAAATTCCTCATAACTCTGTCGCTAAATCACACTATCATTCTGTCACGGATCAAGCCTCTTTGTTCTGTTCCACCCATCCACCCACCCGCACAAACACACACATACACACACTCCAGCACACAAAAGTGCTGTTGGCAAAGGTATTGATGATGTTATTTGACAGAACTCTGATCTGTGTCTGCCACACGCAAACGTCTGTGTTCCAAATCAAGTAATCTATCAAACATGTGTCCTTTACACAAAGCCCAGCACAGAACAAGGCACCTCTCTCTCGCACACACAGAGAAACACACAAGCATAGATGATATCAATCACTTCATTGGCATTCTTACCCTGTAACATAGTCTCCCACAATAAAACTCTATGTGCGGCTGACCACAGATTCAGTTGGCCAGGGACTCAGAGGAATGTGACAATATCCCAAGGAAATACATTCCAGCCTGAAACACATAGCCAGTGACCAGCACTAGTTAACATGACTATTGTGTTGCAGGTCAATATGACCTGTTTCTGCTTTTGACTTGTCT
>JAPZDZ010000012.1:24584283-24597204 GCA_029783805.1 Acanthurus tennentii | reverse complement strand
GCGGTCAGTCGAGGAATTGCAAGTTTTTGTACTTCCTGGTTGGCTTCAATGCGGAAGTGGGGAGTTTGCCCCTTGGTCTGGCTCTTCAGTCCTGTGCTAGCCACTTGCTTGGTCACTCTTTTTTTTCTTTGGTCTATCAGCGTTCCTGTTTGCATTGTAGGGCTAGCTGGCTTTGGCCCTTTTTATTCTGCCCCGCTCTCAAACATCATAGTCATAGTCTTTAAAACTTATAATGCAACAGTAAAAGATATCTTGGCTCTTCAGCTTGGCTAAGTTAGCTCTCAACTAATAATTGCATTATGTAGATCTAGCTTAGCTTCTCCTTGGTTCCCTCATGTTTCTTTTTTGGTTTTAAGGTTTGTGATGTATAAAACATTTCTTGTCTGAATGACTGCTAATTTCCACTCCAGTTTGTCTTGTTACATGTTAAAAAACACCATTTAGACAGGT
Source organism: Acanthurus tennentii (assembly GCA_029783805.1). Lineage (NCBI taxonomy): Eukaryota > Metazoa > Chordata > Actinopteri > Acanthuriformes > Acanthuridae > Acanthurus > Acanthurus tennentii. The sequence continues at coordinate 24,596,754 of JAPZDZ010000012.1, read as the reverse complement.
TAAGACCATTAAATATTTGGTTTCCAAAATCAAAATAAACGGATTATTAAACGGAGATGTTGCCTTTAGTGTCTCTGTGCTATGTTTTTACAGGAATGGTTGACATTGTGTTTGCTCTCCCTCAAGCTAAAAGACTAAATTTGATATTTGTTGGGCATAGAGAGATTCAAGATTTACAATTATTAGGGCCCGGGCACTGTGAAACAGTGTGAAAGCCCTATTGTTTTTCTTTATCATTGTCTTTCACTTAGTTGTCTCTTTAGGCTTATATTTAACCAGAAAAAATACATGAATATATAAATAGTGAGTTCATAAAATAAAAACTCCTTTTTACATTTCAGTGCTAAGAATAAATTAAGTCAAGATTTGTCTTACAGTTTGGGATAAAAGCTGTACTTGGTCTGATGTTAAAGTAGAAGATACTTCTCTATCTCCTGTAAGACAGCAACAGAGTGAAAACACTGTAGCTGTGGCGGGTATTTTCTTTCAAAAAACCTCCAGTCTATGCACAGGCACTTCACCTCCCCAATATTATCAATGCTCAGTAACTGGGTACCATGAAATTCAGAGTGGTTTAATCAGCTGCCTTCCCTCTTGTGTCCACTGTATGCGTCTGTGTCACATTTTGTCTGCAGCATAGCCTCAGAGCTGATCATGGCTGTTGTAGTAAATTCTTGTGTTTCCACTAGGTGGCCACAGTGTGTATCAGTGGTGCCCTGGAAGTGTCTGTCTATTCTGCTCTGCGAAAAATATGCGCCAGGTCTATTTTCGACATTCCTGTCCTGGTCCAAGCACATCCCATGCCAGTTTGCAATGTTGCCAGTCAGAATGATTTCTATTACTCCTCTGTAAAAGTTGACATGGACTTGGCATGGTGATTTTGCTTTCTTGAGTTTTCTTAAGAAATATTTTTATTTCTTGCCTTTTTTCCCCCTTAATTGTAAAAGTTTGATGTCCATAACAGGTTCTCCTTGGTTTTGCTGTCATTGAGTGACAGGTTGGTCTCTGTGTATCGCTTTGATAGATTGTTGATTTCTCAATATGAACTCTCATCATTGTTGGAAATCTAGTGGATAAAGATGTGGTGTTGTTCGCATACTTTAAAATAGATGTCAATGTCAGGGGTTGCCGTCCAAAGAGTACAGACTGAGGCAGTGTCCTATACAAAGGTAGCCACTGAATTTACTTTTAAACACATATATGGCAATATATGTGATTATATACAATCTAAAAAAAGCCTTAGCCCTTGAAAATATTAGTGCCTGTCTATCTTGTTATATCAGCAACTGACTTATGTTTTTTGCCAGGTAAAGTTCCAATAATTGAGCTCTCTCTAGACATTTCTTTCAATAAATGTATTTATATTTTTCATGTTATCATTGCAAGACTCAATGAGTCTTGAAATGATTCAGACATTACTTGTTTTCATTGGTATAGTTTGGAGTAAGCCAAGACTGCTTATGGGGGTCTACGCCTTCATTGCTCCTTGTATATTTGAACACTGCTGTTGAATGCAACACGAACATGTCATAGGAAGTACTCTCTCCATCACTAGCGGTTGCCTAAAGGGTAACATTCCCCCTATCATCTCATCGTGAGAGACTGACAACACAACTCACACACCAGCTCCAGCAGCTCTGGCCCATTTGCCAGCAGAGCCATCAGAAAGGGTTGTGATGGCCGCTGGCCTGTCTTGGTTTCCCATGGTTCAGTGTTTTTACGAGCAACTGGAAGCCATTATGGAGATGAGGGCGCTGAACAGAGTGGGGCAGTCCTTTCCCAGTGATGACAGGTCTCTCAGTCTGAGTCCCCTTCCCTCCCAACGTAAATTAAACACAAATGGCTCTATCACACACACATTCTCTTTACACGCTTTAATATGCACATGTATTCACACACAAAACATTCATAGCACTACATTACCATGAACACCCTGTCCTTATGTTCTTCAGGCAGCAATGCAGTGTCCAGGAGTGTTTCACACATGACTAAAATGAAGATATACTGTGTATATACTGTGAATTTCATGGTTTTTCAGCACAAATAGCAGAAATCTGTACACTAAAAATGTGAATACTATTCCTTCTTTCTTTTGTCTGATCACAAGGAGAGATGATACTGTTTGAGCCAGATTTCATTTGTCTACCCACACATACATGTACACACACAAATCCATACAAACACACACTGTTTGCTTCTTTCCAAATCTTTCAAAAACAATGGTCACTATCACTTTGGAGATAATAACCTGTTATGCATTAGTGTCTGTTCATTAAACTGAAGCCTTTATTGTATAAGGACTGTTTGCTTTATAAAAGGTTTTAAGCTTCAGCTCTAATAAATTTATCTTTGCATGTTTGAATTCTTGAGTGTTTTTAAATCAGTAATATACATTATTATTGTCAACAGAAATACTGTAGATGTTAGGATTTTGTTGCCTGTCAGACAACAGCCAGAGAGTAAAGAAGGATGGAGGTAAACAATTGGTTACATCGTCTCTAAACTATGTCTGCAAAAATTTTGTTCCAGTCCATCAAGTAGATGTTGAGTATTACACTGGATAAATGAAACTCTGACTTGCTAGAGGAAAAGCCAAGGGATTAACAAAATCACTGGAAATTTTCCGCCATTGGAACCATAAATGTTTGTGCCATATTTCAAGGCAATCCATCCAGAAATTGTTGAGATATTTCATTCTGGACAAAAGTGGTGGACTTACCAACTGACCGACAGACACTGTCATCAGGAGAGCATGTTGCTAGAAGTTCACCATCTGTATGTAATTTAAAATGAAAACATTATACTGCCTGTACCAAGGATGGCCTGCAAAACACCATGCTGCCAGAGGTAAACAAAATAACATTTTTTGATTTTGCTTGTATAGAGATATCCACTTCATGAACTGGATGTTCCTGTTCCTGGATGAACAGAAAGTTGCTCTTGCCAGTGCTCTAATAGGATGATATTTCCTTTCATTTGATTGGAGTTTCACAATTTCATGTATTGCGTCTGAAACCACTGGCCTACATCCACTTACTGTGAAAATTAACTGGAGGGTTAAGACTATTTACATATCTGTGTTGTCACACAGACAGATTCATCTAATTAATCTCTTTTTACATTTTTCATTCTCATAACCAAGTATTACTTAAGCCGATTTAAAAGCATCTTGTCTCTGGGTGGGATTGTTTCACTGTTCAACATAAATCTACCAGTACTTCATCATGTTCTCTGGAATACAGTCTGGTTTTCCAAAATGCATTCCTCTTGACTCTGATGGTGAGTGGGCTGTAGTGATGCCCAACATAGCTGGAGAGAAGAGAACAACTTGGAGCCAAACTCTCACATGGTTTCTTTGCAGTCTTTTCTCATCAATATACACTGGTGACAGCAGAGGCAAGATGTTACAGCTTTACATACAGCAATAATTTGAATGCTAAGACTTACAAAACCTGTAACTGTTACATTTACGTTGGATGAAAAGCTGATTATCTGTAGTGTTTGAATTGTCCTTTATATTCAATTTAACTACTCTTTTTATAACTAGTTAACATGCTAAAAACTCAACACTTTAATGTTTTACAAAGCATGATGGTTGATTACAGAGAAATATCTTTTTAAAAAAGGCAAAATGTACAAAATTTTACCTATTATATAACCTCACAGGCATGAATGTATGTAGTGTTATGAACGCAAAGGCTCAGACAGTCACTTTATCCCTTAAAAGAACTCCAGTAGTGTTTTGTAAGAGCTCTACTGATACTTTTTGATTAAAGCTACTGACAGTCATTATATAATTTATCAAATCATTATATGATTATAAGTTTTATTTGTTAATCTAATCTACTATCATTGAAGTGTTTTACTGGAAGTATTCAGTTTTCCATCCAGAAACTTTATACAGAAAGTGAGACAGTGATAATCACAGTATCAGTCCTAGCCTGTATGTCAGCAAACCAATATAACTTCACTCACTTCCGTTGATGTCTTGCAAAATGAAATGTCTTTTAGTATTTTGAAGGGGTTAGATTTCTCCTGCCAGAGGAGAGGTAATTCTTGGCTCCTTGTGAGACCCTGAGAGAGGTTTTGTTGAAGATGACTGGCTGTGATAAAGCGACAGGAGAGGAGGTGAGCTGAGAGAGTTGGCTGACAACTGGGGAACTTGTTTCCATCCATCACACTGATGAACAGGTCGAAACAACACGGCATTCCAGGAGAGAAGGGAAGTGGAGGAGATGATGGGACAAAATGAGGGGAAAAAGAAGAGATGAGAAAGGAGGAATGAGGAGAATTAAGACAGAGAGGAGAAGAGTATAAAAGGGGAGGAAAGGAAAAAAGGGAACGAGAGGAGGTTAAAGGACATCTGAATTAAAGAAAAGAAGAGGACAGGAAGCAACAGGAAAAAAATAGCAAAGAAGATATAAGAGGGAGGTAAAAAACAGGGAAGGAGAGGGATGTAGACAGGAAGGCAATAATATGGCAGGACATTAAGAAAAAATGAAAATAAAGAAGAGACAAGAAGATGAAAGGAAATAAAAGAACAGTAAAGAGTAAGGGATATCAGGAAAGGGGTGAGGACAAGCAAAAGAGGAAATTGGAGGAAAGGGAAAAGGAAATGAGAGGAAAACAGTTTAAACGGAGGGATAAAAGAAAAGAGGAGATGACTAAAGTGAAAAAAAGGGCAGGGCAGGAGAAGAGGAAAGGGATAAATGTGGATATGGTGGGATAAGTGGGGAGCAGAGAAACAGAAAGATGAGGGGAAGAAAGAAAAAGAGAAGACAAATTTAAAGGAGAGAGAAAATTAGGGAAAATAAAGGGAAAAGGCAGAAAATTAGAATGAAGAAAAATTATGGAAGTTAAATTTATGAGAAGGAAAATTTAAGAGGAGAAGACAGGAAGAATGGAGGGGAATGAAGAAGAGGGAGGGTTGTGATTGGAAATGTGACTTAATGACAGAAAAAATAGAGAGGGAAGAGTGAGAAAAAGAAAAAAGAATGGAAGAGAAGGTGAGAGGACAGAAACTAAAATGGAAGGAGATAATATTTAGGAAGAACATGAGAAAGGATGATAGAGGTAAAGAGATTAAAGAAAAGGGGGAAACAACTTAAGAAGAGGAAAGAGCAGATTGTGAAATATATTTTTAAAAAATAGCAAAGAGAAGAGGAAAGACAATTAAAAAAACAAAGACAGGAAAAAAGAAAAGAAGATGGCTGGAGATTTGAGAGAAACCTTAAAGGGTTTGTGGAGCACACAGCTCTCTTCTGTCTGCCTCTCATTGTTGAGACACACACCATCACTGCTGCTGCCTCCACTTCCTGCTGTACTAATATATTCTGAGGTGTTCCAGACCTTTCCAATATCCTACCCTAAAAAGGCAATGAGTGCTACACCACACACACTCACACACACGCACACCGACACACCGACACACCGACACACCGACACACACACACGCACACTTAGATTAAGTTTTATTAGTGCTATGTAAAGGAGATAAGGCATTCCAGGCTGAGGAGCAGGAGTGAGGAGACGAGGGGGAGGAGAGTTCAGGAGACTGGGATTTATGCTAATAAAGATGTTTGGGAGCAGCAAGCACTCATGTCTGCTGATGGATTATGCAGGAATGTTCAGCTATTCTAGTTTTAAAAAGCTGCTCTGTGATGAATAATCAGCATGTAGACATCAAACTTTCTCTTTAAACCACCTCTGCGATGTTTCAGCTGTCCTGAATGTGCAGCATGGACTTTAGTGTAAGTTCATGGTCATCACTGTGATGACTTTGTGTTTGTACATTAGGTTTATAGGACAGTAAATGGAATAAAAAATAACACAAAGATGATCAAATGTTTCTGAAAGTACGAGGCATTGAGACGTACATATAAAAGTAAATAAAGCAGTCTTGAAAACAAATTGAATGTTTAGATGTTTTCAGTTTCTGCAACAGTGATATTAATGCAGAAACTTTAACAGATAGTGGTAGAAAGTTTAGCACTGCAGTAATTAATATTCTTATATACACAAATTGATCACAAATGAGTAATGAGAAAGGTGTCATTCATTTTAGCAAACTTACACAGAATTATCACCCCTCTCTGCAGATCCCCTCAGCCCTACAGAGACTTTTAATGTCTTTCAGCTCATGTATTGGTATATTTGCTCTCATCAAACACTTACAGAGGCAGCATGTTGATGGTTTAATTGGGAAAAGAAGCTCTGATTAATCTACAGTATGCTTGATGGCCAGTATCAAACAGCAGGACAAAGGTAACAACTATGTAATGAAGAAAGTTACAAGTGTAGAGGTTGTGGAGCTTGATACTCTTCTTAAGAGAATGGACCAAAACAGAGTAAAAGGGAGCATTAATATTGCCAGATGGCCAGAAGCACAACCCCAAATTAATGCTTTTCTGTAGTTTACCAAAACTCTATCCAATTAATGCAGCTTTAAAGCAAAATAAGGTACCTATTTAATGTTTGGGCTTGGAAGAATTGTTGTGACCTATTTGTCACTCAAGCTTCCACTGATGCGAAAAAATAAAACCTGCAGCAGAAAGAAACATCATATCTGTGCTGAGAGAAAGATAAGGAAACAGTCACTTTACTCCAACAAACTAAAATAAAAAGAAACAAATTTCCAACATGTTTCAAATACATTTGAGGCTCAAGGTGAGTTATTTTAATATTTTCCAGTTGTGTGGTCCTCTTCTGAACTTTAATGCTTACCAACTGATGAATTAGTGCCACCAGCTTATTATTTTGATGTTCCAAAATCACGGTATTTGAAAAACAGAAATGGATTGAGAGATGCATTAATCTGCATTTTCCTTTTGCATATTGTCTGAAATTTGTTAAAAATTGACTCTACATTTTGATACCAACCTGACGACTGTATCAATGTATGTAATGCTTATCTAAAACCTTTGCACAAAACATTAATTATTGTTGAAAAAACAGGCAGTGTGTCCATAATAAAAAAAAATTGTGAGTATTTTCTCTCTGACAGATGTGTTAGGAGATCTGTCCATTACTATATCCAGTAAAATCTAATCTAATGCACTGATTTATCCTCTAGTCCGGTACTGTTTCTGTGCTAGTTCCTTCTTCTACCAACTTCCAAATTTACAGCTATTATCAATAGTAATGAGCCCCTTTTCACTGCCAGTGATCCTTGTGGAAGAACTAGAACTTTTACTCAGTGTTTCAACTTTTCTTCATGCTGAACCAGTAACTAAATCAACAAATCGATTTTCCACTGTGAGCTTTCAAACTTATTGCACTGTGCAAAGATCATCCGGTCATAGATATCAAGATAAGGTAACAGAGGAGGCCAGGCTGCAGCTGCAGCCTACTGCAGACAGCTGTTGATGGAAAATTCAAGGACTTTCGCTAGTTAATGAATTTATCAACAACTTACTTTAAAGTAATTCAATGTGGATGAGAGTCAAGAGGGTGTAAGAGAAACCATATCGCTGTCAGTACATTTTCCAGGCAATACGAAGCAGATGTGATGAAAGAAGGATAGAAATGGAGATGAAATAAAAGATAAAAACAAGTGATGAAAGGATGGATGTTGGAGCGTATCATGAAAGACACTGTTTGCGTGTCGTGGTCCCAAAGCATGGTGAATGCAAACCCAGCAGGGAAACCAAACACTGGCTTCGGTTTGACTGTGAAGCAACAGAGCCAGATGTTGCAAAAGAGACATCAACTTAAAGAAAAAAACAAACTACTTTGCACATCTGATGGTTAACAGAACTGAAATTAAGACTTTCAAAGTTGTTTTTACCTGGAAGATGTGAGAGTGTGTGTACTTTTCTAACTTGTTTAGGACCTCTGTTCGGTACATCTTTTTGTCAATGTGTCTTTGTGCATGTGTAAGAAATTAGAAACCCATTAAGCTTGTCATCGCATCGTATTGATCTATCTGCATCCGTGCGATTCTTTCTCAAAGCAGCAAGACTTACTGTCACCATGGACAGAGCTACGTGATTGGACAGGGACCAGGAAGTAATAACAATGACCATGGAAAACATTCTAAAATGAGTGTGGTGTCGTGAGATCTGCAAAACCTCCCTGAAACCAGTTTCCTTCCATCCACACGAGTGTTCCCAAGTAGTCTCTGTGATTTGTTATTCGTACTGGGTTTCTGCTGCCTTCAGTGATGACAAGAGAAGCCACAGTTAGGATAAACAATGGCAGATGACTGGAACCACACAAATACACATTTTGGCATACTGCACACACATGCACCCACACACACTAAAGTCTCACATGTACTGTAGACACACAAACAACTCAGCATGAAGCATCAGCCCATTTGTGTGGAAATCAGTGCATTTGTAATATACATAAAATGTAAATTTGGAACATCTAAAATATCCTAAATTATATAAAAGTTCATCTACTCAGAGATGATAAATTTACTAGTGAATAAAATCAGTTTGGAAACTTTTTATGAATGTGGGTATGACGGAAAGACATTGTCAACAGTGCTGACAAATGTGGGCATTGAGGTGAGGGAGCTGTTTGCCACATTGTCACTTCTGATACATAACTTAAGGATACAAAAGTCAGACGTTTTCAATTTTTACACATGATGGCTTTAAAGCTGTGCTTATCAATAATTTATTTTAAAGCTGCTTACATCAAATGATAAATGGCTATATTTGAATAGTGCTTTTATCTAAAGCACTTTACAATTTAGAATTATGTGACTAATATAGCTGAGATGTATAACGAGATGAGATGCTAAGTGTTTGCTGCAAATAAACTTATTGCCAAGAAATTATCCATCACATTATCCCCAAAGCTGCTGACTGTAGGCTGGCTTTTCTTGATCCTGGCCCAGCTGTGGAGGAGAGATGTTTTATAAACTAATAATCCTCTTATCTGGGTCATCTACTGTGCTGCTCTGCTCTCTTCACGCTACACTTAACCTGAAATACACACACAGCTCACCTGTGTATAACTGTGCATGCTTCAGCACCCCTGTTATCTGATGGTGCTGCGCTTTCCCTGATAGTCCTGCAAGCAGCAGGCATGTCAATGACACACAGGTGGTGAGGAATTAAGGTATGAGTGGTAAATTATGTATGCTACCTTACTGAAGCCCAGATGGACAAGTGTGCCCAGAGACTGACATAAATTTACCTTTTGTTCTTTATGTACTTTTTTTTATTAAAAAAGTGCAATACTTACCCATGACCACATGCAAAGTTGTAGGTGTGGTAACTTAGTGGTTGTGAGTAACTAATAACGTGTACCCAAGCACTGTACTTGAGTGCAATTTTGAGGTTACTGCACTTCACATTACTAGCATCTCCAAAAATGCTGTTTGATTACTCTACTACCAAAGCCCTGTACAACACACAGGGGACACCAGATGCTGAAAGTCAAAAACTGTCCCATGTACACCTTCAACCTTCCTCTAATTTGCCTGCATCTGCATTAATCTCTTTTGTGTCTTTGGCTTCTTTTTGCTCTTGTTTTGTTGACGCGAGGGCCACGTGAAGTGACTCTGCTTTGTTGTTTAGTCACATACCCTGTCAAGTAATCATCTTTGACACTTTTTACATTTTCTTAACATGTAACCCTCTTAGGGTCCTATGAATGATAAATGTGCAACCTCAAAGGAACCTCAGAAAACCTCAGAGTTTACAAACTTTGCATTTTTAATGAAGAAGAAATATGGCAAAAAGTGAATCATGGAAGCATGTTTGACATGTGTAGTCACTCTTTGGTTGGAAAGGTGTTGGGTATTAAGACTTGTTGATCAGTTGCATAAATGCACAACTGCACACATAAACACACACACATTCACATGGTTGCCATTTATTTGAACTCTTTTCAAAGTGCATTCTTATCTTGTTTGAATTAAAAGCTACAAGTCCTGCATCACTAATAATAACTATGTAACACTGCACTAAAGTGAAACTGCAGGGGTTCCACAGGTGTTGGCCTGATGTGAAATGAAGACAGGTGACCTCATATGTAGTGCAGTGACTAAGCCATGCATCTCCTCCTACATAAAGGGAACACTGAGTTATCTCTGTAGTGTTGATACAACAAGACAAACTTCACTGCCTATACACTAATTGATGGACATGGATGTTCAGTCTTCACTTAGAAAAAACAGTGCACTCGTTAAAACAGACACAACTCAAGTTTTCATACTTTTTCAAATTTTTCAACTGCATCTAACACAAATTATCTCTGTGTGAAACACAGATGATTGGTACACTTGACAGAGATTGTGTTAATTGATCAATTGAAAGATGTAGGCTAAATCATTCAGTGTTTTCCTGAAAAGCTAATTTCCTGATGTCATCCATGGTGCTTTTATCTAAATTATCTTGACATGCAAACATATTAATATTTAATTTCCAAATAAGTTGCTAGTAGAAAAATCTTCAATATAACTTCAGCTGGGGCTGGTAAGATTTTAAGTTTTGTGGGTGTATTTTACCCAGTGATGGCCCTAGAGGAATAATCAGTCGGTTCATGGTGGGAGGAAAATGAATTACTGAAACAAATTTCATAGTAATCTATTCAATATTGAAGAAGCTCTACAGAAATCACAAACGTGAATCTCAAGGTAACACTAAAAAAAAATGGGATCACTTAAATCATGAGGATTTGTCCTCAAAGTACCCCGACTGTCTGTTCAGTATGTTGTGAACAGTCTGCCCAGTGGATATTGAGATATTCTGTAAAAAACAGAAGTATCAGTCTGCTTGTGGATCTTGAGAAAAAGTCATGCATGTTCCCAAGGCGTCATCCTCTGTGGATCTAGAAGATCTGTAAAAATTTTATCGTAATCCATTCAGTAGTTGTTGATATCTGTAAGGCTTGAGAAAAGTAGTGGACTAACAGATCAACACTCCCAGTCATGCTGTACAAAATACTACAGTGCACACCAATAAATACGCAATATAAAACAGGTGCAGTCTTACTAAAGAAAAGAATGACCAGAATCACAAACTGTAGTACACAGAGTGTCAAATGTGTCTTCAACACCACTGTACTTTATACTGTAAATTACTGAGAAAAAAAAACATTCTACCTCATGTATAACTTTAAGTTGTTTTCTGATCCATCTTTTACTCATAACACTGTAATTTCTCATGGTGAAAGGGTCCTTTCATCATTGCTATGACACAAACTTCACTAGTTACGCCAAACTGAGGCAGAGGGCTGTTACATTTTTTATCTAACAACTTAAATCTAATTGACTTGAGACAGCAAGTCAATTACAGATGCATAAAACAGACTTGATTAAGAGGAGTTTTCTATCAGAAAAGGAAAGTATGGGGATTTTAGAAGTATTCTGGGAACAATAGAAATTTTAGAGATGAGTCACTCTTATGGAAAAGAAACATAAAAATCATAAATAAAGAACATGTCATAAGAGACTGTTGATGGAAAAGTGAATACATTTCCAGGGAACAGTTAAGAAACTGCATCAGACTGTAGCTGCTCCATCGCTGTTGTGATGAGTGTATGGACAGAGCTGTAGGAACGTCTAATTCTCGCCCGGACCTAATCTGTGAGGAAATGACTAGTGAAAGGTGAGGTGAAGAGACCCTGCAGCTCTGTGTATTATCACAGTCATCAGATGCTCAATGATTTGTAGTGGAGCAGCACATGAGGAACAGAGCCCTCATGTTGAATATCACCTTACTGTAAACTACATGATAAATGCACAGGAGAGCAGAGGGGAGGGGGGCGAGCACCACTTTATTCAGAACAGGTGGCCCTTCGTGCTAAGGCTGAAATGACAAGCAGCTGTGGTAGTGTGCTTACGCCAACACACATGCACACACACTTTCTCGCAAAATCCCCAGTTTGACATGATTGTCTGTCAGCCTTTTCCTGTTTTTTAAGAATCTCAGTCTCTTATTGTCCATCCAGCAGATCACCAAACCCTGCTGGACAGACAGTCGAACCTGCACTGCAATTGTTCCACGAGACAGCAAGCAGCCTCATTTCACTGACACTCCCTAAGTTAAAGCTGTCAACAAGCCAGTAGTAATTGCATCAGAGTGTAAAGAATATAGCGTTTATCCAGATAAGTCAATTTGTCCACAATCTGATCTTTGTACTTCCTTGTCAAGCTTGTACAAGTCACTGATAAAAAAAAAAGAACAGACTTTTTTTTGGAATAGGAACATTTTAAGTTTAGTGCACTGAAAATTTGGTGTTTCATATCGAAATCAGACTTTTGCGAAACTGTTCTTTGAATGTTATAAATATCAACCACTGAAAGATACAAGTGGAATTAGTGGTTTCTTTAGTAATATGTTGCAATTTTATGTTGCAACAACGCTATGGCTGAGGTACAATTATATTCAGGCAAAAAAAAAAAAAAAGTTAGTAGAAGATCATATTTTACCTTAAAAAAATCTATCTATCTATCTATCTATCTATCTATCTATCTATCTATCTATCTATCTATCTATCTATCTATCTATC
>JAPZDZ010000012.1:24456459-24475827 GCA_029783805.1 Acanthurus tennentii | reverse complement strand
TTCTCAGTGAGGTGGTGCTCTGGGCAAAGATTAAAAGCAAACACAAAAAAGTAGTCAAAGTAGTTAATTTTTCCTTGTACAACACATTGTTGCATGATGTCCATCATTTTTGTCTGTGTTAAAGCACCAAGCATCACTCATGTAAAAGTTTGCCTCCCTTGTTCCTGCTGAAGTCCTATTTTTTGTTGCCTTGGAACACTGTCTGTGAGCAAGTGCAAGAACTCAGTCCAGGATGTTGTGATAGAGACGGGGCTCTGATACGTACTGAGAGCAGCAGTTTATGATTTTCAAGTGCTTGGCCAGCAATAGTCCTATTTTGTAAGTTTCATTTTCCTCAACCAGACATTAGCCAGGCGCAGCCTTAAGTCCAAGCAGGGTTAATAGCTGTTATTTCAGCTTTCTTCCCGGGATGGACCAGCTGGTCTGTCTGGGCAATCAGAGGTTGCTGTGGACAGTTATGTCTCAGAAATCTGCAGCTTTTAATATAAAATATACGCCTCCTATAGAAAGCGAAAGTTCTAGAATAAATCAATAAAATAAAAAATAATAAGTCGAAGAAATGAAGAATAAAAATGAAAAAAGGGTGTCAATGCCTGTTGTATTAATATGTGCTGCTGCTGCTGCTGCAAAAAAAATACAGGGTAGTACAAGTACTCTCAATGTGAAAAGTAGATGTATGGGAGGAATGCTTAGTATTCAACATCCCTTAAAACTTGAACTTTAACAACGTACACGTATCTTTTCAGAGGATGGAACCAACTACCAGGAGATGCTGCTCGAGATGACAGGACAGAAAACTGTCCCTAATGTCTTCATCAACAAAACCCACCTTGGTGGCTGTGACAAGACATTGCAGGTGAGGAACATATGTGTGGAAATGACTATTAGTCGTGACTGGATTTTGCTGTTTTGGTGCTCAAAATCTTGTGTTGTACATCACTGTAAATGGTGCATATATCCCTGTTACATGACTGTCATACAATTTTAGTCAATAAAGCTTGTTTAGATGCCAGGCACTGTAGAAAGGAGCTTGCTTGGCTCAAGTTACATTTGAAGCTCAGCCAACTAGTTTCTAATTTGCATTAAAGAAAAAAAAAAGTCCTCATTCCAAACCACAGTTACAAAATACTCAATAGACCTTTGTTACTGCAGGCATAGCATAAAGGAAAGAGTGTAACAAAAACATCTAGGTGTGCCACGAGGTCAGTTATCCATGTCTGTTCCTTGTTAGCCAATACTGGAAACATGATGAGATGTTGATAGTGATAATGCACTCTGAGGTTTCCTGGTGAAGGGGAACTCTTATTTTGTCTTTGTGTACATAATGACTAAACTCCATGTCTATGCAGCTTGTTGCATAGCTACATAGGCAGGCACATGCTTTTATAAATGGAAAGCTTCAGGTTCAACAGTCAGTCTGTATCTGCTGATAAAGAGCAGCTGGTTGTATAGATGCTGTGGTTTAACTGCAGTTTCAAATTTATGCGGCTTGTATGTGTTGATGGGACCATAAGAGTGACATTTTGGTTTGAATTTAATCATTACAGGCTATTAGTCCTTTTTCATTATGAAAACTTCACAGTGTTAAACCTGTAACTTCACATAACCGGATGCTGTAGGAACTCCTATGGCCACAGGTCAAGTTTATGCTTTGTTTTCCACCGTGTTTTACCAACAATATCATTTTGGATACAGGTCATCGAAAATTTGAAAGACTGGGGGAAGAAAATGTTAAAATGCAGCATTTGTTCCTGCTGCCCAGTGAGAGGAAAAGTAGGGAGGAAAAAACAGCTCACTCCTAAAAATGTTACATGATTCTGTAAAAACACCAACCCTTCCTTAAATTTCATATGTAAACAACGCTCTCCAGTGTTTATCTAAACACGTCGTCAGTTATTGATTGTGGTGTTTGCTGGGTTGTTAACCTGCTGTTCCACTTCTTCCCCCTAAGAGTTTCCTGGGACTTGGATGTAGTACCATATCCTGAGCAGAGCCGAAACGTAGGCTCAGGAAATTAACCCTAGGATGGTGGGAGGAGAGCAAAACAAAAGCAGAGAAACTTTTATAGTGGCTTCACCCTCTTTCCATGGTCTACATACAAAAGAGCTAAATTTAATACAACACTCTGTTATATTTCTACCAGGCTCATAAAGATGGAAGCCTGCAGCAGCTATTAAATGGGGAAAATGAAGCTTATGACTACGATCTGATTGTCATCGGTGGAGGTTCAGGAGGCCTTGCCTGCTCAAAGGTAACATTCTAGTGTAGCACATTCACATAGTTACCTATTTAAACTTTATTGTAGTGGATGTTGCTCTGTTGTGCAATTTAGGGTTTCAAGAGAATCAGAGTGAAACTAGGCTAATGTTGTAATCCTGGTGTCAGTAATTACAGCTATGTTTGCGCCATTAACTGCTTCTACTTGCATACATATTCATGTATTGTTGCAGTAACATTGGCTCTGTTGACAATAGGAAGCTGCTGTATTGGGGAAGAAGGTCATGGTACTGGACTTTGTTGTGCCCACACCAAAGGGAACCTCCTGGGGTACGATGGTTCCACTCTGAGATACCTGAATACATACGATGCAATGTTTTTCTAAATGTAATTTGGTTGTTAGCTGACTATTCACATGTGTTGTTAATGTATGCTATGGTGACCAGGTCTTGGAGGAACATGTGTGAATGTGGGCTGCATTCCCAAGAAGCTGATGCACCAGACTGCCTTACTAAGCACGGCAATGCAGGACGCACGCAAGTTTGGCTGGGAGTTTGATGAGACAGGTGAGCGGTCAGAGCACCAACCTAGGAGGTCACTAAGGGGGGACATTACAGAAGTTTGCTTTGGTAACCCAGGGGCAAGCCCTGTCAGCAGTCAATTATCATTCCACTAATGGCTCTCTCTGTATATGCAGTGAAGCACAACTGGGAGACCATGAAGACGGCGGTTAACAACTACATTGGCTCACTGAATTGGGGCTACAGGGTGGCACTGAGAGACAAGAATGTCAACTATGTCAATGCCTATGCAGAGTTCATCGAGCCTCACAAAATCAAGGTGAGTGAGTGTTTCTTATGTAAAAGAACTTTTAGCGTATGGGTACAAGTTAAGTTTGATTCCGGTTGTTGGAGACTTGATAGGCAGGCTTTAATGATAATAATAACAGGCAACATTTTATTTTAACATAGAATAAAGTCTATCCCTGTCTACAGCTCAATAATCTTGATAAGCTGTTTTCTTGAAACTTTTTTTTTTGCTTGTTGTGGCAGTCTCTTGTGAGTGTCTTTTTTATGTTCATCTTGATCAGGCTTAGCTTAACAATTAGCCTTTCAGCATCATTGTTGGATTTTGTTATTAGATCACTAGCTGTATTTAAAACAAAAGAGATCTTTCTTAACATTCTACACTATCACTTATTTTTTTAAAAAAAACAACAACAAAAAAACATTGCTTAATGAGTAAGTCAAAATCCCATATTGTAGTTTTATGTTCTTGTCCTGTTTTGCTGACAGGCAACTAACAAACGGGGGAAGGAGACATTTTACACAGGGGCTAAGTTTGTCTTAGCTACAGGGGAGAGGCCGCGCTACCTGGGCATCCCTGGAGACAAAGAGTACTGCATCACCAGGTAAGAACACACCTCCAATCACATGGGGGCTCTAACACAATCATCCCATTCTCGTGACATGCTGTGTTACTGAAGGCCCAATCCTGAGCTCATTTGTAGAAGGGGGTTTAGCAGATGTCTGGTTTGTGGCTGCAGACCTTTAAAATGGTGCCTGATGTAAAAATGAGTACTTGACTAAGTAGAGATGTTCATTGCTGGTAGCCCCACCTCCAAGGTACCTCTGCTTCTTGAAAGCAAAGGACTAGACCCAGGCCTTTTGAGGGCCCCTTGAATTATATGAGACTGTGGACCCTAAGGTGAAACTATGGCTAGGTGTTTCAAACCAAAGGTTGTTGTACAACATAAAAACACAACTCAAGCCTGGGCATTTCTCCGTGGACAATATCTTGAATTGTGTCATATAGTGTTTCGTATATCTAGGCATATTTGTTGTTTCTAGCTTAGGCTTTTTAGTGTGCAAAGAGGAATGTGAAAGTGAATGTGAAACTGTTAGGCTGCATAGATAAGGATGTTAATATTCTCTCCTTGCCATAATTTCTTGGAAGCAAATGGACACTTGGGACTTGAGCAGCTGAAGAGCACTGCACAGTCTCACTCCCGCTCTGTTTGATCTCCTCTGCCTGTCTGTCTTTGTTCCCTAGTGATGACCTCTTCTCGTTGCCTTACTGTCCGGGAAAGACCCTGGTGATTGGGGCATCATACGTGGCTTTGGAG
Organism: Acanthurus tennentii; assembly: GCA_029783805.1. Classification (NCBI taxonomy): domain Eukaryota; kingdom Metazoa; phylum Chordata; class Actinopteri; order Acanthuriformes; family Acanthuridae; genus Acanthurus; species Acanthurus tennentii. The sequence goes on along the minus strand of JAPZDZ010000012.1, from coordinate 24,471,485 downwards.
TGTGGTGGTTTCCTTGCTGGCTTGGGTCTCGATGTCACTGTCATGGTTCGGTCCATCCTGCTGAGGGGCTTTGACCAGGACATGGCCAACCGTGCCGGAGAACACATGGAGGAGCATGGTGTAAAGTTCATTCGCAAATTTGTTCCCATAAAGGTGGGTATTTCAGAGAGCGCTACATGAACTAAAATACTGTCAAGTATGTATGTTTGTTTTAATTAGGCTAGCCATAGTGAGGGTGGACGTGGCCCTTCAAAATTGATTTATTTTTTTCCATTTGCTGTCAGGTTTTTTTTTTTTTTTGGCAATTTTAAGAAATGGCAACTTTTTACATTTCTTCCAAACAGAGTATGCTTTGGTAGCATAGACAGTTGGTTGTGAGCAGATTTTGTTATGATCGTAAATGTATTTCACTGGATATGTTGCATCGTCTTGCATAATAAGTTTTATCTCTCAGCTAGACATTTGACTAGAGCCTGAAGATATTTTTCCTCTGACCTCTCTGCATCTGTGTGTGTCAGGTTGAGGAGCTGGAAGCAGGCACTCCTGGCAGGCTGAAGGTGACAGCCAAGTCCACAGAAACCGATGAGATCATTGAGGGAGAGTACAACACTGTAAGCACTGACCATTGGAGTTTTCCTATAGCTCTAACATCCATTCCTGGTATTTCTGTTGTATATTAACATTAATAGGGGACAGCCAGCTTTGCTGGGGGAAGGGAGGAGCAACCTTTACAGAGAACGAGGAGATCAAAACAGCATCAACCTTATTTAATATTTACCTTACTGGATTTTCATTGTGCATTTTTATTTCAAAGTAACATTTGAATCACTTGGTCAATGGCTTTTTTTTTTTTTTTTTTTTTTAGATATTTCATTACATTATTTAAATTAATTTTAACCATTTATTTGCTCTTAGCTAGAGCATCAACAATGCTTAAGTTATTGTGAGTCAACTACCTTTGCACCAGGATGAGCATTGTTAGCCAGCATCTGTTTGCTAGAGTGACAGCAGAGAGTTTTGTCTTTTGCTGTGGAACATTTTTAGAATTAAGGAGTGAGCATTGTTGCAACATTCTGCTTTTCACAATGTATTAACACTGTAATGCTCACATATAAAACAAGCTCACAACTCCACTTGGCAAGTTAGATAGGTAGCATGTACAACAAACTTGTTAAGCTCAATTAATAAAAGGAGATGTTACATTCGGTGTCACTGCTGCTACTCTAGCTATTCACGAAGCAGTGATGGCATTTGCAGGCAGGAGGCATTTGTCATGAAAAGTGACCTTGTAAAATAAAAAGTGGCATGTCAAAAAATTGTTTAATTTAAAAAGGCTTTCTGAACAAAATGAACCTTTATGGTTTAGAAATAAGAAGTGAATCAAGTTAACAATACTTCTTTTATTTGGTCACAAGCCTACATTGACTTTTTGTACATAAATAAATCAAGAACTTCTTTTAAACTTAACAGCCTTTTTTTTTTCCTCCTGTAGGTGTTGATAGCAGTGGGCCGAGATGCATGCACAGACAAGATTGGCCTTGACAAGGCAGGGGTCAAAGTCAACCCTAAGTACGCATATTATCTCATATCTTTTTTTCTCTACATATATATATATCTGCCCTTTAGGTAGGGTGGCCTGTGCCTTTAAGACTCGTGGTACAGTCATGGTGATTCAGCAGTTATTGCCGTCCCATGGCTCTCTGCAGGGGTGGTGTGTGTGCGTTGGGGAATTTGGTGGGGATAGAGAAGGGGTGTCTTGTTAGCAACATGAGAAAGTCCCTGCACAATTTATCAACAGCGTAAATTCAATTAGCTTAGTATGAGTGCTTTTCATGCCATGTCATGGTGTTGCATTGTCTGCTCTAATTGATTAAACTCGGTCAAAGTCAGGCATGTCTTCCATCTGTACAATTCCTCTTGTCCCTTTTTATCTGTTCATTAAGAATTTCAGAGCTGAAATGGAAATACTAAAGTTAAAAGGCAATTTTTAAAAGCTATGGTTTGTTAATTTCCCAGAAATGCATAGAAAATGTAGCCTTTCCTTTTGAGAATCTTGTCTTTCCACTGTAAATGGCTGAATGGTTTAGCCAGGATTAAGACTGCATGGGGCAGGCTTAAAAGAGTGCTCCAGTGAGTCATATGCCCTGTCTTATGACCTAAGTAGTATTCAGAGAAGGCAGACGTGAAGTCAGATGGCCCCTAAGAGGCATTGAGCAAATTTTTCTTGTTCTGCTGTTGCACAGTGTAGAATATAATATTATTTGCAAAAATACTACTATTATGCTTCCATTCCGCCCAACATGACCTTAAGCCCACTTACCTCACTTTCTGCCTGTTTAATGAATAAAAAGCCCTCTGTCCCTCTGCTTTTTTAGAAGTGTTGTGGTTCCTTCAGCCAAATATCCAGCTTAGCTATAGATGCCAGATATATTTAGAAAAAATTGGATTAGAATAAATACTAAAAATGAGGAAAGATTAGAAAATATTTTTTTTAGTTTAGTATGTTAAAAAGAAATGCATTTTACTCTACAAATAGAGCATTGAATGTAAGTATGTTTTTTTTCTTCCTCACTGATGTCTTGGTGCTCATTCTTCAGGAATGGAAAAATCCCAGTGAATGATGAAGAGCAGACCAATGTGCCCCACATCTATGCCATTGGAGACATTCTGGAAGGCAAGTGGGAGCTGACACCTGTAGCCATCCAGGCTGGTAGGCTGCTGGCACGACGCCTCTACAAGGGCTCACAAGTTAAGGTACATCAGCACAGCAAATCCATCTGTTGCCTGTTAGTGTGTAAGATTTTAGCATGTTAACAATGAGGAAACTTGTAGAAATATATGAGCTACTTATAAAGTTTAGATATGAAATACAAATGAAATGATACTTTACACAAACAGCAATGTGGTCATATTTTGATTACATGCACAATGGAAATGATTGCAATGCATCAAAATAGTATCGTAGTTATCGTAGTAAATTTCGGTAATGGTAAATTTTCAGTTTATTTTGATTTTAAGTTTTCAGTATATCGCCCCAGGCCTAGTGTGCATGTGTGTTTGCATGTGTGCATGTGTACATGTGCACCCCTGCACCATGTGGTATCCTCTTGTCCACCAGCTGAATTGGTTTTACCTTTGTAGACCAAATCTTGGTCTGATCTGAACTAACCCTGCCTGGCTGAGACAAATGTATAATAATTTATGGTTGTTTTATCCTATATTTCTTGTTTTCTTTATTGTTGGGAGCCAAATTTTTAATTGAATATAAAATTTAACTAATTACCCAGCCCTGCATGAGACACAGAGTGTATTTGTCTAATCAAATTGTTGTATCATGAATGGAACTTTAAATAGTGAAGTAACAAGACATTTCCAGTGCAACTTGGTCACATGTGTGATCTCCACTAAACTGTCTTCTAAATGTTCACAAACAACCTGCTGTATTTGTGTTGAGATAGATGTTGTTATGAATATTATACAAATGATTCATGATACATGATATTGTTATGAAGAGTTAATACAACTGCATTGAGTGATGTGACAGCAGGAGGCTTCATTCAGCAAAATTAATTTCCTGTGTTTGTTCAGTGTGACTACATCAATGTCCCCACCACTGTCTTCACCCCACTGGAGTATGGCGCCTGTGGTTTGTCAGAGGAGAGAGCCATTGAGCTTTATGGGCAGGACAACATTGAGGTAACACACGCACACACACATTCTCACATTCACAGAGTCATCTAAGTAATGAATTAGCTGTCTGGTTCACCTGACTGTGAACCTTGTGACTGACAAGAGCAAAGAATATCTCTTGGATGAGAGCTGTACTTTGTAGTTAATGAATGCATTTATGATGTAATATATGTAATACATAAGTAGACTGCAAACACATTTGTACTTTTTTTTTTCTTTAACGTAAAACTTGCTACTTGTCTCTACATAGCTGACTCAAAAGGAAAGTATTTAATTTCTTAAGTAAAAGTAGCAATGCCACACTTAAAATACTGTTACAAGTAAAATTCCTACCCTTGTTTTGTCACATTAAATGTGAAATTACAATCAAGAAAATGCATTTAAACAAAGCACTCAATATAGAAAAATGTCCCATGTTATTGTTATATACTAAATTAATGGCTTATTATTACTTGTGCATTTTTTAAAAGCAAGACCATTGTCATGATTGAAGTGGAGTTCATTTTGAGCTGTGTTTTGGGGCTGCAACAAATAATCCTTTCCATTATAGATTCATCTGATGTCTTAGGCTTTGTTAAGGACTCGTCAATTGTCAAGTCAGACTGGTTTCTGTTTGCAATTTGTTTTTAGTTACTGTTTGCAACTTCAATGTGCCTGTACAAATTTAATGATCCTCTCACCTGCATGTTTGTTCATGCATGCAAGTTGATCCAGGCTACAGTCATAAAATATGTGGTGCTTTGTTGCAGAGTTTTACAGTAAAAGGAGTTCCTTAGCACGCCCTGAGAGACTTAGACTGCATGTTTAGTTGAACCACAAAACTTCCTCTTTTGTTTTTATCTTTAATGTTTATTATTCAGAGGAAATGTTAGATTTTTGTCATTGAAAGTGTCACTAGTAATAAAAAAAAATCTGCCTGCCTAAGTACAACTCAAAATTCTAATATTATTGCACGTCTATATGATGCAGCAGGTGGCAGTCTGACTGTATCTCTGTTGTCTGTGTTCAGGTTTACCACAGTCTGTTCTGGCCTCTGGAGTTCACTGTGCCTGGCAGAGACAACAACAAATGCTACGCCAAAATCATCTGCAATAAACTGGACAGCGTAAGATCATTTCTTTTTTCACAGTGCTGTATCAGTTCTGAGCCTGTAGTATCCAGCCACTTGTACCCTTGCTGTGTCATATGAATGTTTGTGTTTGGCTGTAGGACCGAGTCATTGGGTTCCACTATCTGGGTCCAAATGCTGGAGAGGTGACACAGGGCTTCGGTGCTGCCATGAAATGTGGTGCCACCAAGGAGCAGCTGGACAGCACCATTGGCATCCACCCAACCTGTGCTGAGGTAAGAAGTTCTTCATTACACACCATGAATAATTTATTCTTAATTGCAGTCTGGGGTGGTTTATTGTGTCACTTTTGTCAAATTCTAGTTCACATACAGTTTATTGAGTCAGATTAAGTTCTGGAACAAGGAAGTGTTAAGCCTCTGGTAACATTTGGAAAATTTAGCTTTTTTTTTCTTCCCCCCCTAAGAATACAAAACCCTTGTAGTAGCACAGACTCCCACGGCCTCTTAAAGAGACCCAGTCAGTTCTTCTGCTAACTCAGCAGACGGAATAGTTTCTTTATAAACAAAAAACAGCTGACTTTGTCTTCCCAACTGTATAGTTCCAACAGGTTTCTATAGTCTCTAAAACTCCTTCCCTTCTTTTTACCTTTTCCCTATTATGTTTAGGGAACTGCATAATTAAAAAAAATGTTTTCCCTATATTTGTCATTTAGATCAGCAGGTGAGACGTGTTTGTTGTTGGAATGTGTACAGGGACAAGAATTACCATATAGGTTTTGTTCCATGTAAACCCAGTACTTCAAATATGGTCCAAAGCAGGGTGAGACTCAACCTGGACTTTACTGTGCATGTTAACATACTCTGACTGTTGCTGTGAAAATAAGGCTCTGAGTGAAGAGTAAGTCTTAGGGAGGGTGGCTAACGTTTTAAGCTTAAAATGAGTCAGTGTCTCATGTTTGTCTGTGAAACGGTCTTAACTTGCATCAGACTGATCTACGAGCAAAGTGAAGACTGGGTGAACACGACAGACCAGTCTAAACTGTCTTTGTAAAGCTGACCCAAGTATTTATCAAGCAACTCCCAGTGTACCGAGACTTTTTTTTTTTTTTTTCATGTGTTGCAATAGTGTTATGTTGACAAACCAGTAAGAGCGAGCAGAAGTTGAAGTGCTGCTTGGCACTGAACTGTGAATTGATGCAGATATCCTGTCCGCATACTGCAGGCAAATTTTTTAGATTTGTTTTTTGGTTCCAAATAGTTTATAATATTCAACGAAAAAGAGGAAATAAAAAACAAAAAAAGTTTATCTCTCTGAACTTTGACAGCTTTGACGTTCAAACCATTGTTGAAATATTTCCTACTTCCTCACCTGTCTAGTTTTTTAGTCTAATTGTATGTAAATTATTTTAGTTTGTCAGGCACAAGTTCGATTAGAAGAAAACAGCCACAGGCAACAGCTTAAAGTATTAACATGTCTGTTAGAGACCTGAGTTTCTTTTTATTATAAGAGCATTTCGATCATGTTTAGTGTTATTTAATCCTAAACTGCTTGGATTTTTAATTTTGTTGTCTACCAGTCAGCTTAATTAAAGACCTCAGCATTACACGTTACATCGCTCATTGCTTCTTGTTTGAGGTTTGCTTGGATTTCCTCTTTGTGACAAAGTGTTGCCACATATATTTATTTGTAATTATTGCAGAACACTACTTAACAATAATGCGCTTTATTGAAGTATAGTTTTAAACAGCAAACTGCAGTGTTTATTCAAATGTTGCTTCATTCTGACAAATTTGTTTTGAAAATTTTAATTTGATTTCCAGGCAGCCTTACAAATGTGAAATGTATTTTCTTGAAATTTGCACACAGCCTGTAAAAGTTGCAGATTAAAGGTGTCCTTCCTAAAAAATGTTTTTTTTCCCCTCATTTTTCAGATCTTCACCACTTTGGATGTGACCAAGAGCTCTGGTGCAAACATCACCCAGGCCGGCTGCTGAGGTTAAACCCTGCATGTTTAGCGGGCTGCTCTCATATTAGACTCTCCTACCTTAACCTGTCATCTCAGCTCCCAGTTACCTTCCCACTTCACCTTCAGCTGCTCAGTTTACTGGGCAGTTGTTTCTCAGGAAAAAGCTAACACCATGGCCAGTGTCTGAATCAGTGAAAGCACTTAGTGAGGCCCACTGGGAGTTAAAAGGTGACTGACAGGAGCCAGAGCTGCTGACGTGAGTCGCTCGCTCTACCTGAGGTAGTTTGAAAAGAGGGCAGCCTGCTGAACAGCGGGGTTACTCTGCTGATATTTTTCGGGCTCCACCAGTGTGTCGTTCTCAGGGGAGTACCAACACACTCACTACCACTTAGTGTGTGTGTGTGTGTGTGTTTGGGCTGTTTGTGACGTCCTGGCCTGTAACCCAAAATACTGAGGTGGGCAAGGATCGATGTCCCTCTGCAGAAGCACCTGATGGTGGCCCTAATCCTACGTCCAACACCCAACTTTAAACACTTCTCATTCACCCAATGTACACATGGCATACAGACTGAATTGACAGATTTTGAATTGACAGGGTTTGAATGGATGCACAGCTCTTTACTTAAAACCAGCTTGTGATGGATACTTATTTAAACTGGTGTTTGTCAATTAAATGTCATCATGTCTGTTTTTGTTTGGCGTTCTCCATTCCACACATTCCTTTCATCAGGTCTGTCTGATGAAACTGAAGTGTATAAATGTTGCTTTCAATATTTTCCTTGACTGTGTGGAGGCATGAGGCTTTTGTGCCTCACGGAGAACTTCCTTGATCTCCACCGAAGCTTTAATTAAAACAAGTCAGCGCAGACAAGAGCTGTCAAATGTACACCTTTCAAACCCTGATGTGCTGCAAAGCTTACAGATAGAATCAAGAAGAAAATACTGCCTAAACAGTAGTGGATGTTGTCTTTAAAAAAAAAAAAACATCACTAGTTAATTTAATGCTTGTTTTTTTTTTTGCATCTTGCTGTTTGCATTTTCAATATGTGTATGTAAAAGATATATATTCAATCTTCTGGCTGCTGACAGTGAGTGACATTGGTCATCTGTATAAACAGCTTGTTTGTTGGTGTCAAACCACTGTAGATTACTTCTTGCGAAATTTAATAAAGAATGAGTTGACCATTAGTTCTACCAAGACTTTTATTTTCAGATTAACCTGACTTACTTTGTATGAAATTTCACAAAGGTTCCTTCTCATATTTTTCATAGCTTTTTTATTAAATGAAAGGTTATAGTCAAGTACATATTCCACCTGGTCTAAAGGTCATCTTGTGTGCTTACAATAATTGCTGTGTTGCTTAGTGTTTTTCATTACATTAACTGGATGGCTGCATTTTTTCAGATTTACCACCCCGATTCCAAAATTGTTGCGTTTCTGCAAAAAAAGGAAAAAAAAAACACTGGATACTAATAACAGTTCTATGAAATTGTTTGTATTGTCCCTAAGCCCATGTAGTAATATCCTTTATACAACAGACCTTTTTCATGAGTCCTTTCAACACTTGTGTCTCATAATAAATCACCATGGGTGATAGTTTGGGATTTTTTATTAGCTGTTAATTATTTAAATGAGTACTATTTGTATGTGTACAGTGGTAAACTAAAGTTAATGAATCTTTACATTAAAAAAATTGACTTTACTTTTATACTACAAAAGTGCAAAACATGGATGAAACAATATGTAAAACTGTTAAAACTGCATTGATTCCATAACCTGATTAATTCATTATTTAAAATGTATTGAATTCTTATTTCAAAATGACCTTTTTAATAATATTTATTATAATAATTGTAAACGTTTCATTAAAGAAACTCACTTTAAATGAGAGTGAAGTTGTCAACAGTCGTAACCCTTCATCTTCGCGCCAATCACATCCACCCTACCCCTTTTTCCAACAGGCTTAGCAACTGTTACCAAATTTAGCTAGTTAGCTCCTTATAGCAAACTTAACGGTAATGTCAGTGTAATTCTGCTACAACTAACCAGTCAATTTCCCACACTTTTCCAAGCCTGTACAATGAGAAATGTTAAAAAACATGTATATGTGTTTTTCCTTAAAATTGTGTTTTGTCTTAAATTTCTGCAGCTGAGCTTTTGTGAGCAGGGCTGTTGGTTCGATCTACAGAATTTTTTCTTTTCAAAAATGTTTCATGCTTGTGAGTTAGCATTAACTAGCTAGACACTGACTGAAAAATAGCTAGCAAGGTATAAGGAACACAGCTGCTTCGTGGCATGTGCAGACCAAATGTAATGATTACAGATATGAGAAAGACATAAGACTGTCAAGTACAGTGGCACCAGTAGAGCTAGCACTGAGCTTGTTTGACGGCTTGTGACAACACTATTGTATTAAAAATATTATAAAACAAAATTATTATTATTAAAACAAAATATCATATTTCAAAAATTTTAAACATATTTATTTCATATTGAAAACTTGACAGTTTACAGTGACGGAGGCTCCCATGTCACTTATGCTTCATGCTGCAGAACAGTTAAAGTAACAACTAAATACAACATATATGGCTGGATATTTTAAGTGCTGCTCGTATACAGGTACAGTGGATCAAAGTCATCCCACTGAAGTGGACTGCCAATTCATGTCATCTACATCAGAGCGCTGTGGAGGAATAATAGCATCATTTCCTCTGGGTGTCTGTGTTTCTGTGGGACTATTCAGCCTCCACAAGTGGCGGTTTTGATCAATAGCGTCTGGGCTGGTGTGAAGCCTTTGTTGGATTCAGCAGCTCACATCTGAAAACACTGTCACCTGCACCTGCTGCCATGACAACTAAGGCTTTGATGGGCTTTTTGCTGAAACCCATTTTATTGAAGTATTATTATAGTATTATTTATCAGTGATTTGAGCTAATTGGTTCACTGATGTTTTTTATTCCTGTGGCTCGCAATTACAGAGGCGTGTTCACAAATTTTTTTGAGGCTGCACTGAACAGCACCCGAGTGCCTGCTACCTTTTTAATGCTTGTTCAACTTGCTTAATGTGTAGTTTATTTATATCCACATAAAACTAAAGGAATGATGACGGAATGTGATGCCACCATTTCCTTAGTCTGACAACTGACAAGGCCAGATATCTGTGCAGAAAACCTGCCTCACTATGCATCTTCCACTGAGTTTGGCACAGTTATCACGTTCTTTGTTTTGTGGCTCCACAGCTCACTTTATTTCCAAGAATATAAATAATTTGATATTTAGATCGGTTGACCCTGGTGCTATTGTTTTTGCAGCCAGAACAACATAAAAGCTGCAGATATAGACAATACATAAAATCTCAGTGTATACATCAATGCCCCTTCCAGTATTTCAGCTCACAACAGTATCAGCATAGCAGTTTGTTCAGCGACAAAACTTCTGCTAAAGGGAGCTCTTATTCACTTTAAATTGAATTTGAAGTGTTTATTTAAATTAGTGTTATTTGCTCTTGTGAGTGTGAGGCATGTGATGGCTGTGTCGTTCATGCGGAGCCAGATTTTGCGATGCCAGGAAGTCCATTTAGTTTGAGATGGCTGTCAGACAAAGATTTGAAGGCACAATACAGCAGTGGGGTTGAATATCTCGCAACAATCAACCTGTTACTGTTGCAAAAACTAAATCCTTTTACTCAAACACCCTCCAATAAGGAAGTCACATTCACAACAGCTACTGTTTGAGCTAAAGCAGGCACTTTCCTATGACTCCTGTAAATATAGACTGAGTGAACAATGTAGTTCAAGAAGTTTCCAGATGGAATCAAGCCTTTGCTGACTCCATAGAGTTTAATCACTCAAAAGTCAAAAGTCATCCCTGTCTCACTATGACTTGCTAGTTACACAACAGACTCTTTATCATTGCAGGCCTGCATGAGCAACTGGTGAAACCCACACTTATGTAATCAAATCTTATATGTGTTACAACTGTGATCATGGCGTGACAAAAATTTAAATCTGCTTTGCAATTGTAAATGAGTCCATATCAGTCTATGAGTTTTATATCTAAATATCAGTTTTACATCTGTGTAAGGTTGTCATTGTTAAATTAGATATGAACTTAACCTGAAAGTGAGTCATGCAGCCAGTCATGATTCTAACTGGAAACACATTTGAATTCATTTCCTGTAGGAAACAAAAAGGTCTATGAGCAACAAGAACAGAACAAGAGCCGCAGAATACTTTGTAAAGAAGGGCTTTGTGTTTATATTTACACACAAACACACACAAATTCCACAGGACATAAGGACCTCAATCACATCAAAGGTGGATGACATAACTGGCTCCTTTTAACACCTGTTAGTCTCCACCATTAGCTTTATATCTGCATTCCTCCATGTAATGTACCTAAGTTATAAAACAATATTGTCCCATTTATATAAACACACATATAGCATAACTAATAATGACAGTGAGCATTTTGCATTCAAGGTGCTAATTGCTATGTAGAGGTCAGATTTGTACAGTGTACTGTAGATGTAGGATTTGTTAGTTAGCCAGTTTAAATCGTGTTATAGAAGTTTCATAGTGTGGAATGTTGACTGAAAAACACAAAACTCCACCAGTAAAAGGACATGAGCCAAGGCCACATGAATGAAAACCAAAAAATCTCAACCTCTCTCTCTCTCTCTCTTAAGTTATACTTAAATTGTACTAAAATCTTACACATGGCACCTTTAGACTTCATTTAGCACAGTAACTAGGGGACTGATCTTCAAGATTTACAAACTCATAGAGGATAACAAGATGGGCCATAACTGTTTCAACGCAAGACTTGGAAAACAGTCCTTAAACAAGCACATGACCACTTTTCTACTAGTAGATGTAAACTCACACCATTTGAGACTGTATATTGTGTTCATTTAACAAAAGACAACCTATTCACAAGGTATCTGAATGTCAATTTCACGTGTCAGATGTAAATGTTCTGACTCACATGCTTTTACTATTTCTGTATAACTTCTGTGCAAGGTTTTGAACACTCTGATGTTGCTTGCACTCACTTGCCTTTAGGGGGCAGCCTTGTCTCACAAACGGCTGCATCTTGTTCTGGCCTTGGAAGCAATGAAGGACACTTTTCTCAAGGCTAAACAAAATATGTACTCTATATTTATTGTACCTCTATATTACACAGCATGATAAATTTCACAGTAGTAGTTTGCCTATGTCTATTTGATCCACAAAATGTGTGACAGCTCACCACAGAAACATTAGAAATACTTTCTGCTATAACGAGTAACCATGCCAACTTATTTGCATCAAAATTTGTTTAAATAATTCAAGTACAGTTTGTGCTCTATTCATTTTCACACATAATGTGAGCAGTAAGGACATCATAATTTTTTTCACAATCTCCTTTTTCTTTGCATTCACAGGCATTGCTGCAGTCTGCTCTTTTGTGTACATGATGTTCCCCATAAACCAGTGAGCACCTTCTCCTCCTCCTCTGCTGCAGAAAATGTGTTTGTAATGAATCTTCAGGCCAGGGTTTACAGAAGGACAGGAGGACTCACAGCATACACTGTAGTGTTTCTCCAACAGGGAACTCAGCCTTGGTCTTGTTTGATACTCAGGGAGAGAACACGCTTCTGCCCTTCCTGCATTATTTATTACTTTAATATATTGTTGTTTTATGTACATTACGACACACTGCTGTGCTGGGAAATGATCCCAGTGTCCTGATATGCTCAGTTTTGTCCTATTAGTTACTGTTGCTTTAATTTACTTTATCTATTCACTTGTTAATCAGTGATTTCACATATCAAAGGGGAATTCTGTCGATTTTTCACATCAGAGTCTGTTTACAAGTCATGGGGAAAATGACTACATATATGAAGCCAAGTTATATAAAGCCTCTTGTGGCTCCAGGGGGAGCAGAGCGAAGTCTGATAAATGTCCTCAAGTGATGTCACTGGAGTTAGAGTTGGTTGGGTCTAATGACCAGAGTTCTGAAATGAAAAACACCTGGAGGTATGTTAAAAAAAACTTGAGCTTACCAGATATCTGTGGTTTGCTCCTTATCTCAGCTTAAGGCTAGTTGCTTCAAACTTGACACCAGCTTTTTCTCAGTCTGAGCACTTGTATGTGCTTGGTTTTTCATGGGTTTGGGAAATGTCATTAATCACAGCCCAAGTACTCAAAGTCTGCATCCAGCAAAGTACAGTCAAATGCCTGATTTTGCTCTTTCTATTTTATAAGGGATAGGTTGGTATGTGACTTGTTCTTGTATTGCATTTTACACCAACCTTCAAAAATAGAATCAGGAAACATAAAACTGTTTTGAAATAATTCTGTTATTGTGTTGTGGAATTTAGTTTGAAGGTTTTTCCAGGTGACAGTTAAGTTGTTGATATTTAAATTTGTGGCCAAATTATCAAGAGCCTAGTCGCACATATGCTCAGCTGTTATCCTGGATTTGTGAGAACCCCCTAATGAAACAGCTAGCTGTTCTTGTTAGCTATCAGATTAACCAAGTATTTCTCAGCAACTCCTTTAAATTGGCAGCTGGGTTCAATGTCTCTGCAGTGGTTAAACACAAGTTGTTGTTTTTTTGTTTTTTTTATTGGTATATCCAATGGGCCTCTTTTCTCATCCAAATCTTATTTTTTCCCAGTTAAATCAGTGACTTTATATTTTTATGAAACTTTAATGTTTTACTTAAGCACTGTTGTTGTACCTTTGATCATATCGTTGGCTTGTCTTTATTCACTGCTGTAAAAACTTGTCATAACAGTTTTGATGGGCATTTTTCTGAATTTGAAACTAATAAAAATTTTTAAGTCAAGAGAGCGGTGAGGAAACTAATGCACTTGTTTAAGTGGCAAGTTGCCAATGGGATCCTTTTCATTGGTAAGGAGGAATTCTGTCAAGAGTGAATGGGAATAAGTATCAATTATGAGTGCTTGTATCAATGCCTGATGATTTGGGAAGGGTTTGGCATTTCTATTTTCCCTAAAATGATTAATGTCTTTGTTTCCATTTTTGCCCTTGGATTTCTGTAGTAACTGCCATATATTTCATATATTTCTCTGCTTTGTATTGTAAACAATATATATATATATATATACCTATATTTAGGCTAGTCCCTATTAATATGACCTAACACAGACAATAACAAATGACTCTTGAAAGACAGTGGATATCCAAACTATAATTTACACAGTTTAGTGATTAATACCCCTTTTTCAGTTACAAAATGGGTGGAGGCAACGGTAAAGTCAAATGGATGCTGCTCTACAGGGGTTGCGCTCTATAAGTCCACCCCTAATTAAATATTACTTTGAAACTAAAACTGATGCTTCATTCTTAAAAGTAGAAGGGCAAAGCCATTAAGGAATTGTTTATCATTTCTGTTGTTTATGAATACTTTTCCAAGTTAATAGATCTTACTTGACTGAAATGTCACAGTGATGGGAACCATGTTTGTATCATGAAGACTTGTTTGACTTTCTCCATTGACTTAAGGGGAGTTGTCAGACAAATAAGTTATATAAGGGAGAATCATAGTGTTCTTAAATGACTTGGCTGAATCCTTACTGAAGTTGCAGATGAAGCATGTTAATATTTTACTGCTTTTTGTCCTTCTTCATTACATGGGATTTTAGTAAAGTTGTGAACTATGGTTCCTTATTATTTGATCTCATATTTTTTTCTGTTAACGCCAGGTTCAACATCAGAAACTGTCCTATTTGTTTTGTTTTTGTTAACCAAACGTCATTTGGCCTCGGGTTTGCCTGCTTCCCTTCACTAGTAAACAGTGTTAAGCTGAGAGGCGTACATCTTGTTTACAGTGAATAAGTGAAAAAAATGCCAGGATTTTTGAGCAGTGGTCAATTAAACTCTTAGAAGGTGGGAGCACTTCTGTAATGCAAAAACGCACTTCAAGTTTTTAGGTCATGCAAATTTGCTGTTGCTCTTTTTACTCCTGTACCTAAAGCCACGCTCTTTATCAAACTGACATTTTAATTTGCTACCGTGATCTTTATCGAGTTTAATAACATGTAATGGAAGTGTTTATTTACTAATAATACGTGTAAATGTAATAATTAATCAAGTTAGGAGGAGTGAATGATAAGTTCATGGTCCAAAGTAGAATAGATAATAGATAAAAATAAGTTAAACAGCTCTTTTAATGTAAACATGAAGTTCGACTGAGTGAACTGCATACAAAAAAGTTTAAAATTAAGGACTTTTCTGGTATATCTGTTGTGAGGCACTTGTCAGCACTGCCTGAGAAAATGGACATGA
>JAPZDZ010000012.1:24369699-24383545 GCA_029783805.1 Acanthurus tennentii | reverse complement strand
TATATATATATGTAAAAAACAAAAATTATTTAGCTAACACATAAAATGTTAATGAGACTTTAACCCAAATCCAGCAAGTCTGGTCTCTATATAACTGATTCTTATCCTCATTATGAATAACTTTCCATATGAAGTGGCAAAAAAATCATTTAACAATTTAAGAATTACATCATTACAACTATAGAAATTATATTTGAGGATATTTAATATGTATGCACTGGTGAATAGTAACAAGATTAGCCACATTAATAACAAAAAAAATATAGGTCTTTGTGTCAGCATAGATTTAAAGTTCTTCAATTTTCTCTTACTTTAATCTTTTACTCAGCTGCATTTCAAAGGGAAATATCATCATCTGACTACTATTGATAGTAGTCAGATGATGATTTTACATAATCCCTCTTTTTTTGGCTCTCCACGTCTTCAGTGCCTTGTTGGAGCCTGTTGTGACGCAGATAGAGATTTTTACGTGTTCCTTGCAGTTCCAAGAGACAGTTACATGATTTCATGTAAATAATTATCAAAGATGCAATATTATCCAGTATTTCACAATTTAAACATGAAAGTGATTTGTGTGCCACAACTTTCTTATCCAATTAATCATGTCCCCACTGCTCAGTCTTACCCTGTGACTCTTTGCAGAGGAATGACCCTGAGGTTTATACTGGCTCCACCTGAAGAATAAAATGCTAACTAGACTGATCAGGATAAATAATGCAATAATGCCATGCAAACATGTACTATGTTGCATTGTGTATATAATATGTTGTAAGCTTAACTTATTATATTATGTTACGCTGATAATACCTCTGTAATTTACTTGATTTGGGAGTGTGAACGCTGGTCTTATATGTGTGATTGAGTATTTTTATTGTGTGGTACTTGTGATATTTGTACCTTTACTGGATCTAAATACTTATTCCTCTACTTCAAGTTTGCCAAATAACATTTCATTGTTTATACTTACACTACAGGCACTAAATCTTTATGCAATCGCAATTTAACTTGAGAGTAAAATAAATCTGTGAGAGACTGAAGAACCAAATGAAGGAAACCATCTGGGATGTTTTGTCTTATCATGGAGCTGCTCCAAGGATGATAAAAGACAGACTGTTTTAAGCTCGTTTGTCCCTCTGCAGTTACACTAAGTGACTTTGATTTTACAGTTAAGACTCAGACAGCGCTGCAGCACTCACTGTGGCACACTCTGAAGAAAATTCACAGGGGTATTCACTACAAAGTCTCAAATTTATTGTCAATGGGATCATTTGATTCTCAGGCAGACCTTATTGTAAGCATCAGCACACTCTCATCTATTGATGCCCCCTAGTGGTTAAATCTGTAATAAACCTTGTCTGGTCATGTGCAGAGAAAAATGTTGAATTTTGTGGATTTTCATCCATGATAAATATATATATATATATATATATATATATATATATTTTCCAACGTAGACTGGGGGGATTAAGTCATGTCTGTAAAACATTACAGAGTTGCTAAAAGAAACAAGCATTTTGTTTTGTTTCCCTAAGAAGTGCTGCATATTTTCTACAGAAGATACTTTATTAAGGTTGACGATTCTTAATCTGTGTCTCATTAGGAGTATTGTATTATAAATAAACGTGAAGCCCTTCTGTTCCATTGCAATCTGTCCACTGTAGCAATGAAAGTGAACAGATAGTTCACACATTTTGTACTGGAAGAAGCATTTCATACCCTTGCCAGAAAAAAAAACACAGAGGAAGGTTATTACTGCCATGTTATCTACTCTTATCTGAGCATTTCTTGGATTCCTCCTCAACTCAAGGGAAGACAACATCCTGAAGCAAACATTTTACCAGGAACTGAACGCACCGCTCTATTTATTTGACTAAGAGAGTAACTTCTCCTATAAACAAATCTTAAATAAATTACCCAAACACATTGTGAGCAGCAAACGGAAAGTTTTTCTAGGTCAGTTTCATAATGTCATTCGTCATATGCTGAACTTCAACCAAGTATGAAAGTGAGGTTTGTACCTATAATCTTGACCTAAATATACTACTATATTTTCTGGCCACTCAAAACAGTGCAAAAACATGTAAACACAATGCCAACAACGATACTATCTCAATGAAAAAGAAAGAAACAATCAATCTCATTTAAAAAATATAAAGTGAGAGAGTAAAGTTAGCTTTCTTTTGGACTGTTTTTGACTTTGTTTGGGTTTCCATCAACTCATGCGAGCAGCAGTTAGCTTCAGCAGCTAAATGTTCCAATATTATCAGCTGGCAGCTAAGTTTGTCTGTGGGCTGTCTGGTGCTGGCAAGACGTGTACAGATTCTCTAACATGGATTTTAGAGTCTTTCACTGAAAACAGCTGCCTTCTTTAGAAGGAGCAGTGAGAATGAACCAAAATAGTGATTGAGGCCAAGTCAATAAGTTAAAATATGCTAAAAATGCTCCACAAAGTTAAGGGAAACTGCAGAGTTGGGTAACAATTTTCGGTCTTCATCAGTAATGTTTTACATATCACAGGTATCTGAGCCATTGTTCTTGCAAAAATATTGATTACAGCAGCTTGGTGCAGATACAGAAAAGCTACCTGCATCAAGTCCAGGCAATTCAAACAGACAAACACAGCTTTCAGAAGTGGCTGTTACAGCAAAATACTAGACATCAAGTGTACATCACACAAACAGGAGCTGTCACACTGGGAGCTGTTACACTGTGCTGTCATGCATCATGAATCTAACGCAAGCTAAATTTACTGTGCTGATCTCAAAAGTGACATTAGCTCAACAAACGCATCAACTGTCTTATTTCAGCAGTCAAATAAGTTTAAGAATTAATTAGATACACACAGACTTCACTGCAAATTATATATGCATAAACATATATTATTATGTGCTCATTTTAGAATGCAGTTACAATGTATTTATTGCATCTTCTTATTTAAGTTGGTTTATAAATAGATGCTTCAGCTGCAAATATGATTACTTCTATTATCTTCTTTCCTAACAAGCTGAATTTAGTAAAAAAAAAAAAAAAAAGAGCCTACCAGATATTTTGAGCTGGGACTCATTAAAGGTAGCAATGCATTTGAAAATGCCAATTAGAAGTTTTTGGTTTGTTCGTCAATGGCTGAGCCTCTCTTTCACCCAGTACTGGCAGCTGAAAGGACGCTATTTTCCTAACAGCCTTTTTTTTTTTAAATCTTCCTGCCTAACAAAGCTATGAAAAACGAACTACATATGTTGATAATCTACAGAAAAGTGCTATTATCAATAAAGGCAGTTCTCCTCTCTGTGAGCACAGTTCAGTGCAAAGTGAGCTGCTGCTTCCCTGTCAAGCAGCCACAAAGACAACATATTCTTGATATACAAGAAGGTACATTGTTTAGCTATAAAATTACTATATGTCCTATTAATATGTTTAATGTTTTGAATGCATTTCCAGAGATTCTTCTCAAAGTGTTGCATAAGCCTACCAGCACACCCTGTCACTGTACTATTCACTAAAAAAGGAACCTGATTTGCCTCCTAATCCTATTAAAATCACCATAAAAACAAACAGCCTATGGCTTTTTACATAGCAGCCACAAATAAGATTATATTCTGTGTTGCATTCCTCCTCTGCCTTTCAGAAAACCCCGTTCCACACTCCTCAATCAGACCCGTTGACCCAGAAGAGCTGCATCCAATCGAAGCAGAGGAACAAAAAAATTGAAAAACCCTTAGTTGTGACTATTTACGCCAGAGTGATTCATCATAACATTTTCTGCAATGTCCCACTTATTCCTTGAGGCTATTGTTAACAAGCCATTGCATTTTAGACATCATGTGTTAAATGATGATGATTCACAGTGAGAGACAGAGGCTGATCCACCGATAGCGGTAAACATGTCTAATTCTCTTAACAGGGCCACAACGAAATATAAACAAACAGAGCTTTGATAAGTGTGAAGACAGATGCTTTGTTCCTGTTTTCTTATCTTAGCCATCTCAACTATCACTTCACCTACTGGCTGCAGCGTACTGTTATTTGTGGGTATATCAATTTATAGCCTGCATCAATATAAAACAATAAACTTGAACAGCACCAGAGAATAAAGAAATTAAAAGAAATTAAAAGTGTCCTGTGGCATTTAGTTGTAAACAAACAGGATATCTTGGCTTTTGGTGTTACTCACGAAAACGCAAAGTTTATATCCTTAACAACAGCTGTGTTCAGTAACTTCTGTCACTTGTAATACGTCTGCAAAGTCAAGCATGATGAATCCTGCCATCTTTGCATCCATTTTGCTAGCTTCCAGCTATTTTCTGCTTCTTGATACATTGAATCACACTATATTTTAATGTGTCATTGCTTCCTGTTGGTCTTTGAAATAGCGTCCCACCAAAGGGAGGATGTACACATCACCCATGTGCAAAGATGTGCATCCTCCTGAGTGTGTAGGAGACAAACGAAAAAGGGATCAACTCAGCTGCTCCACCGAGCAACTAGAGGTCAGAAACACCTCAGGAACCTTTAATTACACGGTTGTTGACATGGGCTGTACTGGATCTATTTAGGTGCAGCTAATAACCTAGCAACACAGAATACTGAGGCATTGTGCCCTGGTAATGTGGCATTAAACACACAAGATTTAAAGGAGGCTTTGGGCCAACATCAATCTGTATTATGTGACTGAATATATAAATTATAGCACCTAACTACACTGTCAAAGTGGTGAATGTTCCATGTAGATAAAAAATTTAATGGTGAGAAAAGGAAAATTGAGTTAAGTTCTTAAAGTACAAAGGATACGTTTTTTAAGGGGACCTATTGCTTTCCTAAGTTTCCTTTAATAAAAAGTAAATTCAAATATATAATGTAAATGTAAATAATGTAATGTAAATATACGATGCAATTATCATTTATATCAGATGTTCATTTTTAACATAAACAAAGTTTCAAATAATGAGGTAAACCTATGCAAAAGTAATCTCTGTTAACAAAAATCTCAAGGCTCAGACTGCTCTGTGTGTTAGAGATCTATTATTTTTTTCAAATGCAATAAGCTGTCATCAGTTTGTCATTCCCTATTTTATTATTAGTCAGCTGCTCGAGGTGCAGCAAACACACAAATCATCCATTCTCTCAGTTTGTCCTGTTATGTATACAAAGCGAGCTGATTTACATAATTTTGACAAGGATCAGGATCATACTCTTTGGAGAAAATATATTCTTTTGTTCTTCCTCTGATGTCCTGTAACTTCTCTGTTTGCCAGTCTGAGTCAGCAGAAAAGACTACTAGCTTCATGGCTAACTTAGCTCACTAACTACTACATGAGCAAACTAGCTAGATAACAAGTAAAATCATACGACTGTCAACAAACTCTGTAAGTTTGTAACAGATGCAGACTGAAAAGATTAGACTCCTGTGGGCTGACAGAGAAGTCTAGTGTGGAAAACTGCTCTGCTGGTGCACTGAACTGTACTGTCACTGGTTGAAGTCCAATAGAAGCGCTAAGGTTCAGAGTATTGAGTATAGCTCTTCCAAAAACACCTGTGTTCAAAGTGAACCTTACTATTGTGCTTATTTAATAACCAAAATCATGATATGTTTAAAGGCTGAGCATTGGTTATTGGATGGAGGAAGGGAGGCAGACAAGTAGCCAAAGTGTTGACAACAGTGATGTCGTGTGATGAAACAGACATACGTGGGACAAAGGAGGGTTGGGGGGGTGACTGATGGGGGGGGGTTTGGCGATGACAGGATGATGTGGGTCCACACTGAGCGACTCACTTGGCCAGCTTCATCTCTATCTGCTGGCGGATTTCCTGGCGCTCCTGGTCACTGCGGACGGGGAAGATGTTGCGGTCCTCCAGCTCCTGCTTGCTGGGCCGGTTCCGAAGCTTCACAGCCAGCAGCTCCTTCCTCATCCTTCGCGGGAGGGTCCCTGTTGTCAATGTGGAGCACAAATCAAGGTGTCACAATGCTTTTTAAGTTTTCATACACTTTAACAGCATAACGCACTAAACTGATGCTAATGACCACACAGTGTACTCTTGTGCTTTCTCATAAAAAACATAACACCTTGTCATCAAAATATATCCACATACTTGAGTAAGAAGCATTTATGTCTGTCAGCCACCAAAAACTGCAGCTCATTTTAGTGCTGCAGAAGAGGGGAAGCCATTTTAGGCAAATTCATTTATCCCAAAGACAACGTCATGGGACTGATAGTTGGTGCATCTCTACATGTGGGATCTACATGAAAGTCTCCCAGTGAAATTATCGATACAAATATTAAAAAAACTGCGTTGAAAAAAACAATTTGTTCTCATTCCCTCTTAAATATATTGTTAACTTTTACAGACAAGTTGGGATGTCTCTTTGTCTACAAAATTTTATTTATTTATATATAAATTTTTGCTTTGCTACCAGCTATAACAGCATGGCCTGTATCGTTTTCAACTTGTAAGTGTGAATGTGTGGCAAAACGAGCTTCTGCAGACACTTTTGTCAGGTGTTTATGTCTGTGGACAGATTTTGGCAATGGGATAACTTGACAAATAAACAGGAGAGCAGTCACAAAGTTCACGTGTATATTCAAGATCAAAATAAAGAAAAGTTCAAAGATAAGTGTTGTCTGACAGGGTAGGAAGTATGGAGAGGACTGTTGGCCACCACACTTTCTCGCCATGTCCTACATTTATTTCGCGTGGCAGATTACTGCATTCAGTTTCAATCATTTCCATCTGCTCCAAATTTCAGGCAAAACTAGAGTCCATGTTGCAGAGGGATCACACCTGCCGCCAGGCTTGAATTTATGTGTGCAGAGCTTTTAATAAGTGCCAGCTGCCAGTCAGGCACCCAAGTACTCATTTAAGTACAGCTGCCTAGTTAATTATAGTTTTGATAAACATGTTGCTAATAGTGCGTACCTATTATGACGCTTAGTCTCCAATTTAAAGCAAGTAAGAATCACAAGATTAAGAAACATGACTGTGTTAGTCCAATCCCCACATCCTCTACATATATGTATGAGTAAAGTAATGTATGAGTATACGTGTGTGTGCGTATTTGTGTGAATGACCTAAGCTAAGAAGTTGGGGAAACACCAATAACAACAACTCCAAGATCACAGAGAAATCATTAAAAAGTCTATCAAACCCTACATGTTTTATATACAGTATATGGCACACAGATGCTTGTGGGCTTAAGAAATGAACAAACAAATGATTTATTTTGTTTACACTGAGCTCTTCACAGCAGAACCATCTTTAAGACACATTGCCAAAACACACTAAAACAGATAATGTTGTCCTGGTAACAGGCCTATGTCATATGAAAAAAATGTAGGCTTTGCCTCAACTTTACACAGTAATTTACTGTTTGAATGATCCTGGAATGCTTTTGTATTTTTTGCCATTGTGCAATTACGCAAACTAATATTAAATTCCTAAATCATGTTAGAAGAATTAAATATGATGAGAGGAAGCTTCCTGTAGTAATATGTAATCAAGCTTTTGTTTTTCCACACCGTTCATGTAATCTAAATTATTAAGTCTTGCTCAGTCAGGAATAAGTGAGGTTTTCAAAGTCAGCAGCTATTGACAGACTTTGTGGGCTAAAAAGCCCAAGTAGCCTGATTCTCCTACACAATTATTAACAACATGTTTAACAAACAGATAGACAAACACATTAAAATGTGTTAAAGTAGAGTAAATGATAAAATGGTGCCATCAAAAAGTGCCAAAGGCCATAAAATTTAGATTCTTACTGATTTAGTTAACCTTTAACCTTTGCATCACAAATGCCCAAGGTGGAGTCACAAAACTTAACAGGTGTTTAAATGGATCAAATAAAGGCTGAGTACTGAGCAATCATGTAATAGTGTTATATGGTAGTATTGCCTCGTAACAGTTCATGGGTCAGTTGTGACTGGTGTGATTCCATCATCAGCTTTAAGACCCCAGTACAGTTGTAGTTAACCTCAAACAGTTGGCTCGAGATAAGCTGATTGTGTCAAAGTAAAGGAGTGAATACTCATGTAAAGGCTAATTCTGTGTTATACTGTATTTGTAATTAATTAAGGCAAGTTTGAGGGAGGTCATCTTCTTTGCCATCTCACTGCACATCACTGAATTTTAGGCTCAGTAGCACCAACTGCTATTTTTATTTGATTGACATGTCCTGGTTAGCAGCTGATGGGCTTTTTCCAGCTTTAGATAAAGCATGTCTGGAAAATCAACAGCTAAATCAGCCCTGTTTGCATAACTGATAACTTCACTTGAGGTTCAAAGGGTGTAAATAATGAGATACGAGTTATCATTAAGTAAACTCATAAGACCCTCATGCACTTGGTAAATCTATTCCTTTTTTTCTCCTCCGTGGCACATTAACAGTCATCCGATAATTTTTCCACATCACCCTTGTTTGGTGGCGTGTGCATCTGTCACATTCATCAGAGCTCCACAGTCTACCCTGTCAGTATTTTTTTTTCTCCCAGACTGTCAAACATTTGAACTGCAGACGGCTGTGCACCAATGACCCACATGAATGGCCGAGAATTAGGCCACCGGAGCAGATGTTGCTGAGCCGCTGAAACTTAACACCAGTAGGTCTGCTATTCGTCAGCGCTGTAAATCTCCCTGTCATGCTCTCACTGTAAACAAACATCAGCAGAGATTACGCTGCTTCTTTATCCACTGACAGGGTGCCCAGATTTTGCTGGCTTGTTGTACATTAAGAGGCAGATAATCATTGAGTGAATGCTGCACTGCACGTCTACTGTCAGCAGACCTACCAGAGATTACAGACTCGTTCCAGCTGTCCTGGTCGCTTAAGTATTCGTCCAGACGCCAGTTTTCTTTGTTCTCATCAGACTCCTTCTTGCCCTCAGTCTCCCCGGCAGGCTCCCTCTCTGTGCTGGAGGTGCGGGACAGACGGCCGTCCAGCCGGCGTTTCAGAGATGAGCGAGCCTCCTTCGTCTGGAAACTGAGATCACACATCATAGGACAAGCCTGTCAACTACGACTTTACCATGGCAACTGAGAATTTCCATTTCTGATTGGCTAAAAGATGTTATATTATCTTTAGATAATCAGGTAGTATAACTGGACAACTGTACAAAACTGTTTGACTGCAGTGTTTTGTGTGTGTAATGTCACAAAAGCTGATCTCGGATCTACTTTTAAATTCTGCAAACAGGACCTTTTAATGGTCTAACTATGTAATAGGCTAATATCATATGTTTTCAATGTTCCCTTAAAACCATAATAATATAACATATACTCATGATTCTCTTTTATTTTGAAAATAAAATCTATAATAATATCATATATTACCTGTGATATTACCTACAAAATAGAAACTATTGAAATAAGGGTGACTCAGTATTTCATGTCCTTATATCAGAAATGCTGCACAGGTGGCATCTGACCTGTCCTGTCTGTGTTTGGTGGCCAGGGCACGATGAAGTTCCTCAATAATGCAGCTGGGGGGTAGCTGCTGGTGGAGTACACCAAGGTGGGGAGAACCAGTGGGTGTGGAGATCCTGCCTCTCAACAATGAGCCATGAGGGTCTTTAGGAAGTGTGAAGTTCCTGGGTAAAGTGGCTGGAGACTTCTTCGCTGGCACTGGAGGAGCACCTACAGAGGAAAAGCACCAAGTTGAGACACTGATGCTGCAGACTGAGAGAAGGGGGGGCTTTTTATTAGGGTTTTCCTCTTGAACTCACTGTCTAGGCTGCCCAGTCTAGTGAGCAATTTGACTGGTAGCTTGGGTGGAGGAGAGGTGCTGACTCGTCTTGCAGGTGGGGCTGCTGTCACTTCCTGTTTCCCTTCAACGGCCTCCATCTTCTCCATCGACTTCTCGTCACTGGGCTCACTCGCTGAGGTGCTTTCATCTTCTCCATCTTCACTTTGACTGGGATCTCCTACCGTCTTAGACTCTTCAGTCATGTCTTGCACTGAAATGAATCAGCAGCAATGTTAAGTTTGATTCAGAGGTCTTTGTCTCCACCTAGTGGATAGGAAGAGACATGTTACAAACTGATGCTGTCACCATTAAAGCTGCACCAGTATAGAATTTCATATAATAGTTTAGCTCATAATGCCAAAAAGAGTGAGCAAATAAACAGTGATACAACTTAAAGTCCAAAAACTGTTGTGATTTAAGGGGAAAATAGGGGGCCTGTTATGAATAGCATGAAAAGCATGAAGGATGTCTTGACAAGGATATATCCACTGAGGTACAAAGCATCATTTGAAGTAATTGATGTTCAAGCTGTGCTTCAACAGCACCTTGCCTGCATGTTTATCTGTTTGTCATTTGTCTTTCTTTCTCTTTGCTCATATTTTTTATTTGACATATTTCTGTTTTTTTTTTGTTCCTTTTATTGTGCTCACTGTGCTGTGTACAATATGTAATGTAAATACATGAGCAGAAAAATTTGCACCATATGGTCACTAACAGAAAGTCTAAATGAAAATGAGAAAATTAGACAAAGTCTGAACCTCTTCTTTGAATTGAATGTGCCACCATCGCACACAGAGAGGAGGGTTTTCAGTTTAATTGTCCCTTTTTTAAGGACATAGTGAGCTAAAACAAAGAAAGCTACACTCACTATTACCTGACATTTGGTAGCTCAGAGCTGCTATCAACCTGAATACATATTAAAATAATATATATGCAATTATCCAATATTAGACAATAAAACACTCTAGTTCAACCCCTGTGACCCAGGACCCAAAAACTGATGGTAATAAAATTTTTTTTTGAACTTGTGTTAAACAGAACTCAGTTTATGCTGCTGTGCAAAGTAACTGAATCAGTATCGGAATAGAAACAATTTTAATATCTCAATAAAACACTGAGCTTCAAGATGTTAAAGTGCACTAACATATGAGAGGAACTGCAGAGCCCCATGATAATTCTATCTGAGCGACACCTTTAACATTATGCCTTTCATATAATTTGATCCAATGTTTATTTATAAATATTAAGGAGAGCTGCTCTCAGTATCACAGTTACCTTTTACCTTTTTTAAACATCAAGAAGTGCTATGCTTTGTATACATGTATGCATTTGCTCTTTTAGATCACAGTGCTGCCCTCTACCTGTTGAGGCTTCTAAATCACTGCCCAGGTCTTCACTTGTGCTGGCCAGAGGTGCCACAGGCTCCTCCTCTCTGTCCTCACCATCAGAGTGAGTTGGGGTGTCCGGATCTTCATTGTTTCCCCCACAGGCAAGATCTGACTCTGTACATAATGCACACAGAGGAGGAGGATAGGAATGAGTCTGCAGGGCAGTTAAGCTTCATGTTGCTGAACAAGTGAACTGAGATTAGCCTAGTGTGTGTCTGTGTATCTGTGTGTGTCTGTGTATCTGTGTGTGTGTTTGTGTGTCTCTCATTGTGCACCTGTCTCTGTCTCCCCATGGTTCCTCCTGACAGGTTCATCTTTC
Organism: Acanthurus tennentii; assembly: GCA_029783805.1. Classification (NCBI taxonomy): domain Eukaryota; kingdom Metazoa; phylum Chordata; class Actinopteri; order Acanthuriformes; family Acanthuridae; genus Acanthurus; species Acanthurus tennentii. The sequence continues at coordinate 24,372,108 of JAPZDZ010000012.1, read as the reverse complement.
TTCTGTCGTACAGCTGTCTTCTTCTCCACTGCTACAAAAACACAAACATTCACAAAACTGGCCCACTGATTGTACTCAAAATGAAAACATGTGTGGCACCCTGGGTCTATTTGCAAACACAGCCTCCATGTTCCTATTCCCTAAGCCATAAAACCAGCCAGTGTACAACTGCACCGATGAAAGCTTGTGTCTAATGTCACACTCACTTGCTGAGGGCTTCAGCTTCTCGTTTTTCTTTTTCCTCCATTTCCAGGGCTTAAAGATGCGTCCCAGGCTGGCCAGCTTGCTGTTACGGCGGACGGGAGGTGTACGAACTCCTGAGACCAGGCAACCTGAATGCAGCACCCTCTGCTGGTCCATCACATCTACAACACAACAAACAGAGTTGCCATAAAATAGGCTGTAGTAGACACAATCTCCTCTGAACACAAGCAGACTGAGGGGAAGAAGACTGGGGACGGTTTTTAAATCACTTCTAACACCCTGACTGGCTGAAAACTACTAACAGCCTAACGTCATGTGAAAGTAGAAAATGCACACACTTGTCGTGAATGCCTTTTTAACTCCAGTCTAATTTCTGACGAACAGTGAGCAGTGAGGAGAAGACAGAGAATTGCATTGTGTGTGTGTGACTCACATGGTTTCGGGGCAGCCAGACCTTCCTGGCCCCAAACAAGCAGACAATAGAGGGCTTTTAAAAGACCTCTTGAAAGACACAGAGAGAATAAATAAAATCAGCTTCAGCACAAATGCCTTTTCTAAGGTCAGTGCAGACATCTGCAGCTGCAATCCCCACTGATTTCATGCTAATGTAAGCTGTGTACTTGTTGTACTTTGTGAAGTACACAGGAATCTAAAGCACAATTTGATGTTGATGGTGACAGAACTGTACAAATTCTGCCTGCTTCTTCTTCTGCTGACAGTGCTGGATTTTTTTCAGAGCACTTTCTTACTGCTACATTTTCATTTTTTAAATTTATTTCTTGCCTTTTATTGTCCTTTATTTGTCATTATGTTAAGGTAGTGACTCAGATTTATTATTGGCATTTGGGAGATTGTGTTTTAATTTAGGTAGAAGCATTTCCACATAACACTCGATCACTTTGGTTTGCTTTGAGACAATTTTTTATGAGCATGTTCTGTGTTTTGGAAGAAACCTTCAACTAAACTAGATCAAGAAGTTCATTTGTAAATGACTGATTAATGTGCACATTCTTTTTTCCATTAATTCATTAAACTGAAGTGTTTGATCAATAAAACATAAAAAAATAATAAAAAAGCAGCCAAAGTTTAGATATTTAAGAATCCTCAACCTAAATATATGTAGTTATTATCAATACATTTCTCAACTGTTTTATGACCGACTAAGTTCAAAATTAATCAATCTACATAGATTGATCAGATCAACCTTAAATTTAAGAACATATTTATGTTAAACTAAGAAAAAATGCTAAACATAAAGCATATTTTAGACAACATACAATTTTTAATTAATCAGAGAATAATCAACTAACTAATCTATTCTTTCAGCCCTTGGGGGCTTTCATGCTCTATAAGGCTGCTTCCACCTGGTTTTATTATCCATCCTGAGTGATCCGATCACAAGCAGACAGCCTTAAGTATAGGTGGGAACGCAACCAAGGCGCATTGAGGAAGCCTCTAAGATCGGATCACTCAAACCACATTTGGAGTTGGTCTGAGCCACATGTGGCCACATTCTTTTAGCAGTGGGAACAGCAATCCATTCTGGGAAACTCTGAAGGACTGTCTCCTCAACTGATCTCGGTAGACAACAGTTGGTAGTCAAATTAAAACCAAAGAGCAAAACAACGAGCGGGAGCCACAACAACCATACAAAGACATTCAAGGTGGCTTGATTGATTCATTGCATCAACTCATGCCCTGAGAAACATAAAAGAAGACACTCCACCATAAGATTTCTGGTAGCCGTCAAATAGCAGCCATAGACTGTATGACAGCGGCACAGTGAATTTTCTCTATTAAATTATTTTTATTTAACTACAACAGCTAAAGTAAAAGGTTATGATGATGTATAAAACAGGGAGGGTGTTCCTCTTTTCTCTTTTTCCTGTTGACTCTGCGCACTTTAGTGCCTTACTGCCTCTTGCAGGAAAAAGACAACAATGCTTGGTCTTTACAAGCGGAAATGATGAATATGTTTATTTGCATATAGAGCAGAGCAGTGAGATTCGATCACAAGTGGTCAAAAGAGACCAATGTAGAGACGCATGATACCAGGTGGAAACTCACCTGCCGAGAGCTGTCCACATGTGATCGCATCACTCAAGACAGGTGATAAAACCAGGTGGAAACAGTTCTTATGACAGAGGGCTTCAGTTTGAGACCTGAGGTTAATTATTTTTTTGCCACTTGGAGGCAGCAGGTACC
>JAPZDZ010000012.1:24337187-24350945 GCA_029783805.1 Acanthurus tennentii | reverse complement strand
CCGCTGAGGCACTGGAGGCTGCTAGCTGTAGGCATAGTCATATCAGAGATTTCATTAATATTAATAATTAGTGCATAGTTAATGAGGCCATGGGTGTAGAGTGACATTTAAGCAATTTTAAGTCAATAATTAATTTTTAACTTGGAAAAAAGACTAAATAAATAATTAAATAACTAAATACCACATTTACAACAAAGAAGATAATTAAAGGCTTGAATTTGTGGCAGGAGTGGAGCTTAAGCCCTGTATCTGACAGTATAGTCTAGGTGATGTAGTTTACAAGTCAGAGACTCAAATTACCTTCTTTGTCCTTAGTGAACAGCTGCAACTTTGGTGGTGGAGAAAGGAAAGATGACTGAAAGACACAAGATGGTGAGAAGACAGCCAAAAATCTCTTAATTACTGAATGATAGTCATGATGGTATTTTATTTGTATGCAGTTTTCTTTTTTATATAACAGTATATTTTAGATAATGTAATTTACAAGTCAGAAACTCACACTCACCTTCTTTATTGAGAGTCCGCCTCCTGGGTAATAGGAGAGGGTTAGGGAAGAGAAAGACAGAAAATGGTTATAAAGACAAGACATCTTTAAAGGACTACATAAGTGATAGGTTACTGATGTAGCATTAAGCTTTTTTACACCTACAATCTACAATTTTTTCTATTTTCAAAGCTTATTTTAAGTCACTAGTTACAAGTCAGATACTTACACTCACCTTCTTAATCCACAGTGAACAGAAGCAACTTGGGAGAAGAGGGAAGAAAGAGGAGAAAGAAACGTGATGGTTAGTGAGCCAGTCAATTTTATCTCTCAGTTATTTAGAGAAAAACAAATATTCAATTCAAATTAATTCAATTTAAAAGTCAGGAGCACACACTTACTCTCTACACCCACAGCGAACAGCAGAAGGTGGTGCAGACAGATAAAGGCGGAGAACAACATGTGATGGTTAGTAAGACAGACAAAAGTATCCTTGAATCACTAAACATTGTATATTGCAACTTTAAACAATGGCATAGCTGAACACTGATTCTCCTTTTATTTAAGAGTGACTATTTTAAGCCACTCGTTTTACAAGTCAGAATCTCACACTTACCTTCTTAATCCCCAATGAGCAGCAGCAACTTAGGTGGAGGAAGACGATAAGGAGAGAAGAGACGTTTGGTTAGTAAAACATTATCCATTCATTTTTGTATCCTTAAATATTATTTAAGTCACTAATTACAAGTCAGAAACTCATGCTCATTTACATCCACAGCGAACAGCAACAGCTCAGGTGAGGGAGGAAGATAAGGGGAGAAAACAACAAGTGATGATTAGTTAGACAACCAGTTTTATCTTTGAATTGATTAATGAATGGTAACATAGTCCTCAAGCAGCATGCCATGTGTTACCTCCTGATGTTGGCAGCAACTCCTCATCATCTGCCATTTACGAGCTTTACTAGGAGAGCCATCTCAAGTTTCATCCCTGACAGTGCAGTCCACAGAATAACCAGTAGGAGTCACTAGTGCAATGTGTTTCAATACAGATAAAAGGCTTTAAATACAATTTTTTTAAAATAAAAGTGAGTCTACATTTGATACAAAATAAAGCACAAACTAATTAACTGTAAGCTGAAAAAGAGTAATTGTAATTCAGTTCTTGTTTCTCTTCTCACCCAATGTGCAGAGTCAGGCAACCCTGTGAAGACCACAACCACTGTCACCTTCTCCGTCAGCACCTACAACATCTATATCTTCATTTTCTCATCAGGGCCGTAGAAAGGGTTGAAGATGACCGTGTCTTTTTCACTCAAATGATCACAAAAACTTTATGTTAGGATGCGACACACGAGGAGAAATCCGAAACAAGCGGCACAGGAAAATGTTTGTGATCCCGAAAAACTGATGTGCAAACGCGACACGGGCAGAGAAATCTGAAACAATAGCCAAACTATACTTGATGTTCCCAAATACCTGATGTGTGAATGCGACATATGCGGAGAAATCCAAGAAGAGCGATACATGAAAATGTTTGCGATGGCCAAAAATAATCCCGAAAACTCAATATGCAATGGCCAGAACATGGAGAGAAATGCGACAAAAGCGGAATAATAAAATGCTTCAGTTCTCCTGAGTTGAATTTAATTCACACTTAGAAAGACGATGACGCATACAAAGAGTGTTCTACTCATGCTGAAAAGTTACAGAAATAATCCTGAAAATTTAATATGCGGATAAATCTGACAAAAGCGGGATAATAAAATGCGTCAGTTCCTTGACTGCAACACCATCTCTTTATCTGTGAGACACTTTTGAAGATGGGAAATGAAGCGTGATATTGTTCTGCTCATGTGCGACATCTCTACATGTGTCGCATCCACACATCAAGTTTTTGGGATTATTTGAGTAACTTTTCAGCATGAAGTGAGCACTCTCTGTATGCCTCATCAGCTTTCTTAGTGTGAATTAAATTCTGATCTGGAGAATTGACGCATTTTATTATTTCGCTTTTGTCGGATTTGTCCCCACGAGTCGCCTTTGCATATTGAGTTTTCGGGATCATTTCAGTAACTTTTCGGCGTGAGGAGAGCATTCTTGGACTGCAGTACATCTCTTTATCTGTGAAACAACTTTGGAAAGATGGGAAATGAAGCATGATATTGTTCTGCTCATGTGCGACATTTCTACATATGTGGCATCCATTTATCAAGATTTGGGGAACATCAAAATAACTTTTTAACATGAGCAGAGCATTCGATGAATGCCTCATTGTCTCACTGACTTTAATCTACTTTTTCACTGAGAACTGTACTGTACGTACTGAATAGTTCCGCTCTTGTCGGATTTCTCCGCTTGAGTCGCGTTTGCACATCAGCTTTTCGGGATCATTTTTCGGGATCACAAGCATTCGAATGTGCCGTTTTTGTCGGATTTCTCCTTATTAGTAGCATTTGCACATGAAGTTTTGGGGATCATTTCATTTTTCAGCACATTGAGAGCACTCTTTGTATGCGTCATCGTCTTTCTTAGTGTAAATTAAATTCTGATCGAGGGAACTGACGCATTTTATTATCCCTCTTTTGTCGGATTTGTCCCCATGAGTCCCCTTTGCATATAGAGTTTTCGGGTTTATTGCAGTAATTTTTTAGCATTAGGAGAGAGCAGTTTTTGACTGCAACACCATCTGTTTATTTGTGAAACAACTTTTGATAAAGGGATGGCACAAGCATTTTAATATGCCGCTATTTTCTCCGCATAAGTCGGGTTTGCACATCAAGTTTTAGGGATTATTTCAGTAATTTTTCAGAGAGAGAGAGAGCATTCTTTGATTCCAGCAAAGTAATATCTATCTTTTATGCCATGCATAAGGTTTTGGGGCAAAGGGACCAGATCTCGCCTCTCAGCATCATCGCCACTGCTACAGACTCTGATGTTGCAGAGGAGCCTGATGAGGTTGACATGAGGTGCCCAGTGCCTCTGCTCCGCTCCAGAATCATCCACTGCCCCAAACCAATCATCTGGGGGTTTCAAAAAGGAGCCAATAAGGCCTAGAAGAAGAAGAAGGTTGTGGAGTACCTGAAAGAATACTCCCAAAAGCAGGAGAAGAGGCAGAAGGAGGTGGAAGTCAGGGAGAGGGGGAGGAGAAGAGGGGAATAAAGACGAGCAGATGGTTATCCTTATTGGTATCATCAGAAAGTTGGCGGAGAAGCATATGCAGTGTTTTCATTTGTGGTTTGAATACTTAATGTTATTGTATGGTTCTCTGGAGTTTGAGTTTTAATTTTGTTTGAGTGAAAAATTTATATGGCTAAAAATAACATTTCTGTTTCCTTAGCCAAGGCTTCTGTTCACTTAATAAACACAAATTGCTTTGCATCTGTTTTAGTTGAGGGTTGTTTGATTTGAGATCAGCAGAATGAATAGGACTTGTGAATGCAAAACAAATGTGTGTAGAAATGTCATTAATATCTGAGAACCTGTAGATCCATCACAAACAAGTATCACAGTAGACAGTAATATAGTTCTTCATTGCTTTATTACTATGAAACAAAAACTTTGGGTTCTAGTACATTTAACAGAAATGGTTTACGGGTAAAACAGGGTTGTGGCAGTAGGTACAAATATAAAGTATATTCACAAAAACCATCATCATATGGCATAATCATAGTCCCATAAAGGGGCCTGAAGGTGCTGGGGTGCCAATTCATGGGCACAACCTGTCCATCAAGTGTGCCCTACTCCTCTCCTGAGTGGCATGCAGGTCGGTTGATCAGGTTGTTCAAGCTGGAATGCTGGTTCTTCCATAACATCTTCTTGTGTGAGGCACACATTGTGGAGTAACAGACAGGCCAAGGCAACCTCAGAGCAGAACTTGGACCCAACCTCCAGTACTTTAAATAAAATGGTCCGCCACTGTGCATTCACGACCTCAAATACCCTCCCAATTGTAGAGTGGGCGGGCCCAACCATGCATGTGATAAAACTGTTGCTGCATCCTCCCTTGTAGTGGCTGTCTGAATGGGGTTATGACAGTGATTGGAGACTGAAGACATGGGAAGCATCTCCCAGGAAGAAGAAACCAGATGGGAGATGCACGGCATTGACATACACAGGGTTGGTTCTGAGCGTGTCATGAACTGAACCACTGTAGCCTAAAAAGATGGCCAGAAATGTCCTGGAGGAGTTACAGATGCCTGGAGTTGGATTGAGTAATACTGTTTGTAGTAATTTAAATGGTTGAGTTTGGGTGGTTTTATCCTGATATGACAGCCATTTATGGCCCCAACAGCCTCACTGAAGGCCTCATGCTGTGCCAACGTCATCCAGGGTGTCTGAACCGGGGAGCAGGATGACTGTTCTACACACAATCTGGATAATGGTGGATTTTAGTATATGAAAGGCCCCTGCTATCACATAGTACGACACCCCATTTGCCAGTGAATACAAAAAAATAAGGACCTCTATGTGGTATTTCCAGCCATGGTTCTTTTCCTGGTGTAGAATGTTAAAATGACCATTGAATGCCTGTTGATACCGCCTAATGTCCTCCTCATATCACATCACAACTATGTACCTTTAACTATGTTTTTTTTGTTTTGTTTTGTTTTTTTATTTGTCCTGTTTAGTTTTTTGCTTTGGGGTCCTTTCTTCATCACTGTGAAGGAGGCATCTGCATATTTGTAAAAAGAACCCAGTGACAAGAAAAATTCTCTATATAAGACTACATAGTGTGTAATAAATACATGAGTAATTCAACTGCTTATAGAGCTCTTTGTCCGAAAATGTGAGAAAACTGAAGTGGTAAAAAAAAAAAAAGACCACAGAAGGGCAGTGTAAAGCAAGGATTTTTGTATTTTGTCAGCACATTAGGTGGCAGTAAAGAGTAGCAATACTCAATAGGTCACCTTTTTAAAAAATACAGAAGAAGTTCCTCAACCATGGCTGAGAGGGAGGAAAAAGACAGCGGCGGTTCAATAAATTATGATTCTAAAGGGGGTGCAGAGTCAACACAGTCACCCGAAGATGAAAACTCGGAGAGTGCTGCCCCTCAGTATTCCCAGGACCTCAAAAGCGTTCTGGTCACCAGCGTTTTAAACCTGGAAAAGCTCGACGTTGACCTTTACAGGTTTGACACTTCACCTAGTTGTGACGTTTAAAAAAATTAATACCACTTATAAAACGTATCAGGGTTGTCGGAGTTATGACTCAGTTGTATGAAGAGTTCACTTTAAAGAATCTCGTCCGATATACTTATCTTTGCATTTAATAAACAGCGTTATAGTGTTATATGCCCAACCTCAACATCTGATGCTTACACGACCCACTCTGTAACCGTACAGACATCGTTAGAGCGTGAACACTGGAAAGTCATTTATACAGGAATCTGTATTCATCCCATTCGCCTTGAACGGGGCATACTTTACACAGGTGCTGTATTCACTGCTTTTGTTAAATAGGCTTTTCTGCGTAAAAACAAACAAACAAACAAACAAAAATGTCGCACACTGCTGATATTTCCCTCTAAAACCATATCTATTCTTTTCAAGAGATCAAATGATATATTTCATTTACAAAGTGTATCCAGCTGCATTTAGCGCAGGTAGACAGGCCCAGTACATTTGGTCGAGAAAGCTACTTAATGCGATTACAATTTTGAGAAATCTGCATTCAAACTTCAAACTTTATTAATTATACATAAAGAAACTTAATAATGAAAAGCACCATGTATATATTTGCATTCCATGTATGTATGTATCTACACACACACATATTTATATATATATATATATATATATATATTTATGCACACACACACACATAAACATGTATTTATATATATATATATATATATATATATATATATATATATAAATATAAACACATTTATCATGCTGGCTTGTATTTGTTTCAGTTCTTCCTCTTTTTTCCCCCAGAGGGACACATCACTGGGTTCCTCGCACTCAGCGTTTGTTTGGAGGTCAAATAGTTGGTCAGGCACTAGTAGCTGCTGCCAAGTCTGTCAGTGATAATCTCTACGCCCATTCTCTTCACTGCTACTTTGTACGAGCAGGTAAGATGAAACACGGTTTTTAGAGGTGCTGGTCAAAGATGTTGAAACCCAAATATTCTTTAGTTCACACAAATGACCTGAGGTATAATGATGCATTTTGATGTTTTTCAGGTGATCCTAAGGTTCCAGTGCTGTACCAGGTGGAACGCACAAGAGACGGTCGCAGTTTCACAGTTCGCTCTGTGAAGGCCATCCAGCATGGACACCCTATACTTATCTGCCAGGCATCATTCCAGAAGCTGCAGGAGAGTCCCCTGCAGCACCAGTTCACCATGCCTGTGGTCCCTCCACCTGAAGACCTCCTTACTGTGGAGGAGCTCATTTATCTCTATCTCAGGTAAAACTGCTTTAGTAAATCACCAGTACATTAGTCAATTTTCAAAAGATTATACTTCTTTGATTTTGGCTTAATTGTTTTGTTTATTTCCTGGTTTAAGCCTCTAAAATGTGATGATTTGTAGCTCTTCCTTTGTATATCTGATTGTGTGCTGAATGTGTTTGGGTTTTGGATGGTTGGTCAGATAAAACAAGCATACATGCATATATTTGTACATCTTGTACAAACTGAAATCACAGTGGACATTACAGCTTGTATACAAAACAATTATTTGAATTATTATTGAAAAAATTATTAATAATGAATAAAAATATATAATAAATAATATGTCTAATAAAAATTAGTTGCCCTGATCTTGAGTAAAATAACATTCTATTTTATTTGACAAAGCAACTTAAATAAAAAATAGGGGGCTACAGTATCTTTAAAAGTATTTATTCTCTTGGATGATTTTCTCCTTCTATTGCTTTTGCGAATTGAATCATGGTCAAAATAATTTGTCTTTTGACCAAAAAAAGTTTAAATGAAAACAAATTTCAACAAAGTAATGTCAGTTTATCAAAAAATTAAAAATAAATGAAAGATTTTTTTAATTTTAAAAATGTTTGTGTTAATTCTTATCAGAAAAGCAAAACTATAGTGACCATGATTCCATTTGCAAAAGCAATAGAAGGAAAAAAAACATTCAAGGGGATGAATACTTTTATAGGCACTGTAAGACAGGCCTAAAAGCACATCCAAAACTAGGCCTGCATCTCATCTGGTTAATCAGTGAGTTCAATTAGATCATTCTGCAATGCAGTTAGTCTGTTATTTTTATTCAGGGCATTTACATTTTAGGCACTACCCCAGTAAGATTTAGTTGAATGTAATTTCATGCTTGGCACAAACACTTACTATACATTTAAAAAAAACCCTCAACAATATTCCTTCGAGAAACAGTGCCCCAGTACCTCTGATGTTCCGCAGACCTCATAAGAACAATGAACAAACAATGATCACATAAATGGAAATATGCAGATGTTGGAGTGTTTAAAAAGTGTATTGTTCAGAAGAATTGATTATTAGAAGAGTGTTTGTCAATGTAATATACAGAATGGTTTAGGCAGCACAAGTATGCAGGTCCATGGAGCATTGCTGTGACTGAATACCAAACAGACAGTATATAGTGTATGCTTAAAGTACAATGCCTGGTTCATTTTATTGAAAATAATGCTAGTAACCCAGATTACAGCTAAATTATGCAATCTAGAGCAATTCCACAACAACAAATGAGACAACCTGTGCTATAAATCCAGTCTTCTATGAATGGTTGCAAAGAACTTTGCTGATAAGTCACTTAATCATTATCTCCATTTTTTCTTATAATGCTTTACAGTAAACCTGACCTGGAGGAGAATGCAAAACGAGGCCTTAACAAATTGCTGGCTGATGAGGTCCCTATTGAGATAAAGCCAGTCAACCCACCACACTTTTACAGACTTGGTGCAGCTGAACCAAAGACGCTGTTTTGGGTGCGAGCACGAGGACATATTGGTAAAATATTTTAAGGCACATTTGTTTTGCATACATGACAACAGATTAATGGCATTTATACTGTAGTATGTAAATTCTAGGATATTCTCAAAAAATGAATAGTTAGCTTCCAAAACATTGCATATTGTTTGTCCCCTTTCTTGACATTGCAACAATTAATGTGAGGTACAACTTTTAACATGATGACCCATGCTCAGGAAAAAGAAAAAGAGATAGTATTAAAGAGCTAGTAGTATATGGTGTTTTAACATTTAGAGACAAATTATTTCTATGCTGGTATAATGTAAAAATGTAAGCAATGCGAAAGGAAAAAGCAAGACATATATTTAATGCAGTATTTGTTTCTTCATTTTACTTGTGTGTTAATATAGGTGAAGGCAACATGAAGCTGCATTGCTGTGTTGCTGCTTATGTATCGGACTATGCATTCCTGGGCACAGCGCTGCTGCCTTATCCCAACTACAGGGCCAAGTTTTCTGCGTCGCTAGACCACGCCATGTGGTTTCACAGCACTTTCCGTAGTGATGAATGGATGCTCTACGAGTGTGAGAGCCCATGGGCAGGTCAGTATGTTTATATTATATATTTGTGTGTGCCACAGCACCAAAGTTAGTCCTTTTTCTCCACAGAAACTTGAAAAAACCTATAACCTGGAACTTTAAGGTCTGGGTCCCAGGTTCTGCTTAATAATCCACTGTACTATACAAACCAGAACATTGTGGACATAGGTCATTAAATGGACATTGCTGTGTGGCCAAACTTGAATGAAAGTAACTTTTTTTGATGTTCTGTTTTTTTGGGCAATAAGGTGTGTGCTATGGATATGCTTAAAATTATGAAGTTGCATTCAGGTGCTTGGGATAGCGCTGGGAAGTAGCAGTGTCATGAGTCTAAAGAATAAATCACATTTTATCGGATTGGTGCCCAGACTTATGTACTGGCTGATACCCCATCATGCATTTCAGGCAATATTGGAGTCATTTTCAATACATGTATTGGTACAACCCTAGTTATAAAAGCGATTTTTCATTTCTCCCCTAAAAGTTACTGGACATTCGTTTTAATACCACATCTTGGGCAGTGCAGACATGTAGGTTCCAGTAATCACCCTCAGAAAAGTGGTGCAGTAGAAACAAAAGCAGAGCCTGTAACGGCAGCTAAAGTCAGTGTTACTGATTGTGAAGTTCCAGAAGTGGAAAAAGCTTACAAGTAATGGAGGTTACTTTGATACATATATGTACATGTATTTAAATGTAATATTGTTAATAGGGTTTTTGTTGTTGATTAATGGAGCAACTGCTTTGATATGGGTCTATTTCTCATTGCTAGTTTTAGTTAAGCTCAGTATGTCAGATTTTATCAACCTGTTAACTAAACCTACAGTTTTATTATTTTATTAAACCACAATAACCTTTGAAATGTCAAAAGCATAACATCTTGTGTTTTTTGTTTCATAATTACTATTGCAATGTTTGTGTAAAGATAAATGTCATGTTAAATGTTAGTGTGGATGCACTGATGATTTAATATGATGGATTACAAATTTGGTTGCATTTGGTGACATTAGGCTCATCTCTATTTCAGCCATCCTCATTAAAAGCTTGGACACAAATGTCAATTCATTGCATTACTGCTCTGAGCCTGAGGTTTGGTTTGTGCTTTGTCCTGCAGGGGGCAGCAGGGGCCTGGTTCAAGGCCGACTGTGGAGAAGAGATGGGGTGCTGGCTGTTTCGTGTTCCCAGGAGGGTGTTCTCAGAGTGACACCTGCCATAAGACCCAGCAAACTATAAGCACATTTTAAGATTTTAGTTATTTGTAACTCTAATTTTATGTGTTTTATTTTGTTAACTGTTAATTTAATAACATATTTGTTCAGGTTTTATCAAGTATATTCATACATACAGTGCATGATGACAAAATACAAACCACAACACATGGTATTTTGTTTGATTACTCTGAGAAAGGCATTACACAAATATAAAATCGACAAATATAAAGTCAGTGGAAAAAATGCCCGCTGAGCTCAGATATAAAAAGAGTGGACCAATTTCTAAATGTCTACGAGTTCCACAGAGAGGAAAATTAGATTGCAGTACGTCGTTGCCTGTCTAGCACGTGAAACTGCCAACAGCAGTCCCATTGGTTGTCTCATTTTGAGAGAAAAATCTGTGTGTTGAATAGAAAAAAGCAGGTGAACAAAAAAAGGAAGACACAGTAAAGGACAGGAACGGCCTGATCTAGCAGTGTAGAGTAAAAAAAAAAAAAGAATTTTTTTTTGTAGTACAGTCAAAGACATGAACAGGCTGATCTACCCATGGAAAATTACATATGGGCAATTATTGAAGAGCAGGAAAATGTACAGTCTGTTCTTCTAAGAGAGACTGAAAAGAGTGAAATGACAGAATGAAAATGCACAGCTTGGTCTACCTTTAGTAATACCATAAAATCTGCATTTTACAGTCTGAGAGACTTGGTAAGTGAATAATGTATGTTGGCCAGGAACTTTTTCACAGTTGTACAGTATAGCTGAATATGCACACCTGTATGTTCTTCTTGCACAGCTACAAATTAATTGACAGTAATGGTAATGTAGGTAAAAAGGAGTACAGAGAAATACAGCATAAGTTATGCTTTTATTGTGCCAAAGTTTGTCAGTTAATTTTTGTGGAATTCACGCCTTTGATCTGACTTGTTTGTCACTGTAAATGAATTAAGGGTCATTGTGTCATCATATCAACATTGTAGGGCTATTTAAGACTTTGAGGCCAGTTCTGTTAGAGTTTATAGAAAGACGCACAATAAAACACAACTTATTTACATCACATGACCTTTGATGAAGAAATATCTCTAGTAAGTGAAGGACCATACTGCACAGAAAACAGATCATTTTAATGTGTGCAGTTGTTTATCTGCTGTTGATCTTTAAATACTGTCAAAGAATTGATAGACTATAAAACAACAACAGAATATGTTTCAGTCTACTGGAAATTAAAAAAGACAAATCAGAAAATAATGCAGCACTGAAACAGTCTGCTTTGATAAAATCAAAACAGGGACTACAAGTTAATTTTTTTCTGGTGCCCAATTTTAGCCAATCAGTCAGTCAAAAAACAAATATTAAGTGTTGGCTAATGGGCTCAGGTAATTTAGTTACATTATTAAAATGACTTAACAATCTTCCTAAAGTTTTTGTCTCTTTTGTTGCATGTCTATCTCACCTATATTCTGAACCTTTGGTGAATGTTTGTCAGTCCTTTGGGTCAGCAGTCAAATGGTGTAAAACAAAAAGCCAAGTGATCTATCATAAAACATACTCTCATAAACAGCTTGTCCTGCAGGGGTGTAGTGGTCACAGTGGTTCTATGGTTTCACCTGCTTGTGACATTACAGGAGACGTCATGGAGTCACCAGATTTACCAGGTGTCAACCTTTAGCCAAGAGGAATGTGGCAACAGGATTTTGTGATATTTCACTGCAGCACTGACAATTTGGCCTGCAGATAGCACGACAGACCAAACTGTCAAAAGGTCAAAAGGTTTCATCCTTCGGTCAGCATAAATAATTGCCATTATGACCATCATTTGTATGTATTTTAGAGTTAATTCCAAATAAGGCAAAAAGAACAGCTTTTTTAAAAAAATTTGTGTTGCTGTGTCAATCTTTTTTTTCTTACAACTATAATATCTACAACTTATCAATCTAGCTATTTTTTTCAGAGCAATAATATACCAGTTTGAAGAGGTGAAACAATTTATTTGATATAATTTTTCAAAACTTGTCAATACTTGTACATGCTGTTCATATTGATTTTCAAAATACAACCTGGTTTAATAAATCAGGTTCCGCTTGCTGATCATCTGGAAAAATGTTCACACATCTATGAATTGAAGATAATTGAAGTCATGCACGTTTGTCAGGTTCTCTCTGTGTAAACTGCACAGTTCAAATCTTTTGCCAGGGCTTGAGGCTAACTTTTTTCACCATTGTTCTGTGGTCATCCCCAAAGTGTTTTTTGGCTGTCCCAAAGTGAAACTGGACTGTCATAAATTTAATGGAAATTTTTTTATTGTTCAGTTACTTTTTTAAAATTATTGTAATAACTTAATTATTGTATATATTCTGACTGTCTTTCTTATCATCAGTAAGACCATTGCCAAACGCCAACAATTATGGTGTCCTCCTCCCATTACTGAATTAGAAACTACTGCAGTAGCTACAGTGGCTTACTTCATGCTGTGTTATGGATACTAAATTTGATATGTGGTAGTTTATATGTGAGACTGGGTAAACTTATTTTTTGTTTGTTTGTTTTTGATATCTTGGCCCTAAAATCATGTCTAATACATGAAGAAAAAGGCACTTCAGTCCTGCGGGGACCCTGCTATGAAATGGCCTCTCTGGTAGAACTTTTTGCCTGAGCTGTTCCCTGGAAACAACACTGGCAGCAGTCAGATGATGGCAGCAGTCACACTTCTTTTAAAGAGGAAGATGTTGCCCAATTAATCACCTCTGGCAATTTTTCTGGTGACGGTTGTAAAATAAGTTAACATGTAGGTAACTGCAAGCATTATACTGTATAAAATACAAATTAGGCTATGCTACTCATTGTTAATGTTTTTATATGCATTTTTTAATTAAAAAACAAACTTGAACAAACAATCAAGCCTTGAACATTAATAGAGTATGTTTGTATATAGGTTAACATGTTGTAATTGTAACGTTCAAAATTTTGCCCACCATTAAATTTGTGGTTTTAATGTGTGAACTACAAAATCATTTTAGTATGTCCGCACTTTTGTCGTCCTCGTGCAGTACTGTGCCGTCACGGCTAAGTTCCGTCATTTTTTTGTTCCATCAAAATAACGTTATTAACCAAAGCGATGACAAAAATCAAATTTAAACATTTTTGAATCATTCATGTTTTAGAACATTTGTCACCCTAACGGTTTTTGAATCCGTGAATTGATTTCAACTCCCCTTTATTTTGCCACCTTACCCCTACATGCTCCACCCCTGCGTTGTCATGTAGCGAGCGGCCTTGGTTACCACTTTCTACCCATCATGCATCATTGCTAGGAGAGTTTGTTATTTAGCAAAGCCAACCTATGAACATAGGATAACAAAGCATTACGGTTAGAAATTATTGCGTAGATCTAGCTATATGTTCTTTGTGTTCGTTTGGATCAAATGAAAAGAAAAGAAAAACATTAATAGCACGCAAAGTCCTCTAACGCAAGTTAACGCATCCTATCGTTAGCCGTTAGCTGTATTGCTACCTTGCAGCGATTGTCGCTTACACCGTTATTCAGTTGTCGAAGATAAACGT
>JAPZDZ010000012.1:24286513-24300228 GCA_029783805.1 Acanthurus tennentii | reverse complement strand
CAATGGAAACAAACAAACATAAAAGTTGTACAAAAGCACAGTATTTGTAAATGTACCCTGTGGATTCCTGCCTCAGTGAAAGATCTCCTGTGAAAGAGCTGACTGTCAAAGCTGCAAAGGAACCCACATGACCACATGATTCAATCAGGCTCAGATTAATGGCCCAGACTGCCATTTTTCTCCTGTTTTGAGCATGAATATTTGAATCAGTGTAGTACTCCTCATGTTGTAACGGCTGACAAAATGCTCTTTTTTAAACACTCAAGTCATGGTGTTTCAACATATAGTTGCAATATTTCAGTGTGAGCAAAGCTATAGTTACCACATGCTGTTTTACTCACGATCAAGAGCTCTATCTTTTTAAGGAATGAAAAAAATGTAAGAGAGCATGTTGATCATGTTACATGTTTGCCTGACAGATTAAGGCTCTGAACGTGACTGAGAACAGACTGAGTAGCAGATAGACTGAAGCATAAAATCTAAGACGTGACTACCAGTGAAGGCTTGCTTAAGGACATTTCTATGTGCACTCACAAGTGCAGTAGAACGGAGAGATTGCCTTATTTTGCCTTATTCATGTGTATTGCCTTATTCATGTGTAAAAAATAGAGGTAAAGGAGCTCCTTGTCAAAGGGAAACCTTAATTCACTAATGGGAACCAAAAACATTCAGTTCTCACTGTACAGGGCTGTACATCAACACTTAATTTCTCCCTAAATGAACATCTCAAAAACCTTGCAAAAATGAAACGAACAACTCCCATCATTAGCTACATCTGTCTTCATCTGCTTTGCAGTCTGCCAACACATTTTTCTACACATAATGCTTCTCTTAGTCATCGGGTTTTAAATATCTATCTTGTATTTTTGCATGTTCATTAAATATAAACTGAAGTATTTGAGTCAGATAATTTATCAACATATAGTCTTCAACAAATTTGCTCAAGAATGCCATTGACTAGAGGTGGAAAAGCACAGTATTCCTGCTAAAACAGATCACAATGGTAAACATTTGGACAGTCCTGAGAAAGACCAGTAGCTGTGAGAACAAATAAAAGAAAAAGTCAGTGATATACTTGAAAATATGACCCATACTGTGAATATAAACCTATTCTCACCTGAACAGAAGTCTCTTGAGAACAGCCAGTTTACGATGTGTCAGTCCGACTTCCAACTAGAAAGTGAGAGAGTGAATGAGGAAGGATGGCACATGGCTTCTAACTCAATCAGGAACTGAACTTGCTTGGGGGGGTTCTCCCAAATCAAGCAACAACCGGTAAACTTGGTATTTGACTATCTTCACCGCCTCACTAACCTGTTCTCGTGTAATGTACTCACAATCACATACCATTGCCAGTGCTCTTATCTCAGTGCTGTTTGCAAGCAAAACAAACAGAACAAACTCTGTAGCTGGACATAGTTTTGTACAAATTTTGTTGTGCTGTTGCTGAAAACTAAACACAACCTCTTATAAAATGAACAAAAAGGTCTTTGGTTTGCTGTAAGAAGTAAAGAAGAAAGTGTGTCAATTAAACTGTGCAGTTCTTTTAAACTGAAATCTGTTTGAATTAAAAGCTAGCTAGCTAGTTTAAACCTGCTCTGTGACCAGTGGAGTAGTGTTAAGTGCCTTGCAGGCTTACGGTAAACCCCAGCCAACAGCATTATTTACTTTTGAATAATTTTCACTGATTAGATATCATGGTGTGGGCTTGTACACACTGTGCTTCATTGAGATCTGCGTTACTCTGCTGTTAACTTTGATAAACCTGTTAGGTAGAGACCTGAAAATACATGCACTTAAACTCCACTGTTACCATCCACTGTTACCATCCATGATGATAAACCAACAGCTGACAGTTTAGAGTCATTTGAAATGAAAACCATGTGCCTTCACAATTACATTAGTTCTGTGATGAATAAAACACTGTGTGTTTGAGTGTCTTTATTAAAAAAAACCTTACTGGATTGACTTTTGATAGTAAGCGGGACCAAATCCCATACTCAATTTCTTCTGGCATACCAAGCTAATATGATTATAGTGATATTTCAGTTTTACTTTCAGTTGTATTTCAAAGAGTAAACAGGGTCTTGGATCAACACTGTACTCTAACTCCATTCTGTTTAGTACTTAAAAGTACTCTATAAATTTACTTCATGTTTTTGTTTTCTGATAAGTGTTTCTCACTGTGTTAGTCTGATACGCACTGTAGCATACATCACAAGGAAAGTTATGGTTGTAAACAAATGCTATACTAAACGCAGTCAAAGACACAATAAATGTTTTTATCTCATCACAGTGTGATGTTACATTCTTAGACATGCTTCATGGGAGTTGAAATACTCTAGAACTTGGAAGAATGTTATGATATTTTGTTAATGTTATTTTATATTAATATACAGTTATGTGACATAGTCAGTGCTGCCCCTTCACGGTGTATATGATCAAAGGAATAGTTCCACATTTTAGATAATGTCTCTTGCTGATGGGAAGTGATACAACCTGCTTCATGTCTGCACATTAAGCCAGGAGTTGTTTTGCTTAGCACAGCATAAAGACTGTAAATAGAAGGAAGTCTGGCCTTTAACATTACATACTCACTGATTACAAAATATAATTTGTGTGTTTAATGCATACAAAACACAGAAGTATAAAAAACAGAAGTTGTGGTTTAGATTAAGCTAGTAACTGTTACAGACATACACTAAGTAAGAGTAAACTATGTAACAATTTTTTTTAAGTGATAGGATCTAATAAAAAGCAAGATCATACACCCATGACAATACCAATAAAATTAAACAAACCAATACTAAAACCATACATATAAGCAGTTCTGTGTGCACTAATATGTATGAAAAGGAGTATGGATTACTTACATAAATTCAAGTGTTTTTGTTTAGATATGTTAAAATATAAGCCATCTTAGAAAAACAGGTTTTCATTATTGTGTTCACAGGTTGTCAGGATGTAAAGCAAGACATGTCATACATGCCAATTGTGCATGTTTTTGTCCCGACATAGAGAAACATTATCATGAAAAAGACCAAAATGACACAAAGATGTTGTTTGTAGTGCAGAGTGAGACCAGAGAGCCTGTCAGTTAATTCAGACAGACACTCCACCTGAGATCTCTCCTACACGCAGGGGCCCTTTGGACACACAACATTGTAAAGCCTGATGTGTGTCGACACACAAGGAGCTCTTTGTACTTTGGGGGTGAGGGGGTGGGGGGGTGGGGTAACAGAGGCTGAAGATGCTCTGCAGCTCACCACAGAGAAGGTGGAAGTGTTGTCCATGAAGGAGTTCACACAGAGTTCAGTTTGATCGTCCTGCTCTCCTTTGCTGCTGCCTTCAGGCTGTTTACACACAGAACTGCAACAAAGAGTCTTTTTCCTTTTTTGTCTTTACCAGTGACTTTAACTATCCTGCCTGCTAGCACACTGACAACAGGACAAACCGAGAGGCAATAGTCAATAAATAACATACATTTTTGTAAGCTATTATGAACCGAACAGCATCTGGTTCTACATTGACCTTTAATGCTGTTCCATTCATCATTCATTATCAAAAATTTTTGGGCACACAAAATAAAGGATTTAACACATTAACGCCATATAAAGAGATTATGCTGATGTTCTTCCAGAATCTGGATTTCTTTCTCCAAACATATACATGTAGTACATTCCTGCCCCCTTGAGGTTTGAGGTGGTATGGCACCAAAATAAATATGAGGCATCAAAGTTACTTAAATGGTGGCCCCAGTACAAACAGATTGTCTATGCTGACTGACTGAACACTGAAAAGCACCTGATATCAACAGTGTTTGGTAAGAAACAGGCAGTAACAACTCTTGCTGTTCTGGGATCTGCTGAGAAAAAAAAAAATCACCTTAAAAATTACATTTTTGTAGTTTATTAAGTATAACTGATATCTCAACACTGTAATATTTCTGTGAATAAGTAGTCAAGGATTGTAAGTCCAAATTCCAATTTTTAAATCAGTTCACTTTTTGGGTCAACAATTAAATATGACATTAGCATAAGAGAAGAGTGGGCCCTTAAAAGAGAAGTCTGTCTGTATGTTGCTCCATGTGGTAAGTGTTCTCATTTCATTTGATGAAGAGCCAATTAAATAAGACATTAAGACATTATGACATGGATCAAAGCAGCAGTCAATCAAAAAAAAACATTTTGTGTTTGTCCTGATTGGCAGACAAAAACTTTTTGATTGAAATTGGCATAATGCAGTAAGATAGTCACAAGGAAAACTGTGTTGTGAAATAAAAAGAATTTACTAAACAGGGAATTTTTGAGGTTAAAAAAACCCCCAGCTGGAATGAGACATAAAGTGACCTTAATATAAAGACACATGATTGAAGATCACCTCTTAGCAATGAGTTTTACAGTTCATTGGAACATAACAGAAAATCATATTTACATCACATCTTTTTGTCCACATCTATTTATGTGATTTTTTTTCAGTGTCTGATTAATTTATTTATCATGAACACTTTTGGCCTCCATACTTTGGGTTTTCATACATTTATATGATTGGGCTGAGCTGAGACTGGATGCGAGAATCCTAACTAACCTAACTGCTTACTTATCCATTGAAATACAGAAACTGAGGAAAAAGTGCAGACCTTGAAAATGATAAAATAAATAAAAAAAATATATATCACTTTCCAGAAATCAATAAATTCAAATAAATAAAACATATTCTGTCAAACCAACTGCAAATATTTTAAAGGGTTTATAAAAGGAAATATTGACAACAGCACCTTGAAATCTTTGGAAGAGCTGCTTTGCATTCATAAGTTCCTAAACCCTCAGAACAAAACTAATTTGCAGGTTTTATATGTTTCCATGAACTCAAGAAGGTAAATCAAGGGTAGGAGACTTGTAAATGCTCTGGCAGTCAAGTAATGTGATGACTCAGATGGCCAAGGCACCCTGTGGTCACACTGCGGGCAAATCCATTACTCTTTCCTTGAGGATGGGAGAGCATCAAGGGCATCCTGCCACTCATTTCTAAACAGCAATAAACATCCTTTTTTTCTCCTGAACACAAGCAGCCCATCTGTGCCAGGGCTGTCCAGACCACCAGTCCAAATAAACTCATTAAAACTCTCACTTAAAAAGATGGATGTGTGTCCAGTCACCAGTCAGTGTTTAATAGGATGAGTGAGCATTAGTAAGTTATTATGTATAACATCATATTCAATGAGAAGAATGTGACAAAGAATAATCTACACTTTCCCAGAAAATTTCCCTGCTTGACTGCAAGATTCACTTAGAAGCAGTTATGTTAATGAGACTGACAGTTGATATGGTTTCATTTAATTTCACTGTCTAATGAGTCATGTGAGTTACCCAATAACTGAGGGGGAGAGAGGTAAGCACACTGGGAAATGCCTAAATGAGCAGTTTCCAGTTGCAATCCTTTGGTAACCTCTTAAATTAAGAACTCCAAATGGCAATGAAAATTAATTTAAACTATACGCTGAAATCATGCAGAGGAGGATCAGTTAAAAGAACACAGCATGCTTATGATTACCACCCAGGTCTTATGATGGCTACACAGCAAAAGATGCCAAAGGGACAGTTTCAGCATGAATGAATCTGGCTTCCCCCAAACAGAGTGTCTGCTCACTGCTGTGTAGGAGTGGATTTAAATTAGTATTTTATATCTCAAATCATCATTTCTAGTTTAAATTAAAGAGCTCATATTAGCCATTTTACAAATGTTGGAACTTTCTTTTTTATGCTCCAGCATTAATTTATGAAGATGCCTGTTGAGAGACTAGTGTATTCTTATTCTCTTGTGTCATCTTATGTAACTAATAATTACAGCTGTGCCAGCACTTTTGTGCAGCTGTGCTTTGGCATACTGCTAGTTTTCAACTGAATGCTAACAGCAGCATGTTAACATGCTCACAGTGACAATGGTAAGCATGTTAACATGCTTATAAATAAAAATATGCTCTAAAGTACATTTGAGGCTGATGGGAATGTCATTAGTTTTTTTTTTTTTTGGGGGGGGGGGGGGTCAAAAAATAAAGAATTAGACAGTCAGAGTAAAAGTCAAAGTAACAGACAAAACAACTGACTGACAGACAAACAGACACACAGGCTGACAGTGCCATTCTATTCCAGAGAGAACTAGTTATGAATGTTATGTATTTTCTATAGCGCACATACGTGAGTCATGTATTTTAAATGTGTGTTGCTCTGTCTTCAATATGCTCTTGCTTCATGTAGGTCAATTATTAATTTATCACATGCTGCATGTCATAATGTTGCCTTGAGACTAAGACACATTTCCTGTGCATGTTTTTCTCTTGGCGGTGGTTCTCGTTCAGAATTACTGGATGTGATTAGATCTCAGTTTGATCTTCTTAAAACATAATGACACAGTGTATGAAGCAAAAGGAAATTTCACTTGTTAATGGGCTAAAATCAAACCTTGCTCATTCCAACCACTCACACATTAGACAGCCAATATTAGAAATAGGAAAGTTGCTTTCCAAAACCATAAAAGAGCCTCGGCCTCATGTTGACAGGCTTCCTCCCACTGAGGTTGTAAACTGGTCAGTGCATTAGCCAGCAGAGAAGTGCAGTGAATGTTAATCAGGCATCTCTGGGCAGGCAGAGTGATAGCTGACCACAGAGAGAAAGAGACACATAAAGAAAGAGACGCTGGTATGGGGTGGATTGATTTTTCTTTTAATCGGAAACCGTTTGGAATAAGCCGGCCTCCTAGACAACTGGCCAACTGTCAGATTTGATACTTTGCCATGTAAAACTTTACAATATGTAGACTAATAAACAGTTTTTTCACACATCAATTCGCATGGATTTTCTGGACAACTGTTGTAAATATTCTTACGTTTATTCCACAATCTGGCACAAGGTTTCTTGTTATTTTGCCTCTGTTTGTCTTTAATAATTCGCCCAGATGATGTTCAGTTAGTCTTTGGGACAGAGACCCTCAGAAGCAGCTGGACTGCCTGTGCTTGTCAATACATCTCTAGACATATTTGTCGTTGGGCCAGAAGAAATATTGTAGAAGTGATCGCTTACAGTGAGACTTTGTAACTTTCATCAACGAGTGACTTTTCTAAATACAAGCAGACATGATTTTTAATCTGAAAATATTGACACTGGTTTCTTTAAAGGCACAGCATGTAATGTAATCAGTGTCTCTCAGTCAAAACAATAAAAATAAAAGTAGTACTTTAATGTTGTTTTGAGGTAGCAAGGGATTATGGGATTTTTTCAACAGTCATCATTGTAGATGAAAATCTAACTTACTGCTTCAGGCAGAAATGTTCACTTGCAAGGTGTTTAAAAGTTTTATTTATGCTACACCTTTAGTTACATCTATTCAGTTATGTTATTTTTCACCCTGGAGCATCTGCTGGTGGTTCCCCCAGATGTTAAAGCCCAACTACAGGGGACTGAATGATAGGCACTGTATTTTAAATGAAGTTATGTAATTAAGAATATATGTTGTCCCGGATTTAAAAAAAGGTTGGAAACATCTGGAATCCTATAAGTATACAAAAATCATTAAAATACTTAAGAAAGATGTAGTCTTTTAGGACATTTTTTATGTGGAAATATCAGATATTATATGCTTAAAGCCTGATTTAACACATGAACATGCTAAATTAGTGTATATGTTACAAGTTAGTTCCAGCTTATGTCTGTATATTCGTTACTTTTGGGTTT
The DNA here is from genome assembly GCA_029783805.1 of Acanthurus tennentii. Lineage (NCBI taxonomy): Eukaryota > Metazoa > Chordata > Actinopteri > Acanthuriformes > Acanthuridae > Acanthurus > Acanthurus tennentii. The sequence goes on along the minus strand of JAPZDZ010000012.1, from coordinate 24,292,498 downwards.
TTGGGGGTAAAATAACACAAAAAAAATAAGAAATACCATTTTAACTTTGGCACAGTTTGTTAAAAAATGTTATTTTTTTATAATAACAAATCATCAATAGGTCATTAATTTAATAGTTGGATAGCTTTTTTATTATTTGTGTTGCCAAAATATTTCTTGAGGTGTTTGTAGTTAATGAAATGTTGGTAGTTTCAGTAATAACATTTCAAAATTTCACTTCCCCAATTACTCCTGCTTTGACAGGTGGTAAGCAAAGAAATGTTTGCATGTGAAATGTTGTCAGATATTGTGTTCACTGAGCCCTGCTGGAGTCTGTGCTGACCTGAGCTCTGTTGGAGCAGTGGAGATGAGGGAGCCTCAGATCAATGCTTTAGTGTGTTGGGCATAAAAGGAGCAATGTGCCCCAGAGAGAAGGGCTGTCTGTGCCCCAGCGCCATGCAGCTGTGGGACCCGGGCACCCATCCATGCCCTCCACTCCACACACTGTTAGACCTCCCTCTGTGGCCAAAACACTGCAAGCTGTAAAATATTTCCATAGAGGACTGCACTGAACATTCATCTGCTAAGGGAATACAGTGGTATGCTGTGTGCCATTTAAAAATGTGTAAGGTGTTTTAAAGGCTGAGTCCTTGTTATAAGTGAAAGAGGTGTTATAAAATATTTTTAAGAGGAGTGAGAGCAACTGACATGTCACAACTCATGAGTCAGTAACTTCTAACCTGTGTTTGACATTATGCTTTCTATTCCTGCAAAGGCTACATGAGCCCATTGAGGCAGCATGAATAAGACTAGAAATGTGGTTTTGCATCCAGGATTTTTGCAGTTGTTGCTGTTTGTGTTGTGTTGTGATCCCAAAAATCAGTCAAATGGTTCTTTGCAAAATGGGAAACAGAGCACAGGCTTTCTCATGACCACGGGGCTCAATGCTCAACAGAACGCACAATTTGCCCTCTCTGGTTCACTGTAGGACATGTATGGCATGGTTATCAGATTATGTCCATGTTTTCTATGTAAATGTAAGCTTTTTAGCTTTTAATGTCAATGAACGGAAACACAAAGGCAAATGGTCCAGACTGGGGGCCATATGTCATGTCGGTCCTAAATTTAGACTTTCTAGATTTTTGGGCCAAGAATATCACATAAAGTGTTTAAGCACTTAAACTAACTACTGAAAAGTAAGAAACAGTCAAATGAACTCATAAGATACTGGATTAACAATCACAAACAATCAAACAGTGGCTGCTTTTGGCACTCCATCTCAATACTGTGGTAATATTTTAGAAATCTTTGATGATACTGAACTTTTAAGGAGGCACTGGCATCATTGCGAGGGTATTACCAATCCCATAGTAAAAGTTGGTCTCAGCAACTTTGTAAACAGGTTTCAAGGGAACCAACACAGAGCAAGAAAGAGAGTAAATAATCGACTTTCATTTGTCCTTTACCCTGAGACATGACTTCTGCGATCTGGTAAGTGATCAAATTATGCAGCTGTTAGCCAACAAGTTTGCCTTAGCAACTTTTTAAAGTGATATACTGTCAGATGTTGTGTTTTTGGCTTGTCCTGTGGGGGGTGTGAGGTTAAAAAGAAGTGAGCCTATTAGAACTCCTCTTCTCATCTCTGCTTTAGGCCATTGACTCCAGGCTACAATAGCTGCTATGAGACACACCTGGATTTCTGACTGAAGTGTTTGTGGTTGAGTTGTATTGTGGTAATGTAGGTGCCAGGAATTGTTTGCTCCATCAGTTGTGATGTGTTACTTACCACAGGAAGTAGGTAAATCAGTCAAACACTCTTTTAATATAAAAAAAAAACTGAATTAATATAGAAAAATGGATAAATAACAAATTTGGCATATTGTCAGCAGAACGTATTTTCTATTGTAAAAAAAAAAATTGAATAGAGCTCAAACTTATACCACTGAAAAGCTTCTGTGGCCCTGGCCCTCATCATAAAAAGGTTGGAATCAAATTGCTTTTCAAGAAATAAAATGCTTTTCCTCCCTCAATTAAACCAGCCAGAGCCTGACAGAGATTCAGATGAGAAAAGTGCTAATAAACTTTAAAGATGAGGATAATAATGACATTTATTAGATATAACATCCCCAAGTTTTTAATATGAGTCAATCTCAGTGGGAGCAATACAGAAGGAGGGAGTGCTTGAAAGGACACACAGTTCATTTGAGCTTTTGTGCAGCAGAAATTCGAACATAACTTTTAATAGTGTGTACATGTGTGTGTGTGTGTATGTGTTTTTGTGTTTGTGTCTGTGTGTGAATGAGAAAACATGAATCATCAGACCTCTTGTATTTATTCATCAGCCACTCAGTACACACACAGAGTTGACAGTATCCTCAGTGTATATGCTGAACAGAAAGAAGTTATTCATGTATGTAGACAGTTTCTCAGCAGAGTAAATATTATTGTTCATTTACATTATTCAGTATTTGTTGTTGTTGTTTGATGTAATATCAAGTGTATTTAAAAACTATAAAAAAGACCGTGTTAATACTATACTTTACTTGTACAAGAAATAACTATGATTTGGTAAGCAATTTTAGTAGTAAATTTGTTGTACCAACATAATTGCAGTTTGGTCACAGTTAAACTCTCTTAAAGATTACAGCAACTCATCAGTTGTGTGTAATAAATGAAAAGCTATTATACTGAGCCTCAGAGGAGCCATAGAGAGAATATATATTTATACTGAGGCAATGTTTTAGCACTTGAGTGCTTAAAATTCTTTAGCCAGCACAACAGATACTGTATCTGGGTTCACTTCCATTGCATTACGAGTGATAAATACTGCTTCATTCACTAGATTAGGATATCAGTCACTGCTGTTGTAGAGCCTTATTAACATCTAATTGGCCTTACGGGGTGATATCACAATGCATTCTTTGAATAACACAGCTAATTATGTAAGACATGTTCAATGTCTGTTGCCTCAACTAATCTTTCTTTGTGTCTCTCTCTCTTTTATTGTCTTTTCATTGTCCTTCCACAAAACTGTACTTCTACTCTTTATTTGAGTAAATTGTTAAACCAGTAATCTCTTTTTAAGTCTCTACATTTGTAGAGCACAGAGATTTAGTGTAGGTAGCATTAGAGGGAGTCCAGTAGCATAGAATAACAGGCAGCATCTATCTTTTAAAGTAATAATGACCAAAATCAAGAACAGTAGTTTCCAGAACTCTAGGCCACACCTGGCCACAATTTTTATACCAAGCTTTAAAACCAACAACAATGACAAGTATTTGCTAAAATGTCTGCTGCCTGACATCTTAAACACAGTTTTATGCTTTAACAAGCAAATTGAAAGTCCACCTGAAATGAAAAATATCTTTTAATTCTTTAGATTGCATCTCTGGTCCCTTTGCTTACTTACAGAACTATGTTGGCCATAGAAATTACCAAAATTCAATTCATGTTTTTTTGTATCAAAATTTAATTATATTTCCTTCCTGTTAAAAACTGTCACTTTGTCATCTTGCCCAAAGCAATTTAACCCAATAGTATTGTTACATCCACCTGTCAATCAATATGTTGTTGGGGGCAGAGTTCAGATTCACTACCAGAAAACATTAGTGGAGAACCCCAGTAGTGGTCTTCAGTGACCGTCAAGGCTAATGTTAGCCTCTAACTCTATATAGTTCATATTTGTAACATCATATTCCTCCATGATTGCTATAATGGGGCCCACTTTTCAATGGCCCAATCAAATTGTTCCACATGATCCTGTTCGGTATATATCACGATACAGAAATTAGAAACTCTCAAAATGCCACGTCTGGCAGACTTGTAGTAGTTGCACGACCTGTAGGTGAAAATACAGTTACCTAGCCAGTATTAGCTGGGTTTTTAAAGTACGATTTAAATGGAAAATAACTTGTCAGTAGTAATTTATTATCATCATCATTGATTATTTTTTACTTTGACTTGAGTAGGTTTCTTGAGTTGCTCTTTTCACTTTTACTTGAGTCACTCTTTATTTGGATTAACTGTACTTGTACTGTACAAAAACTGTGCACTTGGGTATAGACTTTCAGTACTCTACTCTCCAGAGATCAAAGATCAACTAAAAAACAACTCAGTAGTTTTAGTGTGATATGTGATATTTGTGATCCTTTTGTTTTAGTGTCACCTTGATTTGTTGTATGTTTGAAAGCCTTCAAATGAAAAGCACAAAAGCATCCACCAAATGATCCTAAAAACAATGTGCTGACCCTGTAGTCACATTAATGGCTTGTTTGTTTTTCCTTCATTTTCATTATGTGCTTTGATAAGACTGCACTTGAAATTTAACCTTTAAAGTTTGCGTTTTAGCCAAAGCACCTTCCACCGCCACAGAAAAGGTCAACTTGTGATGAGAAGGGAAAAGAAGGAAATATCCATGTCCTGGCCAACAGATAGCAAGGAGAAAGGGATCAGGAAGTGAAGTGAAGTCACAGGATGCTGCAGCTCTCCTCTGAGTCTCTTTAAAAACACTGTAAATCAATTGGATGGGCTCAATTTATCATTTCATGCCAGACTTTGTCACACAGGGAGAGAAATGGTATGGGATGTGACTGTTTTACATAAACAGATGGAAGAAGCACTAAATAGTAGCAGTGAGAATAATTAAAAAATGGGATTTTTTCCTAAGTGCTGTGCAAAACACAGCTCTTCTATGGGCATACTGCATCACTGAGGACACAGTTCAAGTGGAGTAAATGCTGTAGAGATGTTTCTATTCTAGGCCATGTTAGCTCAGTAGGAAAGTGCACAGCAGGAAGGACCCAGATTGGATTCCTGGTCTGTGCGGACAGCTGATAAGAAGCAAATAAAATTTGCCTTGGGGGGAGAAAGAAAAGTGGTGACTTCATGAGACAGCAGATTTTAAAAGCTTTTATTTTTTTAAATTTAATTTTATTAAATTTAATTTCTGCTTCAACAAATAATGTTACAAAACAGCCAAAAAGGAATAAGGAGGGAGTAATGATATTTGAGAAACACCCAGGGTTGGAAATGACAAATAATTAAAGAACATTTTATGAAATATATATATATATATACATATACATATATATATATATATAAAGATATATATAAAGAAAATTTTGAAAAATGATCTGACATTTTTTGAAATAATTAAATTTGTGTAATATAAGGATGTAGAATGTATTTAATACATTTTTCATGACGATAAACCAAGAAGCTGCATTTCCTCTTTAAACTAAATTAGATCTGCTATAGAACTCCACTTTCTTTTTCCAACAGGAGCATACTGGCAAAACTTATTTTATTTGTTGATTGCCTGAGAGGCTTCCATGGCCTGAGGCTGATAAATATACATTTATGACTTTTCTGAGCTGTGGGAGTTTTAGTTTTTACTATTTTCCTTTCTTATCTTAATTTTGGGCTCAGATTTTAATTTAAACTCCTTCCACATTCATAGGGGTCGTAAAGATCACAGTTAAAAACTCTAACTTTAACTTTAACTGTCCTCACACTTTTTGTTAGACTATTCATTTGCCTAAGTGGAAAAAACTGCACCACCATCTTATAATGCTTTATGTTCTAACACAGTGACTGAAACAGGAGTATATACAGTACATAGAATATTTAATTAATACATACTTCTGAAGCCAAAATACCACCCTACCCCTACAGACACACACTCATACATACATGTTTACCAGTCTTTCAAAGCAATTTGAGATATTTTATTTTATTTACCCTTCTCTGTCAGACTGAAGACTATACAGTGTGTATGAGTATAAATGTGAGTAGAAAAGTGTGCAGGTATGATGGGAAGAAGCCAGTTAAATAGCTATGATGTTCTGTCCTATTTAAAACATCATCAGAAGCAGCATATTGCAGCAAACATGCATCATTAATTCAATTTAATTTATTTATATAGCGTCATATCACAACAAAGTTGTCTCAAGACACTTTACATATGGAGCAGGTCTAGACCACACTCTATAAATACATTTATATTTT
>JAPZDZ010000012.1:24208971-24229826 GCA_029783805.1 Acanthurus tennentii | reverse complement strand
TATGAGCTTAGGATTTTCTGATTTTAAACTGTTCATCTCAGAGAATGATATCTGTGTTGCTTACAGCACATTTGAAACCTGCATAAATGACTTTTTGTCCTCCTGGGCCTGTGGATACAAAACTGACATATTATTACATTATAAAGCTGACTTGGCAAGAGCGTTGGCAAACAACTGCCTATTTATGCATCCAGCAGACACAACATTAGCACTTATTTAGAGTTGTATTTCTGACCATCTCATGAATATAAGCCCATAATTCACTTTGTTTTGACACAACACTTCACCATCCCCTCAGAGGCTTTCTCAGAAGATAGTGAAATAGTCCTTTATGAAAAGTGTTGACAGTTCTGTGTTAAAATGTTAAATAAAGACATATTAAACACTGAGCTTGGCAAAGTTGTCAGAAATACTGTGATCTTTGGCTCTTTGGTTCTGTCCTCTGAGGTCTAATTACATCTGCTTCTGATAAAAGTGTACATACATTAAATTTCAGTCAGCTGACAGACCATTTTGACATATTAAGAAGAAGGTCTGCATGTTTCTCTCTGATCTTCGCTGACTTTTAGGGGTGCATAGACCAGGCTTGTTATGATATAATCAGGCATTTGACAGTGAACCGATAGGTCCTAGCTGCAGCTTCACATGAAAGCTCTTTGTCAGATGTGGCTTCTTAGCTTTGAATGATGCAACTTTCCCTAAGGGCAGGTATGTGATTGCAACAGGCTACAGAGGAACCTGCTGCCTTTTGAAGATAGGAAAAAATGACAAGTCCTAAGCCCCTTTTAACATCTGGAGCATAGCCTCTGTCACCATCATCAACTTGTGCATGCTTTGTCAGCCAGCATGTTGTGACCTGATGTGTGTCTAGCAGCTGAGGATTTGGATTGAGCAAGATCTCGACAGGTTAACTGAGGTGTTAAGGGAGGTAAACAGGTTTTAAGTTCAAATATTTTCCTCTCCCTAAGTATAGGTAAGGCTATGGCTTGGATCAATATGACAGGCTCATCAAAGACAGGCTTATCAGAGTTCAGGTTGAGCCTTCTGTCTGAAGTAATCGTTTCTTGGTAGAGCAAAGAAGCCTGAGACATGAAATGTCATTTCAGATGCCCCTTTTCTGTCTCAGTTGGGGGAAACAAGGACATAATCTTCACCCTTTGGGAGAACATTTAATCTTTTGTGATTGCTTTATGAACTAATGTTGCAAAAGCAAGAGAAAACCCTTTTACAGTCAGTGATTAAAAGTTCTTGCTGATTTTCTCTAAGAAAGCTATTAAAGAAGAGAGGGTAAATGCATATTGGGGCCACACTTGTAAGCTCTTGGCACAGTTAGTGTAGTGACTTGGCAGACTGCTCCTTCATTCTCTCCTCGGTTTCACAGGTTATCAACCTGGGGGATGGAAGAACTAGTATTTTATTGTGTTGTTATTTAGCATTACCTCTACTCAATAGAACTAGCCCCGATGTCTGGCACCTCAGAGAGCATTAGAACTTTGGTTTTTTGACGCAATGACCCTTCTTTTGTTTACAGTTTCCATGATATTCTGCAGAGAAAAGCAAAGCAGCAAAGAGCACTTTCTTAATTTAGTGCTCTCTGGCCTTGACTGATATAAGATTGATTTAGGGAGACGATAAATGCCTGCGGCTCATTTAAGTCTTTAGCAGCCTGATTAAACACCGGAGGAGTATGTGTACTTGTGCCAGTGTACTGAGTGAGTGAGTAAATGTGTGTGTGTGTGTGTGTATGTGTGAGTACATGAAGGCACAGTGAGAAGCCTGCAGTTTTCCCAACATGGCCAAAGGATTGCACTGTGCTGCATCAACCTTTCATACCCCTGATTCCACTCTGACTGATGTGACACCAGCTGCCAAAAATACTGTCAGCATTTATAAGCAGCTGCTGTGAGGTGTTCAGGTTAGTGAAGATCACTGTGCATGCAGCAAACACCTGCTCATGTGTTTGTGTAAGCGTAAGTATCAAAGTAACAAATTATATTAACTCTTCATTACTGTGATTGGATAGACTCACTTATCTACTTTATAATGATTTTTTTTTTTTTTGGTTTAGTACCGATTACTTTTGAGTAGGTTAAGACGCTGAGTCAGGCTCATTGGATGGCGGTGTCAGTCACCACTGTGGTCCAGAATGAAATATCTGAGCTTTTGGGTTGATGCTGACTTCTGTGTTTAACCAAATACATGCAAAACTAATGACATTCCCATACTTAATCCCATGCACACGCTAACACATTAAACTGAAAAAGTGAACATTAAAAAGAACAGTATACCCGCTGAACATTAGCGTGCAAACATTCTTACTGTGAGTATGTTGTCATGCTTGTGTTAATGTGTAGTTCAAAGCACACGTCATGCTAAAGGCAAAGAGCTGCTACTGTAACTGTAGAGACGTAGTCTTGTTAAACCATGAAGACAGTAATGTGGTTTTTCCTTGATGTTTTCTGCTTAAGTCTGAGTTCAAATCCCCACTTTCGCTCAGATTTTTTTTAGCTGTTGTTAAAAATGCAAAACTGCTTGTTTTTAAAGGTTTAAATGTTTCCTAGTGACATAAAGTACTAGGCAGCCTCAATACCAGTTTGGTATGAAGCAGTGCAGGAGTTTCTGTCACAGTAGCTTCTATCTCTCTGAGAAGGTGAACAGAGATGAGAAAAAAGTCTGAGATTAATGTGTTTCAAATTACTGCGTTCATCCACTTCATTGAAGACTTCTCTTTAATCTCAACTAATTAGTTTTTATAGTGGTGTTTCATAGGGTTTTAAATAAATCCAAATCCCCTATACATGTGTTTTTATAATATATCTCATTACTGTTTCTCTTTTATTTTTATCTTGGCTTTTATATTTTAAATTATATATATTCTATATTATATCATATAAATATATACTCTAATGTATAATACATTTAGACAGAATTCTGGAATGGTTTTAAAGTATGCCAACCTAAGGAGGATAACTCTGGATGAAGACCTCATCAATACCACGTTTAATATGATTACTTTGATAAAAGAGGAAATGTACTGAACAGTAACTGCTGAGGTTGTGACCTCTTCACTTGTTATCTAATCACACCTAAATAACACACTCGACATAAACTGTTGACTCATGAATTTATTTGAGAATGAAGAATCTATGGGATCTGTGTATAGCATATCTAATCTTTGGATTATTTTAAGGTAATAGGCAGGAAAATTGTATTGCCACTTCACTTTAATTAGAGGGGTTATCAGCTCGAGGAAATCAACTTGTGCTTAAGGTCAGGAGGGAAAGAATTGTGTAATAAGAGGATGATTAGGCAATTGGAGATTACATGGAAAAACACAAGCCAACAAAACCATCAAAAAAGATTTCTTATTACACTAAGTAAAAGCATTGTAAGAGTACTTGAGGGAGGTTTTTTATAACTCCCTCCATTCCTGCCTGTTTGTTGCAGTGCCTCTAAACATCATGATTTACAGCTTCTGTTACAACTGAGTTGGTTTAAGCTGCAACACTGATGAAATGCTCTTGCAACCGAATCAGAAATGGTGCCCCTACAGGCCATATTACACTTCACAACATGGTGGGATGTGATGAGATCAGATAGGTAACTGGCTGCCAGTAATTTTGCAAGACAATAGAGAAACAGATGCTTGAATTAAATCTGCTGCTTGCACATTTGAGTGGCTCAGCAGGGGAGAGCTCAGTTTCTGTATTTAACCATATGGAAAGGCTTTCATTAGAAACACTGATGGCAATTAGAGCAAAATGTGACACCGGGGTGTGCATTAGCCATGTTTCCATTCCGCCCTGTGTGAATTCTGCCTTCTGTCTTTCAGAACTGGTTGGACCCCTCCAAGGAGATCAAGAAGCAGATGCGCAGTGAGTGTCTTTTCCAAGTAGCTGAGATGATAAATGTTTTAATTAGGGATGCTAGATATGGATATTTTTCTGTCGATAAGGGTAACCAATAATTAACTGTGTTTCATGGCCAGTACTTTAAAGACCAACACTAATTTAAAGTCTTTTTGTTAAAAATTAAACCAAAGTCAGTGAAGAAAATCATGTACACCTGAGTGCACGAAAGGCTGGAGTTTTAATGAGCAAAGATGAATGATTTAAATTTCCAAAGGTCAGATGGATTTAAACCTGACTGACAAAGAGAAACAAAAAACCAAATAGGCTAATTTCTTGGTACATCAGAAATATTGCTTGGCTCTTTTAGAGAAGTGGCATAATAAATCAATAAAGTCAGAACTAAATCAAATAAAATGCAATAAAATGCTTTAACGTAATCTTAAATCAGCCATATCAATTTATTAAATACTCAATACAAAAAGCTAAGCTTCTGGCTGCTTATTATTCAGGCTAAAAAAAACATTTGAAAATAGTAGACTGTAGTAGAAATGGAAAATGGTTGCGAACAGCCACGCTAACTTTAGTGAAGGTTATGGAATCATTTTGGCTACATATTATCAGCTTTATATATCAGCTATTATTTCATTATAGGAGTAAAACACAATAATACAAATTTCTCATTTAAGACTAACAACTTTTTGGCACGATAATTACGCAGCATCCACGGTTTTATTATTTTATTAGTAGAGCCATATATTGAATGTAGTTGGCATACAAATCGATGTTAAGTTCTGCGTTAATCTGTTTAATTTGTAACACAGTTCTGTACAAATTTCTCTCAGCAGACATGAGTGTTAACCTTCAATCTGTCGCTGTTATTTCTCCTCAGACTCTCCATGGCACTTTGCCTTCGCTGTCAAGTTCTACCCCCCAGACCCTTCACAGCTCACTGAAGATATTACGAGGTACAATACACCTTTACCACACACACTTACAATATTTACAGTTGTACCTCCTCTGGCTGTGCTGTCAGATGCTTCTTTGAGTTAATCTGAGGAGAAATTGCTCACACATGTCAGTTCTGCAGGTGATTTCCCTTTTTTGTATTTTCTTAAAGATGCGTGTTTACATAAAAGTATTGTAACAATTTACATGGCATATTTGCCCCAGTGTCAAAGCAGTCCAAATCCCTCTCTCCTTTTAGAGGATTAGACCTGGAATGCTGCTAACTGCCATGGATTAACTATGCTGAATACTTGCTGGAGCTTGCCTTGGCTCAGGCTTGTTTGACTGCCAACACTCTCCTCTCCTCCCCTTTTGTCTCGTCTGACAGATACTACCTGTGTCTGCAGCTGAGAGATGACATGCTGTCAGGTCGATTGCCGTGCTCGTTCGTCACTCACGCCCTCCTGGGCTCCTACACTGTTCAAGCGGAGCTGGGGGACTATGACCACGACGACCACGGCTCTGACTACGTCAGCGATTTCCGCTTTGCCCCTAATCAGACTCGTGAGCTGGAGGAGAGGGTGATGGAACTCCATCGAAACTACAAGTACTTGACACAATGTTCTTTGAATCACATGCTAATCCATCCAAATATCTCAGAGTTGCTGTTAAGTTGTAGGTTGTGTTGAAATACTCCATCATCCATATGGCTGGTAGATCCCATAACATTACATCACCATCTGTCATTAGGATGGAGTTTTACTAGTGTGAAAATGCTTTCTTAGCTAGAAAGTCTTCACCATGCTCTGATTTGGTGTTGCTTTTTGGCATAAAGGGAGGGGTATGAGAAATCTAGAGTTGAGGATATCAAGGATATTAATAAGATAATTCTAATCCCACTGTGTAAGATTAAGGGTTTATTATTTAAGAGGGTTGCAGATATTACCATTACTCTGCTCACAGGGGGATGACTCCAGCAGAGGCTGAAATTAACTTCTTGGAAAATGCGAAGAAACTGTCCATGTATGGAGTGGATCTCCATCACGCTAAGGTTAGTTGTTTAAAAAAATTATTTGAGTTGGCATTTAGATGGGATTAAAGGATGCATTCTGTGTTGCTCTGTAGTAACTTCTTTCCCTTTGCTGTTCCTTGTTTGCTGCAGGATTCTGAAGGGATTGACATAATGTTGGGTGTTTGTGCCAATGGACTGCTGATTTACCGAGACAGACTGCGGATCAACCGCTTTGCCTGGCCAAAGATCCTCAAGATTTCTTACAAGAGGAGTAACTTTTACATCAAGATACGACCTGGAGAGGTACGCAGTGTGATTGAGGATAATAGATGTCCTTTCTACCTCTGAACAGGCTTTGTGGTATCTGAGCAAATAAGCATGATGATATTATAGTGATGTCATTCAGGTTATTGCTTCCTGGGCTCAGGGGGTACAGATTTGTAAAGCCCAAGTCACAAACTGTGAGTCTGGAGTTTTTGTTTGGCTTCATAATAGACTCAAACAACAAAGATTCTACTGGAGTTGCTAAAAAATGGAAAATGGAAAATGTAGTTGCTGCAGCAATTTTGGGACTGACCCATACTAGGAACTAAAAGTCAGGATATTTTGGCTCTGCAGCTTCATTTTCTAACTTTTTTTGTGAATGTGTTTGTCACAAGTTGTTCAACCTTACTGAAATGCACAGGATTGCACGTCAAAAGAATAATGTCATATTTTTGGAAGTATGCTTATTCACTTTAACATGTAAAGTGAGATAATAAGATTGATATCACTCTCATGCCCCTTCAGATCAAAGTTTTAGCCAGCAGCTGGCTGGCCTAGCTTAAAAAGATAAAGAGGGTAAAACAACAAGCCTTACTCTGTTCAAAGGTGAAAAAAAATCTGCATTACATCTCATCTCATGGTCACTGTTTATATCTTTTACATTCTGTCTTGTCTGTTTAACTCTTACAGATAGCCTGAGACTCTTTCCGTTTGACAGAGCCGGGCTAGCTTTTTCCTCCTGCTCTCAAACTTTATTCTTTGTTAACCCAACCATCTTGTGGCTTCAGCTACAAATTTAGCATACGGACATGACAATGTCATTGATCTTCTCATCTTATTTCATGCAAGAAAGCGAATAAGCCTGTTTCCCGAAATGTCAAACTATTCCCTTAAGCCATGACCTCAGATTTTGAGCAGAGTAATAGCTGATGCTCTGTCACAGCTGTTACTTGTGAAAGCCACTGCAGAAATAAATGTGTGGTCAGTTGTGCTAAGCAGACATCTGTAAAAATTCTCAGCTTTATACCAGAGTTTTCTCCTCTGCACTGTCAGGGTCTATATTCTGGCCCTTCTCATTGTGCTGTGCAGCGATGCAGCTTATACTCCATGCTGAGTCTCAGTGTGACAGGCTGTCTGGGCCAGACCAAGTCAAGTGACAGAGCCACACAGTGAGCCTGTGGTTTAGACAAAATAAAGAGCCCCTTTAACAGAGCTGCTGCAGCTGCAGCCTCAGCCAGAAAAGAGGGATAAGAAGTGCAGTATAGAGCCATAAAATAGTTTTTCCTCCTTCTTGCTCGCAGTGTCTGAACATTAAATATTATCATTCCTCTGCCTTGATCTCCTCCTTTTTGTCCACTCAGCATAATCCATGTTCTAAATATATTTGCCTATGGATTAGTAGTTTTTGTGTTTGATGCAAGTATGAGAGCTGGCAAATCTTCTGAATTTTTGTATGGATGTAATAGATTACTCAAAACTTCAGTCCATCAAGATGTACTGAGGTGACCTTCAGTAAATCAATCTACAAATCTGGTGTTTTGTGTCCTATCTTGTCCTTCGTGTTTTCTCCCTCCAGTACGAGCAGTTTGAAAGTACAATCGGCTTTAAGCTTCCTAACCACAGAGCCGCCAAGAAGCTGTGGAAGGTCTGCATTGAGCATCACACCTTCTTCCGGTGAGAATCGATCTGATGTTGTGTTTGGAAAGTTTCATAAAGCAAACAAACCATTGAATGTGTACAGCATCAGTGGGAGAAGCGGTACCCAGCTCATTGCACAGTGCTTTGTCAAACATGGAGTTGCTTCTTTTCAGCTTACATTACTTTCATGGCTGCATTCGCTGTAGTATTGATTTTGTGATTAACACTGTTAAACTTTTACAAGAATGTTGAGAAGACACGAGGAAACAATTCACATGAAATAGGACCTGAGTTATGTAGCTTACTACAGGATGTTTTTTCTACATGACACAGTATGCGAGCAAGAATGTTTACTGACTTGTTTTCACAGGCTGGTGTCTCCAGAGCCTCCTCCTAAGGGCTTCTTGGTGATGGGTTCAAAGTTTCGATACAGTGGAAGGACACAGGCTCAAACCAGACAGGCCAGCGCTCTCATAGACCGGCCTGCTCCTCACTTTGAGCGCTCCACCAGCAAGAGGTACCTGCTGTCCAGGAGTTTGGATGGAGGTGAGAGCCACAGCTTTGTTTGTGAAAAGTCCAAAGGTTTTGTGTTATTGAACTTGTAATCAGTTCCAAAGTCACAGCTTTGATATGGAAATTTAGATTATATTAAGGAAAGAATCTGCATTTGATGTGCTTACAGCTAATGCAGTCCCTTAGCATATGCCAGGATCAAAACACCTAACCCTGACCCTGACCAAGAAGCAAAACCCTTGCTAATCAGAGGGACAATATGCTTTTTTTCAGATATTTTTTGGACTATGATGTTATTAAAACAATGGGCTACTGAAACAATAGGCTGTCTCTGTGGCAATTAAAGAACTGAACTACGTTGCTGTAAATCCATCTGCTGATTTGGAGCAATTTATGATCTTATAGAAAGCCAGCTGTATCAGCGCTGTTTATATTAATGCACATCATATTGTAGCTATGGGACATCATATGCATGTGAACATGTGTACAGAGATTTCTTTTTTTGACACATCAGACAGACAAAAGAACTGCTGTGTGTACTGCTGATATTACTTCTTTACTTATTTGTTTTGTCTCATCCTGGTTTTCATTGTTCATAAACTGTAGTCAGTTTTTATTTAAGCAATATTAATAACCTTTAATTATTTTTTAAAACATTTTTCAACACAAATGTAGACACAAAAAGCACGGGCATATATGCATGACATGCTGTCAGTCACATGAGAAGAATTTCCAACTAAGGTCCTGATGATCATCATGTTGTTTTCATTCCTTTGTGTTTTTTCTGAACACGCACCAGAACTCACGTCAGCAATCAACCTTTTTATTTTTCTCGGTTCAGACCCAAAAGGCATATTTTCCAAAATGTAAAGTTGTTGCTTGAAAACACTTTGTGTGTTACAGTCTAACTTACCCCTTGACTATTGTGACCGGCAGAGTTCTCACGGCCGGTGTCAGCCATGTGTGAGAACCACGATGGCTTATCCCACCGCAGCGTCAGTGAGCAGCGACGCCTCCACAGCCCCTCTGTGGATGAGCAGGAGACTGAGCTGGAGCCCAGTTTGGAGCAGGACGAGGAGGACAAGGACCAAGAACAGGGTCAGAAGACGGGGCAGGACAAGGACTATGACGGCAATATCACTCCAAGCAGAAAGAAGGAGATCATGGTAGTTAAGATTTCTTGACAGTCTATTTATGAAGATCCTCTGTGCTTAAATTGATTTTTTCGTGTTATATGTTAATGTCAGGTCAGAGTTTTAGTCAGGCTGAAGACGGCTCTGACCTTGGTGCAGGGAGATGGCACTGACTACAGGAGTGCTCATTTACATAGGTGCAGTACAAACTTCTAAGGCCAAGTCAGGCTTATCCTGCAGGAGCATAACGCTGTGGTGGCTTTAGTGGATTTATCATTTACTAACTTTCCTCCTTTCACTCTTATGCACTTGAGCTTATATGCTTACACTGCGCTGCTCATAAATCCTGCTGACAGCTCTCCAGTTTTTAACCCTTACTCATTATGCTGAGAAATACAAACTCAAACCTTGCTTCGTGTTGCTAACATGCTATTTCTTTTTTTTTAACTCTTGCTGGCGATAAGGAGGAGGCTGGGTCACCAGCAGACAGTAAACAGGAGGTATTTGGTGTCTGGTGATTTGGTCTCTGTCTGTATATCCGTCTTTCTCCATTCATTATTACTTTGTCCGAGAAACTTTCTTTTTGCCTGTTTGCCATTGTTTAACTGTGGCAGTCAAAACTGTTATCAGAGAAAAACTGTGCTGCATTGCGCCATTTTGGTAATAGTTGCTGCAGAAATGTTTATCTGTCATAGTTAAGCATCCCAGCACACATTTGACAGAGAGTGATTGGTACATTGGAGACAAGTCCTAGCTTAAGCATGGGAGATATCTCTGTCTTGGTTTAACAAATTGTTAAAGGCTGCTATGCAATAAAATATCTCCCTCATGTTAATGGTGTATTTGCATGCCAATATCACTATCTATTAACTTCCAAGTTGTCTACCGGGATGTATTTTCAAGTCATTTGGCTTCACACAGTAAGAAGTTGCCAACTCTAGCTGCCCAGTCTGTCTGTGTGCCTGTCCTCTGACTGACTTACCGTCTGCCATCCTGTCTCTGCATCTAACCTTGTTCCTGCACTCACTGACCCTGCACTCTTCACCTCTGACCCCTCTTGTGCTTGCCCGCTTCCCTACCCCAACTCAGCTTTCTCAGTTGGACCGGGAGGCCACTCCTCGGCACAAACAGGAGGTACAGGTTCCCGTCTTCAGCCCTTGTGCTTTGTCACGTGTGCTGCCGGCTCCCTTTGGGGGGTTTTTGTGGATTTAGGTTTGCCTGCAGCTGTCATTGCAAATTAAATAATACTTCATATTTCTTTGGGAATGTCACACAGTTTTGATCATCTGACAGCCATGAGAATCCTCCAAGTTGTAGCTTTGAAGGTCCCCAGTGTTAGATAGGAAATAAGCTCTGTGTAAATGTCTGTAATTAATAGTTTATGCTTTTCATTTTTAAGGAATATTCTGCTGATGGTTTAAAAAGTACTTCGGTCCTTTACTTAAGTATGGTGTACAACATTCTCAAAATAATCTATTACAAATCAAAGTCAAAGTAGATAAAATACCAGCTTAGTAAAAGCACAGAAATATTATCAGCTCATTTTACTTAAAAATAACAAAAACTTAAAGTAAAAAAAAAGAAAAACAGCCCATGTGACTGAAAGTACAGTTCAGTAAGGATTTGTAAGTCTCTGGTTGGCTCTTTCCATTGACTCTTATTACCATCCGTGCGTCATTTAATGTCACCATACCTGCAACATATTGTGAGATTTAGGACCAATTAAAATAATGAAAATGTTAGTTTCAGTAGTATTGCATCAGTGCTGGAGCAACATTTATACTGTTCAGCTGATGGGAGCGGGGTTACTGTAGAGCATTTTTATACAATTAATTAGTAAAGGGGTTTCCCAACCTGGGAAAATAAAGTCATAAAGCCACAAGGTCAGCATGAACGGTTGTACACAAATTTGTATTCAGTTTTCAGACCTCTCACCATTATTCTCTCTCTGGTGAAACACAGGATGTTCTGTCCTCCCTGGGCCTTGTTAACATAATGAAAACATATGATAAATTTAGAGGACAAAAGGTCCAAATGTTTGTTTCTACTAGTGAATCTCCTCCTACTCTTAACTGTAAACAACATGAAAGGATCTCAAAATGACTTGTATGAAGAGGGACTTTTTGTAAACTTTGTAAATGTAAAAAATTATTTTTAATTTAAAGATTAAGTCAGTCGCAACTGTAACTAGTTTTCTGTGAGCTTTAAAAGCATTCTAAAGGTAATTTTTCTACATGTGTCGCAGCACAGAAAAGTGAACCACCAGCATATTCTGTAGTAGGCACAGGTGGAAGCAATTCAATTTCTCCCTGAGTATATGCAGTATTATCTCACATCTTTTACAGTCGTGCATACCGGATGTGTTGTGAGCACTGCTGCACAAAAGGATAGTGCTAACGCATTCCCTCTACTCCTTCCATTCAATTTTTTTTTTCCTTCCACACCTTCTCTTCAGTTTCTGGATAAGTCGAAGGACGTCTTACTGAAGCATCAGGCCAGCATCAACGAGCTGAAGAGAACCCTGAGAGAGCCCAACAGCAAGCTGATGAACCGTGAGAAGCGTCTGTCAGCCACTTCCCCGACAGGCACACCGGAGAAGAAGGCTGTGAGTAGGGGGTTAAGCTGGGGGCCAGGGGTGGTGGTGGGGGCGCTCTATGGGCCCTAAGTTCCGCTGTGGTCGATATCTCAAATCCAGTGACTCTCTGATGCTTGACATTCCATTAAAGGACATTGATATTCCTGTCTGACCACCGAAATGTTTAATTTCTCTGTTTGCCGCTCTACTCTAAGGAAAACCGGCCGTATTCTTCCACACGGACACACTCGTTTGCAAGTCTATGTATGCTCTTTTCTTTGTCTTTGAATAATTCAAGCCTGAAGATATATTGTATCAACAGAAATGTAAAAAACAACCAAACAACCAAACAAAAAAAAACATGTGCCAATAGAGCTAGTGATGGTTGTCTAATTTCTTTTTTACAAAGAATTCAGATATGATATCTCCTGTGCAAAGACGCTGATGCTTACAGGAACAAATAATAAACCTGCGGTCTATTCTCATGCTTTTAAAATGAAGTGCATCATCGCTCTCTCATGATCACTCTGACAGTATCTTTTAAGTGCTTGAAGATGACTGACAAGTAGCACAGAAGGAGGCATCTTGATGAGATTAGTTTCAAGATGTTTTTTTTGAGATTCACTCAATGTGGGGCACTCGAGAAATAATTATCAGGTTTTTTTTTCCTTGATTTCCTAACAGTGACAAGGTTTTCATTATGCCAGATCATGAAAGCTCTTAAGCTTTGATCACATTTTGGTAATTAAGCTTTTGAAGATAGAGCACTGAGATTGATAGTCATCAGATAGGAGTTCTGTCTTTCCTCATGGCTCCGAGTTGTTCTCAGAAAAAAATCCCTCATCTGCCGTCTGATCAGATTATACCCATAGAATGTCAAATGTTGTCTGCTGCAGAAAATGTTATCTACTGTTTGTGTCTCATTCTGGGTAAAATAGTGGAGGTGGAGGAGGTGGTGGTGGTGGTGGGCGGGGGGGTTTTGTTGACTGACAGTCAAAGGCAGGGAAAGTCTCTCTGCTCTCGTCTGCTTTCAAGAGATTCAGTCAAACTCAACTGTTTGATGTAGTCAAAGACAAAAAATATTTGCATTACAAATGTCGGCTGATTTGGTTATGCGGGTTGGGTGGCTGACAGGTACGAGGGATTGCATGTTTTTTTAGTTTGAAGTTCATTAAAAAAGTTTCTCGAGAGTGAGCCAGTTAAATTTCACTGGTTTCACTGATTCTTTTCTTCCTTTCCAATTTCCTCCCTTTTGCATAAAAATGGTCTATTGTGCTTCTCATTAATTTCCTCTCTCATTCTGACTCCAAGCTCTAACAGCTGTTCTTCCTTCTCTTTTACACTCTCTCCTCTGCCTCGTGTCGACCAGTTGGTGGGCCGAGCAGTGGGAAAGGACCCTGTTAACAGCCTGTCTGTTGAGGGTTTCGTCCAGAAGACTCTTGTGACTTCACCTGAGGTTGCACATCTCTTACTCCTCCTCTTTCATGGCACAGTTTAGTTTATTCATAGCATTTGTGGTTCGTGAAATGCACTGCCTACCATGCATTACAATCACTTGCATGTATTAGAGAAAAAAAAATGAAAAAATATTGTTCAATGAATTCCAAGATGCAAATGCATGTTTAACAAAAACTCCGCTATGTACCAGTTTTTCATTTTCTGTGATCCAAATGATTATATAGATTTCATTTTCTGCAGTAGCTGTGCTTGGCATGTCTAACTGTGTTTAATCTATATCAACATGTAGGGCTCTGAGGAATGGGTATTGGTGGAAAAGCAAGAAACTTATCAACAGGACCATGACTGGAAGGCAGATGAAAAGAACAAATCTCTTGCGTCTGATTCCTGGGAGAAAAAGGAGCTGGAAAAAGAGATAGACATTGCCAAGATGATAAATAAAGAGGTAACAGGGTATGAGAGGAAAGAAACTAAAAGCTATATTGATGAGTTTCCATCAACCAAACCGTCCAGAGAGGCAGATGTATGCTCTGAGCCTTGGCAAGCTAACAAAAATCGTTTTATAATTCAATTATCTGAGAATGCGGACTTGTATCAAGACAAATCTCAAAGCAAACCGTCTGAAGCCTCAAACCCCGAAGCAAATAATGATGTGGCCCAAGGCCTGCGCCAGACAAAGGATCGCACAGCTTCAAAACCAAGGAAAAAGAGGAGACCCCAGAGCTTGAACCTGGGGATGCCTGCTGAACTCATTTACAGGAAAGGAGACAGTGATTCTACTGACGAAGAAAATGAGGGCTCAGATTCAGACCACAGTCCAGATAAAACCTCTTCAACGGGAAATCATTGTGAATCATCCCAGGATGTGATGATGAGAGATGATCAGGGATCAGGAAGTGATCAGTCTGTCAGGGTGTGTAAGGAAAACAAACAGGAGGATGTATCAATAGGAGAGAGCAGGGAAGTCTCCTCTCAAGGAACTGAGCAGGTGAAGAAAAAAGTGAGTCAGGTTGGGCCATCAGATATTGATTCAGGTTCAGTGAATGGACCCGGAAAGATAGAGCAGGACAGTTCATTAGCAGGCTTGAAAGGGGAGAGTGTGATAAAGGTACGGGGGAAGGGCCTTATTGACAACAAAGAGCTAGCTGAGGTAAAACTGCGGCAGGTGAGGACACATGAGAGGAAGATCAGCAGCTCCGGAGGGGAGGATATTGAGGGTTTCATGGCAGACAGAGGTCAGAGGACATCTTTCCACCGACTGTCAGGCAGCAGCTACCAATCTGAAATCACCAGGATTGTTCCTCTCAAGCCAGAGCGATCAAAGAGTGTAGCCTGTAAGGATGACAGGGACAGGACAGGACAGGATGAGCCCACGAGGGTCATCAGAAGAGAGTACCGCTGGTCGGTTGGCTCTCCAGAGGGACCCTCAGACCTCAACTGGACCGACAGCTCCAACTTCCCAGCATTCAGTGGAGATCTGGAGGGCTTCTCCAGAACAGAAAATCCTGATGATGGCTATCAGTTTGGTAGAGGACCTACAGACAGTCAGTCATCCAGCTCAAAGATTTCATCACTCCCGAAAATGGCTCCCCCAGCACCACCGGTGAAAACGCAGAAGGCCAGGGAGTCTGGACTGATACTGCGGAACAGCCGAAATGCCGGCAGGGAGCCGAGCCTGGAGGCAGCCAAGAAGAGACACTCGGTAACTCTGCTTGGCATCTGCTATTCAGTCATTGGAAACAAAGCATCGCATGAGCTTCAGACAGACTCGCACGCCATTTTTTCTTTTTTTCTACGTTTTCAGTGACCTGAAACACCCATCCATCTTACCTGTTCGTGCCTGTATGAAGAGCAGGCGGAGCGGTACTCCTGCTCTGTCTTGTGTGGCAAAAAACAATTAAAAAGTTTGGACATTTTCCCATATGGCAATCCAATTTGCTCCCTCCCATTGCCCTCAACATGCACCACACTGTCTGGCAAATCTGTACAGCTCACCACTGGCTGTGAAAGTAAAAAAAAAAAAAAAAAAGACAAAAAATCAATGTCTCATGTTTTGGTTGTCGTTCTGTCTTCGCCCTCTCAAACCTGTGAGCCTTACATTTCTTTCCAGCTCACGTCGTCCTCTGTCAGAGGATGGCAAGGAAAGAAAAGCTTATATATTATCATCGCTCTGATGATTTTTGCACATCTCTGTGTCACTTTCAAACTGATAACGCACAAAACATGACTGATTGCATACGCACATTGCAAATTAAATCACTCCTTTGAGGAAAAAAAGGGGGAAATTTATTGCCATCCATTTACTTTATTACAAACAGTCATTATCTCCCAAAATTAGAGATAAATGGAGTATAGAATAGGTTTGTGCACATGATTGAGAAACTACATCAAAATGACTAACATCAACGGAATTCTTCAGTTGTTCAGATTGGTAATAATAAATCATAAATCAGATGCAAGATTCTCCTCTTCCCCATCTGGATAGGAAGCTAAGTGGGGTTATAAACACATTGGTTCCTCCAACTGTGAGACCCCAGCAGGCAGTGAGCAGCCCGTCTCCACAGCTCAGTGCCTGACACAGTCAGATTTGCTGCTTTCATTTCACTGTTGGTATCATTAGGAGCTTGCACGCGTTTGGCACTGGAATGAAAGGAACTTGAGGAAAATAGACATGACAGCTTTCATCATTTCTCACCTTTTCATCTGAGTCAAGCTCTTGCATATATTGGATTAAATAGGCATGAGAAGAGGTGTTGCGTAGCTCTTACTGGCAGTGACAATTGTATCAAGATCAGATTGAGCTCAGGAGTAGGGGAAAAGTATTACGTGCACATCCAAACACATGGAGCCACTTGCACAGTCACTCTGGCACATTTTACCAGCACATTTTAGGACATATACTATTTATAAATTGACAACATTTAAATATTTCCTTGTTAAAAATCAAGGTGCGTATTGTGGCAACACTTTCCCAGTTGGTCAGAGAGTGGCAGCCACTATGCTGAAAAACCTCCTCATTATTCCGTACAAACTGCATGATTCTCTTTGCCTGCCTCTGCTAATTCTAACAAATAAACTTGGCTGCAGTTGTTTTTTGTTGCAGTAAGCTCACCTCTTTTCTGTCTTCTAAACTGTGTCTCTATATGCCAGTTCCTCTAGAGTAGTGCTTGAAATTTCTGCCTGAATCCATTTGGACCAGACTGGTCTGAACACACCAGCGGGCTCAGATTGGGTCTGGCTGCATTTGTCCGTAGTTAGCAAGTACACTAGGATCCCACTTTATGTTTGGAATAAAATATTTTGTGCTCAGAACACACTGAGCTCATATTTTCAGGCCGCAGTCAAGCTCTGCTGGGAGATTTGTCTGTTTTTATGTAGTGTTGGTCCACTTGCCGTTTCAGCTTGTGCTAACCTTCCGATGCTCTCTGTGCTCTTTCCTCTGCTTCCCCCTGCAGGAGCCCGTCTCTACCCCCGCCATTTATGAAGAGCCGCTTGCTGATTTCAAGGTTATTCATTTGTATTTAAACCCTCCTTCATATCCTCCAACCATCTTTCCTCCTCCTCTCTGTTACCCTCGTGGGTAAAAGGCATTCCTTCTACCTGACTTTTCCATTTTTCTCTACAGTGTAAAAATAATGAAGTGTATTTCTTTTTACGTGTTACACAGAGGCTCTCATCCATGACCATGATCAGGGTTTAAATTGAATCTATGTGTTTCACACAGAACGTCTTGCGCTTTACTGTTGCTGGCATGAAGTGGCTTTTAATGTAATCTAATTAGCTCGTGTACTTAATATAAGTGGCATTACTTTAAATTGGCTGCCTCAGAGTGACTTCGCTTCCGACCCTTTGTAACAGGGTGGGGTTTCCTGTCAGTTCAGCCAAACTGTTCTTCTTTTCCCAGCTTTATTTAGAGACCAGCTGCCTGTAAAGGCAGAGAAGAGTGACTTTGGATGTCAGGAAATTAACAGTTTTAATGTTTTAAAGTTTTAATTCCAACAGGGAAACTGTGGAACGCCTCGTAATGCCCTCATCACATGCCTTTTAGTCCGATTGTTTTAATCAAGAAATCAATATCATAAAAAACATTTAACAAACTGCAAACAAACTATGAAATAATCATTTTGAAATGCTCAGATAAACTGCAGCATTCACAAACAGTGTGCTCTTTTATGTAGAACTGAGGTTATCTGGCTATAGTTGATACTCCAAATGAACTAAAAAACTACACTACGTGCGATTTACGAGTTACTTTAACCACACCTCCCATAGTCAGCAGCTGATATGGCAGTTACTGAGATCTACTAAGCTGGTTGATATTAGCCAAATTTTAGAACTGTATAATTTTGTGAGACAGAAATATTTTCTTTTCTTTTTTTTACTATTTTAATGCAAGATCCTTTGTGTACAAACCTCTAAGGTTGGAGCTACTGTTGTTATTTAAACCCCATTCAACTTTCATTCCTATTATGATTGCGTGAACTCTGATATTCTACTGTATTCAGGTTATGTTCTATATTTACTGTAAAACTGGATCCTCAATGAATCTCAGCAAACATGCCTCCCTCAAACATCAGGATGATACTTCCATCCCATTCACTGCCATCTTCATCATCCATCCACCTGCAGTTAAGTAACCTTAGAGTGGTGATCCTATGTCTGTACCCGTCTCAGAGGGAGCTCGGGGACAGGAGGCCCCAGCCGAGCACAACCTCAGAGGAAGAGCAGGAGCGCGACACAGTGGCCTGCATGAGGGAAACCCACCTGGGCATCGAGCGTAAGTGCTCCAGCATGACAGTCAGCTCCACGTCAAGCCTGGAGGCTGAGGTTGACTTCACCGTCATCATGGACCTCCATTCCGGTGTGGAGGACTTCTCTAAGGGCATGTCAGAGCTGGGAGAGAGGGAACGCCAGCCCGAGGTTGGCCGGGAGGACTTTGAGGAGACGTCTAGATTCTACTCTGCCCGTCTAATGGGCTCCCGGGACAAGTCTCCCATAGAGGAGAAGCTCCCTGAGGAGGGAACACATCATGAGGTAGACTGACCAGTGTACTCATACTTCATCATCATCACTCACTGGATTCACCCTGCCTGGCTGGACTTGGTTCCATAACTACCTGGTTGCACAGTTTTATCATTTGTTTTTGTTTCAGTTTCAGTTTTCTATTGTTTGTTACTTCAGTTTGATGTAATTTTTAATGATTTATTTAACCTTTTTTTTTTTTAGTTTCATTGTTTGATTTTTTTACCCTGCTGCTGCTTCATTTGCATGATGTCATTAAGCCAAACAATTCAGTAAAGAACTGTATCAGTGTTGTTTCAGTGTTTGTTCAGATGCTTTTATCTGAGATATATGCTTCTTGGAGGTGATGCTTGATTTTCCCAAAGTCTTCTGAAGTGTTCTTGTGAAGAAAGAGTTTGTTGTTGTTTAAATTTGTTGTTTGTGTTTCACACAGCCTCCTGTGGCCAAGAAAGACCCCAGTGCTGTGAGCATGGCCCAAATGCTGAAGAGGTCCGACAGCAGGACGGCCACACATACAAATGGATCAGAGATCCAACCAAACACAGTGAATTTCTCACCGCAGGTAAAGCAACAAAAGGAACACAAGCATTGCTCACAAATCTTACTCTACTGTATACGTTATTGTGAATGCAAACATTACTGCCTTTTTATTTTCACTGTCCATCTTATTGATATTTTCTGCATAATACACAAAACTGGCTTCACTGTTTTAGCCAGCATGCAACATTATCTTTAAGGAAACTCTTAGCTTATATTAGGTATGAACTTTACCACTTTCAGTGAATCTAAAGTCATTATTTTATTGAGAAATAACATTTGTTATAGTGACATTATGTAGGGGTTGGTAATTTTGTGTGACTTTGCGCCCCTGCAGTTTCAAAGTATAACACCTTTGTTGTAAATACTCATTGCTGGTTTCTGTATTCAGTGTAAAATGCATGCTAACTGCAAATATAACTCTCAAGCATCATAATAACATATTGGGCCCTATTGTACACCCGGTGCAAACGCGGTGCACCAGTGGCGCAGGTGTCATTGCTATCGTACACCTGGCACAGGTGTCATTTCCGCCACAAGTGTACAATAGGAAATCCACTTCACGAGGAGTGGGAGGTCTGAGAATGAGCCAGTGTCCTGGCACGTTTGCTATCGTACACCCGGCGGAATGAGGTCAAATGCGGCCTGAGTTTAGGCCAGCCGAAACCTGATCTAAATGGAGGCGCAGACGTAAGGATACGGCACAATTGACCAACGTGCTCAAACACTTCTCCACAATCACACACACTGTTCTTTTCTGTTTTTGCCTCTCAGCAGTATGAAATAGTGTGCTTTGGACATATTTAGTAAAGTTATGAAGTGTACTTTGAAAACATTTTGTGTGTGTGATCCACGTGTGTGTGCATGCCTGCGTATGTGTGTGTTTGCCTGTGCAGGCGAAAATATATTGAAGAAATAGATGTGACAAAATATGGAAATGTTTGCCTTCAAAACCATTTTACTTAAGGGGAACTAGCTGAGAGTTGTCAGACACAATACATTCATTGAGCGTTGTCCCTGTCCGGCCGAATAAACGAATGAATGAGTGAATTAATGAATGAATAAATAAATAAATAAATAAACAAACAAATAAATAAAACCTTGTACTTCAGCCGTTTATGTTTGAGCTGGGTGTACGATAGCAATACGCCTGCGCCATTGGCGCACATCGGAACCATTACCGGTATACAACACTGGACAAACCCTCTGTGACGTCACCCACTGATTTCTGCCTGAGCAAAAGTGAAGCCTCAGAAATCTCATCCTGGGTGCTGCCATTAGCCTGCGCCTGACTCGGCCAAGAGCCCGCCTAAACGAAGAAAAACCAAATATGGGAAAAAAGGTGGGGCTGAGGCAGGGTCGAAGGACGGACACCACACCCACTCAGCTAACAGCCCCCGGCTAGCCATAAACAGGCTGTCAATCAACAAGGTCATGCCCTAATTTATGCAAAAATTGCTGAATTTTAAGCTTAAATATAAAATAAACCAATTAATTTTGAACCAGGCTGTAAATATGTTTATTTCTGCTCTAAAGTTGGCCATTTTACATGGGCTCCAATGAGAATTTGCTCCCTTTTGGAGACAGCCTCAATCGGCCAGTCGAGGAATTGCAAGTTTTTGTACTTCCTGGTTGGCGTCAATGTGGAAGTGGGGAGTTTGCCCCTTGGGCAGAACCAGTCTTGAAATGGAATGAGAGCAGATTCTCCGATTGGTTCATGCATTTTTGGACAGAGAAACACCCGTCAAACACCTATAAATTGATGAGAGGATTCTACACAGCTGATTGGACTACCTGCTGTGCCCCAGTGGCGCACTGGGTGGGGCAGAGCAGGATTCCTCTGCTGCTCCTGAAACAAGGTGGCAAAGGTTGACCTGGAAACTCCCCTTAATAAATTAAAACCCCTG
>JAPZDZ010000012.1:24159034-24176514 GCA_029783805.1 Acanthurus tennentii | reverse complement strand
TGGTAAAACGTCGAGAGCTCACTGAAAATGAAAGAGTCCACATTAAAGCACTTCATGATGCTGGATGGTCTCTGAGAAAAATAGGGACAGGTGGTCTAATAAATTTGTTAAGCACTGTATGTCAGTGTTGTGTTTAAAAACTGTTTTTAGTGGGAAAAAGATTCCCTCTATTCATATTTCTTTCTTTAGTTGTTTTATATTAAATGATGGAGGAAATTCCAAGCCAATGTCAACTCCTACATTTTTGTTTCAGTTTAAAAACAAAGAAAAACAAAAGTGTCAGTTCTCAAAAACACAAAAAGTGATTGTCATAAGTAAGATTCAAACCCTCTCAGTTGGAAAGGACACTATGAATGCAGTGACAGTTCATATTAAAAAGTAAAAAGAATTTTTGGCTGAAAACAAAAACACTGAGCTGAATGTGCCCTCCATGCTTTAAAGAATTGCACAGTCGCATAGTTGTTAAAATTGTCATGAGATCCACAGTTAATGTGATGCTGTTAATGACAGTCATGTCACCGTCTAAGAAAACCTCCTTTTTTTTTAAACAAGAGGCATATTTCTTATAATTTCTTGAGAAACTGTAACAATAAATTCCTTTCAGGGGACATATTATTGACTGTTACTTTTACACTCCATATTTACTGTTCCGACTGTGAATCACTAATTAAGAAAAATTCAAAGTAACAAGACCCGTGTGTCAGCATACTAGCTGTCTAGATTAAAGTCACTCTCTCAAATCAGCTTCAACTTGTTCCTCTGTTGCATTTGATTGATTCAAAACAACTCTATGACAGTTTAAGATGTGTGAGTGGAAAACAGACAGGGGTTTAATAGCCATGGTAGACACACGACACAGGGAGCAGTTCATCAGCTTTCACTGGGGTTATTGTGAGCAGAGTGTTTTCTTGTTTGCACCAGTGATGCGTTTAACTGGATACACTTGTGAAATATAGCTGATACCGTGTGACACTGTGTGATATCCCCCCCCGCCATGCTTCACTGTCTACACTGGGTCTTTTTCAAGTGGTGGGGGTGATAAGAAAAGAGCAGACAGTTAGCGTAAGAGAATCCAGACCTAAAACCACACGGTACTGCTGAGTGGAGGCTTCTTGGTTTTATGTCAGGCTGAGAGAAAAGTGCTGAATGCATAGTGGGCAACAATTGCCATCAGTTACACGGAGGCCATATCGCTGTGTGGGATGGCCAACAGTTAATGACACTGAAGCCGGAGGCCAATAGATTTGAAGAAAATTGCCCATTAAATGGAACCACAGTCCTACAACTCACCATAACCCTGAGCAGAGTAAGCACAATTAAAACAACTACCTTACATTAATTACATTGGCGCTCTGTGTATATAGCAATGATGACTGATGACTTATGTTATCTATATGACACTGTTAGCTAATGGTAATAGGTAGCTCTGCATTACAGTGAGTTCTTACCATATGCATGTATTATCAATGAACTTTTGGCCTTATACAATATAATTATACCAAGCACAAAGCAATGAGACTTGTTCTAGCCTATTAAACATATCCATGAGGAGCAAAGGGCTGCCATTGTACACCCAGGGACCGACCCTCAGTGCTAGGGTCAAGGTCACCAACAGGAGAATTTACTAATATCTCCATGTTTTTGGTAGATGGGGATACCAGAGCAATCAGAGGAGCAATACATCAGCAGAACTAAATACCTGCATTCGTGCACTAGGCTCTGTGTTTCCACAAACAGCTTATCCCCAGGGACAAAATAGCTCTCATGTGACTTGTTCATTGTGCATCTTGCAGTAGGAGGCTCTGCAAGGAGGGAACAAGTGGTGTTGCATGCCAACACAATGGATCTTATAGAGAGTTAAATCCTCAGTATCCCTCCTGTGGAGCCAAAAGCGTTCTTAGCCATTCACCATCATCGTCTATTCTTTTTTCAAAGCTTCATATGACAACTGGAGAGGCACTTTGTCCTTACCGATATTACAGAAAAAGCACGGAGCGGCTCTTCGCACAAGTGTTCACCATTTTAGTCTGAAAACTAATGGAAGAAAAGGCACATGAGGTCAGATACAGTTAGGAGTCAACCAAGGTGCAGCAGTGGTGAATAACAGATGGAGGTTTACTATTAACAGGTTGCAGTTCTCCTCCTGTCTTCACTCTTCTCTGCCATGGCCCAGACAGCATGTCTGTGTGACAAGCCCATTATGTGAGGAGACATTTCCCACCTCCATCCCGAGAGAAGCCAGTGTGTGTGCATGTGTGTTTGTGTGTATGCGTGTTTGTGTTTGTGTGCGTGTGTGTGTGTGTGGGGTGGGGGGTGGGGGGGTATCAATAATTCAGGTGTGAGATGAACACAAGTGCCACTCCTTTCATCCCGGCCTCACACTGGTTTAATGGACACAGCAATAATTCCCCTAAAAGGAGGCGATTATTTTTGAACAAGGCGAGATGGCTGAATGCACTCATGTAATCCCAAAAAACACAGGTGTGTATTTTGGGTGAGATCAAGCCTCTGAGGACAGGGGCTGTACAGTGTTGATCCTCCCTACTCTGTGACAAGATGAAAGAGACAAATAACATCAGTCACAGAGCAGCTATCACGGGCACTGTGAAGTGGAAATGGCAGGAGAGAGCCAGGTCCAAAGTAAAAAGGCTGTTTTTGTTATTTCCTTACATTCTCTTTGAGACGTTGTTAACAGATGCAGACGTTGCCTTTTTGTACGCTTCGTCACAATCAAAAAGGCACTTGAAAGCCCCGTTTTGATGTTTTATTCAGACATATTTTGTCTTTGATCTGTTTGATAAATTCTACATTGTGAGAGCAAACTGTCACAATCCAAATAATGAGTCACAGAAAAAGGCAAGAAAAAAAATTATGCGTCGAGAGCAGCGGGCTTTGAATTAAGTGTGGGCCTGAAATGTGGAGCGAGTTTCTAATGGCAGCAGCGGGAACCTCGTGCTCAAATGGTAAAATCATGTTAGTTCGCTGTCTGCGTAAACACACTACCTCGCTAATGCCGTCGAAGAAAAGCGGTGCACTCATAAAAATTCAACATACAAACAATATGCCTAATCACAGATTAGATTCTGATTTGAGAGTTTCAGACAGGACCCTTCATGAATACTTAGTGATTCTGAGATGCCATGGCTGATTGGTAGCATGACTGCAGGGCTGAGGCCTGTATCCGTCTCTACCTAATTAACAGGGTAAATAAAACAGGCTTGTGAAAATAGGGGTTAAGATTCTATCAGTGGAATTACTCAGCCATGAGACCACAGGAAGAGAGATCGTCACAAGCTTACGGTGATTTCACCATATAATTAGTCTCAGCTCAGGCCTTCTATACACAGAGATTATTGCCTCAGTGCACACACAGCTCGCTTAACTCACCATTTCAGCAGCCATTCACTTCCAAATACCAGTCAACTAAATGGAAAAGTAACTGTGGAAAAAGTACTGCAGGGTATCTGTTTGATATTGTGTTTGCCAGCCTCGGTAGGCTCACAGATAAGGGGAGTCGTGTTTGCGTTGCCATTCCGACCTTTATTGACCATCATCGACCTACCTGCAGGTGATGTTTCTAATCATAATTGTATCAAAACGTCAGTGTTGCTAACAGTGCTGCAGGCGTGAGGCTGTAATGCGGCGAGCGTGCGGAGAACGAGGCGAGGTCAGCATATCCTCTGAGCCGGGACAAGAGGTGGGACCTAACTTCAGGTGTTGATCTATGCTCTTGACTGCTTTAAAAACCCTGAAGTGTACAGGGAGGAGGGGCTGTCTGAGATAAATTGAAAGGCTGTCTCTCCTAGGGTCCCCCACAGTGTGCTGCGCTGGAGAGAAACGGCCTTGTCAGCGGCATAAATCAAGCCCAGCTGTGCAGCGTGGACACAGGACGCTAAAACCTGCCGAGCGCAATGCAACTGTGGCACAACTTCTCAGATGTCTGCTTCATACAGCATTATGACGACGTAATGTCCTCTTTCTTGTAAAGTTATCGCAATCTAGGTAAACAGTCAATGAGAAAGCACAAAGAAGGTATGCGCTCTAAATTATTATTTTTCTGTTGGGTACAGGGCATATATTTTGGACTGTTCTGTGATATCGATGTATTTGGATTTAGATTTTTGTTGTACTCAGATGTACCAATGACTCACTTTGTCACATGGACCAGAAGCTGCAGCAAACGATAACGACTGACACAATGTCACAGCAGCTGTTAAATAATCACAGATTTTAATATAAAGGATATGTGGGCAATAATACAACATTTTTTTGCAAAGGTTAGTTGACTTTAACTGAAAAATTTGTGATGTGTTAATTAAAAAGTCATAATGACTAGACAGATTTAGTACAGACATTAGACAGAAACTGTTATTTCAGTTATTTTTGCTTTTCTACTGGAAGTTCACCAGGTCCAACAGCTCTGCATGTTTCATCTTGATTTTCCCTTAGTAAATGTGTTGTTTTAATATTCATATGAGTCACTGTTGTGACTCCTTACACTTCTACAAATGATGACAGCCATGATTTTTGCAGGCTATAGACTTATTTTTTATTTAAAAAAGAGAGTTTGGGACAACTATTCATAATTCCTTAGTATCCGAAAATTTTTTGTCCATCTGGTTGCTCTGTAGGAAATGATTACTGCCGAGGTAATTTGAAATAAAAAAGCTTTGTACAACAAAACTTAAAAGTCAAGACAGAGTCGACCTAATGACACCCCTTGCAAAAACATATTTGATATATAAAGCCAGCTGTGCTGAAGATAATCCTGCTGCTAGAATAACAATTACCTCTTCCACCTAACCTGAATCTAAATTCATACAGTTTCTAGACAACGACTTGTTATAACTCTGGTGATCCCTTGACTTTTCATCTAGTGGTGAAAATGTAAATATTTTTTCCACATGGGATCAACACTTCCGTAAGTCTCAGCTGTGCTTTGTGACTTAGAATGTTAACATACTGAGCAAACTTTGACATTCACTCACAGAAAACCTGACTGCTGTTGTCTACTTGGATTCATAACTCTAACGCGGCCAGAAGCAACATAACACTTTAACAAAACTGACATCATGAATATCAAAAACATGCATGACACTGCTTTATTTTTAATTCAGCCACGACCTGATAAATATTGTTTATTTTCCACAACACAGAATGTCATAAATAAAACTACAATAAACTGGTGTGCCACAAAACAGAATGAAATGCTTTATGAACAGTTTTTCTCTTACATCTGACTGTTTTTCTGAAGATTGGGCAGCTAATGTGTCAAATCAAACATGCAGTGGATGCTCTTGTGTTTCGGTTTTGGATCTACATTGCTAAAGGACAGGTTCGGAGAGTTGTGGACTTCTGTTGCAAGATGGCAGTTGGTTGCCTTAGAAATAAAATACAGGTAAAAAAAAGAAAAAAGAAAAGAGCTTCGAGTTGTGCTTTAAATATGTCAGTAAGTCTGTGCTTAGCCTGATCACATGATGAAAACTGCCTGGTAGCCAAAAAAAGAAGCACAAATCACTGCCTTACTGTTAGAAGTTAATAGGGAGCTCGATTACAGTTTACCTCACCAGTCTTTGAGCTGTACAAAAGCACTGTACCTTGCAGACAATTACCATCAATTGGGTAGAAACTGCCTGCCTGACAGGGATCTTTTCGAGGCGTCAATCACAGCTCAAAAACAATAGAACAAGCGCCTTTATGACCACTCCTGCAGGGAGCTCTTGCTTTAAGACGGAGCAAAGGGCTAAGAATGACTGACACAAAATAAGCACTCATTCTCTAAGTCTTATCAAAGGCCAGCTCTGTAACAGAAAATAGGGTTTTGTGCTGTGTTTTTTTCTATTCATCTGCGTTGAATGGAGTGAGTTGCAGGGAACACTTGAACTGATTTTTTTCTTTCAGTTCACTTTGTATTGACACTTGTCTCCAGGGCAGCAGCATTAAAGCTTCTTTGGCAATATTGTTGCTTTATAAAAACACGTCCAGGGGACAGGGGTGCTGAGCTGCGACACAAGTACTAATCTCTTCCTCTATGAAATGCTCACTACCGCTCCTGCTCCAGCATGTTTTACCATTATGTAAGCAGGGAAATGGCAAGGCTGGATTTGTTTGATTCTTTCCTTTCCTTTCCTTTTTTTAAAACTTTTGATGGACACAGCAGGCTTGAACACTTGTACACTATACTAACAGTACTAGATTTAATTTTCATAAAATTGAGATAAATGAAAAAAGCACTTAGGATACTAATACTGTTAATTGTTCTAAATATATAATATACACATTTATATATATTTTATACAAAAACCAAATGAGTAAACTATCTCTTATACTATACAATGTACTGTCTGAGGATTTCAGTGCAAATGAACCTTCACAGAATAAATGTTGTGTAAAAAATGTCCCTTTTTTCTAAGAAGGTGTCTTAATGAAACAGGCTGAGAGAAAACGTGTTAATTCCCACCTGTGGACCATGTTGTGATTGTGCTGGTAATTGCATTGTGAGGATAGGGAGTTTATCGGCCGGGGCTGCAGAGACGTCTGTGTATGTACTTCCAGAGGATTCCTTTAATCACAAATTGCTCTCCCGGTCTGTTCCCTTTTCAGAGATATTCATCTCTTCCTACGTGCTGAGGTATCCCTTCAGGAATAAAGAGCACACACATGTTCCGCAGGAAATTGTCAGAGGAACCAAGATGGATTACTCATGCTGCGCTGGCAGATACTCACTTTGAAAAATGATATCAGCCATAGTCTTCCAGATAAAAATAATCCCGGCGAGCAGTCCACAGGATGCAGACGGGTAAAGAGGGTTCTGACCTAATCTCAGCAAACATCTCAGAATTCACTTTATCTCTGGTCTCAGATTTATTTGAGTTGAGTCAGTCAGCACCAGATTCTTTGCAGAAGCATATTTTACAATTCCCCCTCCTTCTGCAGAAAAAGGAAAAACTGCTAATATAGCAGATGTACAGTTGGACTTATAGATGACTGAACATATATAGGACTAATTGATCCAGGTCTTAATGATTAAAGGATGGACTCTGTCTGTGAGTGATGCGGTGGGATGTCAGAGGTTTGACCATAATGCTTGGAGGCAAATTGATCCACTAATCACCTTGATGGTCTCTAAATACAACAATGACAAAATCAATTAATGCCTGTGATCATGACTGACAAGCAAATTCCCACGCACGGTCTGTCCGTCTGGGAGGTGTCCTTCAACATACACCACCTTGACCAGAAGTCCAAGCGGCACCAAAGGCATGTTAAACTGTGAAGTTTAAATTTTCAGTATATCCATAAATATCACATAGCCTGTTCTGAGTGGGTCTTTTCTCCTCGCTCAGTCTCTCTTCTTATACTGTGCATGTAGAGACAGAATGGAGGAGTTATGCAGAGTTACACAATTCTCAGTGGTTCAGTGAAACCTCTATGGGCAGAGTCAAAGTCCCATCATTTTACTGGCTAAGTGGCAACTTGGCAGCTTTGCTACTTATAACATTTTTTAAGACACTGTTGGCAGCTGTTTATTGTAAAAAACTGAGCAGCAAGTCCGTTGCATATGTTATATGTTATGTACAAATGTATAGTGTAAGTGTGCTTGTATTGTATCTGTGGAAGGGGTGCACTCTCTTAATCTATTATTTTACAGTGCTAAACCAAAGACATCTATTCCAATTGCTGATTATCCAAAGATATGGAGGTAGCACACACAAAACTTGAGGGCAAAGTTAACAATTCTCAATTTCACCAATTTATCATGGCCATGTCAACCAACATACTAACTTTTTAGCCTGGTGGCCTTAATTAGATACTCTGATGTTCTTGTATTGTATTTTAGGAACAACATTAATGATTTGCTGTGATATTTAAGTTTGTAAAACATACAAGTCAACTGACCATTTGTTTATCCCTGAACCAAGACCTGCCAAACTTTAAGTTGTTGTACATTTTACCATTTGAAATCTGTTAATTAGCAGATTTTATAATCCTTAACAAGCTAGTTGTTAAAGCTACAGAGCTTTATGACATCCAATGCTTCAAGATGACTTGTATAAAAATAGAACAACTCAAAAGGTTCTTATATATGCACTTGACAGTTATGTAATACTGTTTTTAAACTTTGCAGAGCTACTAACTTTGGACTTTAGCTTGGAGTGAGAATTGCAAATATTATCTGAAAAGTTAACATGACTGATATCACCATCATCAACTAAACCAGAGAGACTTTAACTGTATTAAGTTGGCCTGTTCATACATATGTGTCTATGTATATATCTATGTGTTAGAGCAGGCCTGGACTAATGCTAACGTTAACAGGTAGAAAACGTTGAAATAAAGAATCAGATTTGTTCATATCTTACAGGTAAAACTTAGTTAACACTAGAAGTATACTTAAAATAACATAAACTAACAAAACTGTTCTTGTGAGTCATTGTTTTAATATAACCTGTAAACAAAGAAATGTATTAAAAATTGCTTCTAGACCTGAAAGTGGTAAGATTTTATTTTACTTCCCCAAGTATTATGTTAGTAAGTCGGGCATGCTAATGTTATGCAAGCTTACACTAGAGCAGATGAACATAATGTTTAATCAAGTCCTACTTTGCTCTTTTTTTTATTTTAAAGGTAAACAAACAGATATGAGCCAAGCTCTTTGTGTAGGCAGCATCACTCTTCCTCCAGCCCTGCACACACTGATCCATCATGCAGAGAAATCTAAAGCTTGACAGGCGTGTTGCCTTGTTGTTAAGCTTTATTGGACAGACACTGTTTGTCAGCTGTCAACTGAGCCTGATCAGGTAGCAGGATTAGTGTTTACATGATACTGTGACTCATTATACCCTATCACTCTAAACATTTTTAAACTCGTAAAGAATGTCTTAAGATCCAAGCTGTCTAAGGAATACAAGACAGAAAGCACGACTCTACAACTGGCTATCTCCTCTTCTGCAACCCAACAGATAATATACATCTCCAACACAGACAAATGCCTGTGATCTGACCTTGCTGGACCACAGTGAGCAATGTGAAGATCAAGTGCTACTTGTTCATTGAATCCAAATACATCTGACTAACACAACATTGCCAAACACATGGTGTGCAGCCCCCCCCTGCTAAGAGACACAAATTTATGAAACCAGTGATTCATATTCATCAACAGTGAAGTGCCTGGAGCAGCCCATAGCCGAGGGTTGGACAGGCAGCATAAGAAACAAGGCAGAGGAAAAGCTAGTATTTTAAAGCCTTGCAGTCTTTATAAAATTTAATCAAGCCACATTAAGTCATCTGTGTGGGTTGCTTGGGCTGCAGTAGCTGCCATTTATGTTCAAATTACTCATCTTAGCTTATAGCTTTTCAGGTGCTACTTGCAGCCCCTTCAGCATCATGCACTTCATGGTCATAAATGAATAAATATAATACAATATAAATAAATATAATAAATGATCACTTACATACTTACAATCAAGACTGACTAATTTTCTTTACCTCCCTTGGAAAATAGAAATGGAGGACCATGGCTCTGCCAACGGAGACTCAAAGCAACCAATGAGATTTTTTTATGCCTATTGAGCAGCTCTAAGTATGACACAAGTTTGGATGAATAAAACATCTTGAATATTATATCCTCTGTGCAGATGTAAGTGCTAGCAGGCACCTCTGAACAGTGTCAAGTATTGTCAGCAGTTGCAAGGTTTAGCAAAGCTCTGATCATTAGTTTGCTCTTATTCTCAGACAAGGGGAACCTCACTGTTTAATATGGCTTTTCTAGCTCCAGCGAGGGTGGAGAGGTGTAGGCTAAGACAAAATGAAAAGCCCCAGTCAGCCTTGTCAGGAAGTAAACCTTTTCCCCAAGGTAAAGTAATGAAATAAGTCTTTCTGGGCACATAAGCTCTCAGTATTTCAGGCCTGGCACGCTGCTAACCTCCACACGGAGTCACAGCTCCACTTCACAAGCAGATGTTCAATTAGAGGCAAATGAGGAAATTAGAGATCTGATGAGCAAAAAATGTGAAGTGACATTTAAACATGATAAACAATGTTTTTAATAAGTATAACAGCATGCAGGCTAGGAACGAGGAGACTGAAATAGCAGTGCTGGGCTGTCCGTCCACACAGAGCATTTAATCACCATCTTTATTAATACACCTGTTTCCGTACAGGGCTTATTAATTCCAAGTCTTCATAAAATCAAGCCCCGAAACATTTGATGAGTCTCTTATTAAAAATCTCCTTGAAACTGAACAAAGGCATCATGGAAAGATAAGACGATACGCGATAAGTAAATGAATGCAAAGTTCGCTGCTATGCCTCTTCCACAGTGTTGGTGTTCTCCTGACGCTGATTATTTCTGGAGTGTGTCTGGCAGAGCAGATGGGCCTATAAATGGAGATCACTCTGCGAGACATCTCTTCATTTACGTGACAGCCATGCTTATTTGCTCTGCCAATGTAGGAGGGATACATAATATGCAAGAGGGACAGTGTACCAGTGGGTCATGACTACAGATGAAATCTGGCCAATCCAGCAATATAGTGAGTCTTGCTCTCTACAGACTAATGGACTAATCAACATCCAGGCCACATATGGATGCCCTTCTGTGTCTTCTCACTTTAACTCAGTGAGACACTTAAAAAAAGTTGGTGTGTTAAGCTCGCACCTACAGCTCGGACTCTAACAGACACAATTTAAAGTAATGAACACACCTAGCAGATGATTTCCTGCTCCGGGCATGAAATGAGTCAGAGAACATCCTGCAATAGTAATTTCTCATGCTCACAGATTCATATGCCACGCTTGCTCCTCAGCGTGTGTGTCAATATTTTGGCAAAAGTAGAAAGCAAATTCAAAAGTGTATATCTGTGCTCAATTTGTGACAAGTGATAAAAAAAGAAATGTGAGAGCGAGCAGGGGCTGAGACTTCCAATTTCCCCGCGGCGTTTGATTTTCATAAAGTAAATTGCGCAGACTTTAGAAACAACTGGACCATCATGTGTCAAGCTGCTCAGATGCACCCAATTTGAGATTTGATAGTTTTTTTTGATAGTGTTTTCCTTCGGTGCTACACTGTGGCTCAGCGGTTGGCACTGTTGCCTCACAGTAAGAAGGGTCTCAGTGTGAGCATAGCTGAAGCCTTTCTGTGCATGTTCTCCTGGTGTTTGCATAAGCGTACCCCACCATCAAAAACATATAAGGCTTATTATCCTGACATTATAACTGGAGTTCATGCTTATCTCAATACAGGATGTGGGTTCAACGCAGATTGTGCTTTCAACCCCTGAGAAGAGTGTCTGATTATAAGAGGATCTCTGTGATGAGAGAATCACATCAAATCTGTGATGATCACTGGGTTGTTTCTACGAGTGAAGCCAGAGGCCAAACAGCAGTCTTCTCAGTGAAAGAACCCACAATCTCTAACACAAAAGAAGGTGTGTAAGGTCAGGAGATCAACCAAGAGCATTCTGCTGGTTTTTCTCTGGGCTGTGCTCCATGATTTCATCCCCCAAGGTCAGACTGTTAACTCCACTGACTGTGGCCTTCTAAGGCATCTGAGGGAGAACATTCTGTGCAACAACCTGCACTGTGTTGTGGTGGTAACTGCTCTCCAACATGACAACGCGTCTGCTCACAGCAATGACACAGTTGTCGCTCACCAACCCCTTTCTCACTGGCCTTGGCTCCCTGTGGCTTCCCTCTGTTCCCAAAAATGAAGTTGAAGTTGAAGGGTCGCCGTTGTGACACTGTGAAGGAGATCAAGCGCAAATCGCAGATGGTTGCTGACACACTTACAGAATGGGACTTCCAGGAGGCGTTCCTCGCATGGCAGGACCGCTGGGAACAGAGTATCACTACATAAGGGGGCTACTTCGAAGGGAATAGCTGCCAGATTTAAATCAGGTACTGCTTATGCTTTTTTTAGGCACAGACTCCCAACCAAGGTCACAAGGATTTGTTGGGAAAGTGGAGAATAAAAGTCCTCTGTTGATGTTTTGAGGCTACAGGGCTTTGATGTGACAATTTGGGTTTTGACAATTTTAAACTTATCCTGCACACAAATGCTTTTGACATATCATGTCCAAACCACAGCCACCAGTCAAACCAGTGGTGCCAGACATTCTTGCAGTCTGGCCAGTAGACACCGGTGCAAACATTTACTCTTGAGCTTGATCATTGTGGTGTTTTCCGTCTCCCATGGCTGTGCTGACCGATTGTCCAAGAAGCAGTTCTTTACTTACAATGTGTGATACAGAATTAAAAGCATTGTAAATGCACTTTTATAAAACAGTGTTGATCTAAATGAAAAGGGAGTGTTTTCCCACAACCAAACCAGGCATTAAACAAGACTGCTGGTTGGCCATTCTGATGCACATGGTCTGGCTTGGCATGACTCAGTTGTACTGGGTGCATAAGCCCAGCACTGCAGGGATTTGCATTTCCATCAAAACAGGACCAAGGTGAGTCTTCGACAGATGCCTTGAGTGAATCCTGACTTTTTGCAAGTATTTTCCAATCACACAGTGGGCAGTTAAGCTGTTTACCTATAGGAGGTGAGCTGTTTGCAGAGTGGCAGTGAGAGTCTCGCTTTAATTTGTTATTTGAAAGCCTTTTTTATTAAACAGGCAGAATTGTTGGGTTTTCATCAGCAGTAAGTTAAAACAACTCAGCATGATGAAACAGATGATGAAAATAAAGCAGATATCTGAAAGTATAAATGAGGAAACAGGAGAGAAACTTAACTTCAAACCAACGATTCAGTTTGAAGCTACAAAAGTACTGAGAGCTGAACACAGTGAGACTTTTAAAATCACATTTCTCTCCTTTACAGAAATGAGTTGGGTCTCATATCACACGCTTGTTCCAGGTTGAAAAGGGGGGGTCCTCAAGTGTTTTTCTCAATCAGCAAGGCATGCCAATATAAGAAATAAAAAGTGAAATTACTATTTTTCTAAAATTCAAACTATAAAATCTTTACACCTAATTTTAACTTCCAACTATCTTTTTCTTACATATATGGTGAAAATAAGCCATTTCCACATGAAAGTGAAGTGAAGTTGCAAATTACAAACTAATAGGAATGTGCTGTAGTAGTTTAAATTGTGTTATTTCCAATCATTATGAATGCATCTTACAAAAGAACATTAACATTTTTTTAAATTGCAAGGCCAATTTCCAGTCACATAACAGAGAAGTTTTTTGACAGCTTTAAATAGACAAGTCATGGTATATAATCTTTAAAATGAATGATATTGGGTAAGTGCTATGGGTGAGGGTTAGGGACTGTACATCTCCAGCAGTTAGAACAACTAATCTTGGGTATAAAAAGAGCTAATAAAACTTTGGACGGGTATTGCCTTGGCGACAGGCTTTTTTTTGCTTCTGCACAGAGATTTCACTGATGATTACACTCCCAAGAATATAACGACTGGAACAGTAAAAACTGGCGCACCCTTTTAGAATGTTCACAACTCTAATCTAAGATGTGTAACCATACCTAAAATAAATGAGTGAAGAAACAGAGAAAGTTTGAAACATAGAAATACTGTCAGCTTTAAAAAACAAAAAACAAAACTGAAGATCCACGGCTCATGTCAGGTGCCAAATGAACCTTTAAAATATCTTAAAATACCATCAACACCATTATGGTCCATATAGAGCAATCGCATAACCATTTTTTTCCCTCTCAAGTCGCTGGAATCATCAAAGCACACGGTCCCTGGTAGCAGGGACGCCTCAGTATGCAGTTATTTTGGGCAAGCAGAGAAAGTTTTTAATTTTAAAACTAATAGATAAGAAAGAAATGAAATATTCAACTTCTAAATTGAGTTTCTGAATGTCACAAGTGCTAATAAAGTTAGCTGGCTCTCCTCAGTTTTCCGAGAATGTTAATGAATTATTATTGAATCTAAAATCCTTTAATAAATGTCATTTAACTGCTATTCAGCCATACGCTTCAACTAGCTGAAGCATTTGGTATTTTATATAAATAATTCTATCAATAAAAAAGAACATTTTTTTGATAAATTAGATGTCATTTGTGTTGTGCACTTATGGACACAACAGGAGCCCAACTGGCATTTGAGCTGGGCAGCAGTGTGCCAGGTTCATTTTTTTCCTTGAAGTGCCATCCCCCCTCAGCAATTTTAATACACACAAAGGACTCCATTTTCTGCTTCCCCAGGAAATCTACAACCACCACTGGGGCTCCTGTTTTCCCCAGTTTTGAAAACCTTTTTTAAAAGGTATGATGCATAACCTTGAAAAAAAAAAATTACCATATAGTACAATAAGAGAAAAGAAAATTTTAGCATAAATATTTGCATGACATTGCCATATCTCCAGCCTATTTTAGATGTGTGACCTTTTGGACTGCGCTTTACTAAAAGGAATTGTCATGCTGGGGGTGTGCTGAACTTCTGACTGTCATTCAACTTGCAGGAGAGGAGGAGAGCCAAGTGTGAATGCTAAAGAGGAAGAAAAAAAAATGTGTTAATCTGATTTATTTTCTGAACTAAGCATTATTATCCTCCATCTTTTGTAATGTGCACCAACATACACAAGAAGCACCTGAAAACAAAAGCAGGGGGATTTGTTCCAGTCACACCCAAAGCACT
The DNA here is from genome assembly GCA_029783805.1 of Acanthurus tennentii. Taxonomy (NCBI): domain Eukaryota; kingdom Metazoa; phylum Chordata; class Actinopteri; order Acanthuriformes; family Acanthuridae; genus Acanthurus; species Acanthurus tennentii. Next base: position 24,161,902 of record JAPZDZ010000012.1, on the reverse strand, counting down.
TTAATGCCTCCCTGCAGGGGTGAGCACCTTCTTTCAAAGGACCGAAAGATCCTGCACAAATATTTGCATGGCTGCCAAAGGCAATATAAATAAATACTAAAGGTCTTTAAAAGATGGAGGTTTAATGCAGGAGGGAGCAACATCAGGGCGTCAGCACATCCTCGGGCGCTCAGGAGAGGACAGTTGATTGAGTGTGTCTGCTGTGAGCAGCCTAACAAACTTGATTTCTTCCTGCTAGTGACATATTGAAATGCATGTTTTTTAGGCTGCTCTCCATGGCTGACACGGCCCACTTACACGCTCATCAGCAAGACCTGCTCTGCTCTGCGCTCTCAGCTGCTTTGTTCCAGCTGATGTCATCTAAACCTCGTCCCTGCAGGGTTGTCTGGGGTAGATAAGACACCCCCTCCTCCTCTTCCACTAGTCTCCTGCAGAAAAAAAAAAGGGGGCCGCTGCTATGAAGATGGATTACCCAGCTGGTGACACTAGTTCCCTTTTCCGTCGAAGCCACAGCGGAGTGCTAACGCAATTAAGGCAATTAATCTTCAACAAAAGGGGTTCATAGCTACCTCTTATGAATTTACACCTTTTTGCACAGGTGCATAGTCAAACAGACCTGCTCAGACATACACACCTATGCAGACTGTATATGCAAAGAAACATACTTTTTATATCTAATACAAAGGAAAAGCATGATTATAACAGGGACATCTAACGTGACACAACTATATGTTTACTGGTTTGCATCACCGGCCTGTTTTCACTGAAGTCTTGTGATTATTTTAAAGAAGCAGCTGACCTACAGGCAGGACAGCTATGGGCAGCCTGTTAAAGTTGCAAGACAAATGTTTTGATGATAACAATAACAGATGCTGAGCGTTTGTACCGTGCGGCACACAACACAGGAGCGTATGTGAATATGTCACAGTTAAGAGAAAAGGGAGATAATAGGAAAGAGACTAAGTGGAAGCTGTAATCAGCACATTTAAAGGCTCTGGCATGTGTTTTCAAGCTCTGTACACAGCTACTCCACCGCCTAGCGAGCAGTGCAGTCCGTCATCATGGCAATTTCCAATCTGTGCTACTTTCTTCTTCATTTTGGAGCAGCAGCACAGGTGGCCTAAGCCAAATATCATTTATTTAGAGCAAATTAAAGCATTAAAAGATATTTCTGAACATCAATAAGACTTTTAAAACTTCTAAAATGAAAACAGTATTAAAGGAATCCATCTGCCAACTGCCCATTATCATGACTCCTTTGGTGCAACAAAGCTCAACTAAATAGCTGCAGTACTTCTGAAACAAAGGAAGTTCCCCAATTTAAGGGAATCATGACTGATTCATTAATAGTACTTTAATGTTGAATCATTCACTGTTTATTACAGTTGGTCATTATGTGATTCATGGTTAGGAATATGCGATAACTCTGAGGGACAAGAGACAAAACAAAGTATCACAAAGCCTCTATTAAACATTGGGACAGACACTGCCTTTTCATTTATCAAACCAAGACGACGTGCATTCACGCTAGGCGAAGACAAATGTGAAATCAATCTAAACTATGAATTCAAAATGACGGAATCGAAATGGTCCAGGTACTGAGAGGTTGAAATGTGTGATGGAAGTGGCACGAGGCGAGTGAAGGGCACCGGCAGCGAAACCACTATGCAAATTCCCCGCCACTTTGTTTGACAAGCAACAACACCGCTTTGTATATATGCAAAGCCTGGCAAGACACTGTGCACACAGCCCTGCTGTCAGAGCACAGTCATGCCAGAGCGGTGACACCCAATGGATGACCCCTGTCTGCAATGAGGCTACTGGGCCAGACTTCACACTTCACTCGGACGGACACACACAAACAGCAGCAAAAGTTAGCACATGTAGCACACATCGCATCCTGGGGTCAAATGTGGCAGGAGGCTAAGATCACCCTCTGTTCCTCAGACACTTGGAAAGCAGTCAGAAGTTAAATAATTTGATTTCTGGAGCCTTTATCATCCCTGCTGAGGTGAAAAGTACTTGATTAGCACTTTGGATACACACAGCAGGCCTTCTGTTTGGCCACCTCTAAAGATCTGGAGATGGAACACAGCAAACCTTATTAACCACTACCCAGTTAGACTTCAAGCTACTATCTTCTCTTCTCTTATCTGGTCTGTGAGTATTCCTACCACATCGACATCTCTGCTTAGAGAGATGCATACAGCATCACATAGAACAATAAGATATGCCACAGTGACTGTGGCCTTTCGGTGCACCTTGATTCAGCACTTTTGGGTTTCTAAAAAATCTCTGCTTTTGTCTGACTGAATAATAAATGTTTATAAAAACCACTGCTTTAAATAGTATTCTGCTGTTATGGAGGCATTTTTGAAGCATTTGTGGTGTACTTATTGTTTCATAAGTGACAGCAGAGAAGTGTCGGTAAAGGAAAGGTCCCCAGCTGGAGTCAAACACAGGAATGCTGTCGTATGAATAGCATGTAAGCCACTGGGCTGCTGAGTCCCCATTATATATGGGACAATTTTGAAGGAGTGACAAAGCAACGACCCCTTGTGCACAAATGTTTTGCATTAGAGTAAAATGGCTTTCAGACCAAAATCCACCCTGTATTAAATACAAAGAGAAGAGGCTGCTCCAGTAGGAATGAGCTGTTTCTGATAAAGACAATGTACACATAATACAGACAGAACCAGGAAGAACAAGTCTGCAGGATCCACAAATTTACAGGCATATTAGATGTCAAGCATCCCACAGTTCAGTGCACAGTTTATAATACTCTGAGTTAGAATTTTACAACACTGTAAAGTTGTCAAGGTTGCAATCATCTTATCTTCTGCAGCTACAAAAGTAAGATAAACAGGA
>JAPZDZ010000012.1:24124879-24135185 GCA_029783805.1 Acanthurus tennentii | reverse complement strand
CAACAACAACAACAACAACAACAAAACAAGGTTTTGCAAACACATCAGAGATCACAGAGGTTCCTAAATGAATGGACTTGTGGTTGACTCATCTATGAACAAAAAGCTTTGTGGAAATAAGGCATTAATAAGTTTCGGGCTCTTTAGAAAGTTGATTGATGATTAACAGTGAGGATAAAAAGAAATTCAAAATGTCCTTTGACAGGAGGGACTCCTCTGTTTCTCTTGCCCACTGCTGATTGTATAAAGTATGACCACATGTGCATTTGTGAATCTGTGTATCTCTGTGTGCATGTGGGTGCCAGTAAGAAGCAGATAACATTACAAAAACATACCCTATGTTTTATTCAACATGAGGCAACAGAAGGTGTGATAAAGCCTGGATTACTTATTCTTGCATATCTATTGTTATTTATTCATTTTTGGCCTTCACACTCACATCTGCATTCCACTCTAATCTGTAAAAATGTGTTGCTGCAGGTTTGGTAAGTGATATGTGTGTTGCAAATCAAGGATACACTTGATGATCCTTCATGATGTCTTTATTGTTATGTGGCGTTCTAAGTTTTAATGAAAATACTGTACAACCAACTAATTTAAAAACGCTGCTTCTTGCAGCAACATAAAGAGTTAAAGAGAGTAGAAACTTAAACTCTGCCAAGTATATATATATGTATATATTTTTTAAGAAAAAACAATCAAGATGAAGATATTGTTAAAACCAAATTACATTGGGGAATTTCTAGTTATCACATCAAACAAACCATCAAGCCCAAACAGGTAAAGCAGCAGACACATTGCCTTCCGTGTGAAAATTTAGCAGTGAAATCAGTAAAAGCTAATTAGAATCAGTCTATGACTGGCTCTTTAACCCTACATGTCTGGGGCCAACTGTGACATGCTTTAAAATAGGACACAGCAGACAAATGTGCCTCTGAGACACTCCTGTTGTCCCTGAAGAAGAGGAAAGGATTGCAACATACAGCCTGATGCAGCTTTAGCACATGCTCTGGCTTGCATCATTCTTTCAACAGGTAAGACTGAGTGCACTGGGACGTATGGGACAACATGAATCCTCAATGGTCCTACACTCCAGAGACAGCTGGTCAAAGTAATACAGCAATCAGCTTATTTTACCATATATTTATATTCCAACACCTTACATTTATAAAAGAGCATGTCACTATTTATTTTAAACTACTTTAATACTTTTTTTTTTAAAGATGTAAGTTGTTCAGCAGAGATTTTGTGCCTTTTATCCCACACTTTATAAATAAATACTAATTTTAAAGATTCGGGGTGCTATGCTACTAGTGGCTAGTAGTAGCAATGATTTAGCCAGAAGATGCTAGCCTTATAGAGAGAACAATGACTACAGAGGTCTGATAAGCTCATCTTTTTTTCTCATCTCCAATTTTTCTCCTTCAGCTTTACCCTATGTTGACTCATGTAACATCACTGAGGGAGCCAATGGAAACCCAGTATCTTTGGGTTTGGGGATTTACTTCAGATCAAACAAGATATTTAATACCATTTCCTTGAATCGTCAAAAGCTCAACCCATTAAAACCATTTATTTTTACTTTTATCTGGCATTTAGAGAGAACTTATAGTATGTATATAGCTGTAGCTTCAAACTGAATCAATGTGGCTGTTGTCACTCACTTCCCAGGTCTCCTTCTTTTACCCACCAGGCACCAGGAGTGCACAGCAGCAAATCTGAAGGATTCACATTTCTATATGATTGTTTTGTAACAGTTGAGGAAAACAAAAATTTTACCTATATAAAAAAAAGAATAAAAATAAACAGACATGAACTTAGATACTGAGCATCCGTAACTTGAGTAAACCTGCTTGGTTCAGTAAAGCTCCCAAAGTCTGAGAGGAGTAAACAACACCACTAAATGAGTTGAACACTTTGCCGTGGTACAGTAGATGCTGTAAGAAAGCTGTAAAGGTTGGCCAGCTATGAGGTGTTATGGGTTTAACTTAAAACTCTGGGCCAGTGCTGTGCTAAGCAAGCAGGGTGCTGTGGGCGGAGCTGTCATGTTTTCCACAATTGTTATTTTCTCCTTGCATAGCAGGTGACAGCACATTTCTTCTGGGATGAAATCCCCATGGGCCAAGAGGGATTTGTGTTTATGTAGCGGCACCGGGGAGCCTGAGGACATGATGGGTGACTACAGCCCAGCAGCCAGGATGGAGGTGCTCACACACAATCATAAAGCAAAGAAAGGAGGAATTTTGTTCTTTACACGTACTGTACACACATGTGGAATCAGGTGAACATGTACACATGTGAACCTGCAGCATGCCCCCTGCATCCTTCCTCCTTTCCTTTGGACTTTCGTACCCCACACACAGACGTGCACACACTTCAGATGCAACAATAACAGCAGCTATGTGTACTGTTAACTTTAAGGAGCTTAGAGTGAGATTTAGGAAGCATGTCACTCACTCATGTCTTCTGGGAAATGTGTGCACGCTTCTCTGTGACCTTTTCATACGTGATTAGAAACTCCAATCAACTCAGAGTGGCACTGCTCGAAAATACTCTATATCTCATTTCATGCTGCTGTCATGTTGCTGGCTGCTTGTCACTGAAGTTTCTCTTCACTGTAAGGTAACTGAGCCACATTATGTCAAAACTGTTGGGGTTTGGAGACGGAGCTCTGTGAGCTCCACAGCAGCATGTGATATTATTGCACAGAGCTGAGGCCCCCAGACAGATGAAGGGGGGTTGGGGGGGATATGATTGAATGTGGGATTGTAAAAGGAGATTACTCATGGAGATTGTGAAATGTGTCGTCTGCTAATCAGATTAAGAGCAGAATAATCCCTGCTGGAAAAAAAACAGAAACTATGAGTCATGTACAGTATCATCAACCAACACTGCTGGAGTAAATATGTCATTCCTCATGGTGTATGGAGAAACTATGATGTTACTTTCATCTCACAGTGACTTCAAAGAATTAGAATTTGTATTTGGCATTTGAAGTCACAACTTGACTTGCATGCTTTGAATTCAGCTGCTTGGCAAGTGAGAACATAAACAAATATTTCCTTGTTTTCAGTTTTAAAAATCATAATTAATTTTGTGTTTTGTTTTTTTTTTTTAATTTCCACATGACAAAAAAATGGTATGCGACGGATAAGATAGCACTGTGTTGCACATATATTATTTACACCTTTGAACTTTGCACAAGTAAACTAAAGATGACACAAATTAATAGTGAATTAATAGTTTAATATTAAGTTAGTGAGAGAAAAAAGCAAGAAGTGATGGAAAGAGACAGGCCAGAGAAAATAACAAAGAGTGTCGGAGTTTGGGATCATGTTAACCTGACACAAAAGGAAAACTTGCATTAGAAAGACTGCAGTCTTATAAATCTACATTCACCAGTCTTATGACCTTTCAGGTTTCGATGTTTGAAAATGTTTTTGTATATCCAAGAATGTAATAAGGCACTACATTTAAATAAATTGGATTAATTTTGACAGATGACATTATTGTATGCTATTTGAGTGATCAATACTGTTTTCTTTTTAATCTCGAGGAAACCAATCAGTTATTCATTTTAAGATCCCTGTCATATTTTCTCTATTCTCTATTTCTTTTTAATGAAAGTTTTTCTTATTCAATTAGTCCAACATCCAGTATCTGATTACTCAATCTAAACAGCTTGACTATTTAAATGACTTCATTCTGAAACCCTAAAAAAGACTTGTAGTTATTGATTATTATCATACTATTATTTATTAAGCTTAAGATCGCAGCAGGAGATGCACTGATTACATGAAAAAAATGAATTCTGTAGCCCTCTCGAGTATATATCGGATATTTTTATACACTGAAAATGACATCAGAGGTTCTACAAAGTGTATAGTCACATTTACAACACACTCAAATCAAGACACCACCACTATTTAACCAGCATGACATTAGAGGCGACTGTGTTGTGTCTAACTCTAATTTATCACCCACACATACCACACACCATATGACAGGTAGTTCTGTGGCAAATGTGCTCTCTCCTTCAAACTGCACACTTACACACTCTCGTACGTTCCCATTACCAGGAGATTTCTCTTTCTATCAGCATCCACACTCATTTCCCATGCTCTTTCTTCTGTCCGAACACGTCTTTCTGCATGGACGAGCCCATGCTGCGTATAGGGGGCAGGACAGCTGTCTGCCATGCATAATGTGTCCTCTGAGAGCCCCTCTGGAAGGTGGAGACCCATCAGAGCCTTGGGCATACGCAGAGGGTCCCACCACTACGGGAAAGTCTGAAAACATATGGTGCTGAATAGAGATGTGCAGAGGTTTCCTTTGAATGTGCCACCCACATGCAGAATTTGATTAAAATGCAATGAGGTCCTCTTGAGGAAAGGAAGGTGGTCTGACAGTCATTATAGTCTTGTTATTGGCTGTCAGGCAGCTGATGCCACACTGAGATACATCTCCTCTGTGTCAAAGGGATGGCATGAGATACGGCCGAACATGTGAAAGATTTTCTCCAAGTCTGAGCATGCAGTGGAAAACACTACACACACTGAATATGTAGGCTTTTAGCATGTTTTTTTCATCTTTGATTTTTTCATTCACAGTTTGGTATTCAGGGTTTGGGGCGGTGTTGCAATGCTTTATTATACCTGCTTAAAGCAACCCAATGCAAAATAAAACTGTCCAATATTCTCTCTATTCAGAAGGAGGGGAATTGGACTACAAATAGAACCTGTAATGGCCATAACCTGTATCTGTATGGTGTCACCTACACAAACATAACAACACAAATTTTTTAAATTGATTTTGATCAATGGTAAATTGTCAGGACAGAAAAGGCTTCTCCTCGGATCATCTAGCTCTCAGAATCAAGAGAAACGATGAATTTGATGAATTTATTTATTTTTCCATTATCATCAGCAGTCTCTTTCAGACAGCCTGCAGATTTTTCCACATCCCAAGTGAAATTAAACTATAACACAACTCAGAATGACGACTGAGATGCTTCCTGATTTTTCTGCTTCTGATGAAGAATGATAAAAGACAATATTTTTTAAGGTGCTACAGAGATTTTACCAACAGCATACAAAAACTTAAGTCTTCATGAACTTTAAGGTGAGCAATCTCTTTTAAAGGACTTAACTAAATAAGCCTAAGTGGCTCTGCAAGTTCTCATCAATTATCACGAATCAGGGTTTTAACATTGCTAAGAATATTGCAAACCATGCTGCCTCACTACAGAAATGCATGTATTAATCTATTACTGACACAACATGAAAACCCATATAAATTACCAAACATTTTATTGACCTGCCAAGGTAATATTGATTGATTCTGGAAGGCCTCATCTTTTTTCTCATTAAAATAATAAATTTAAATGAACCTAAATGCAGATCAATGAGTTAAATACAGCGGTATTCACTGTAATAAATTACACAGGTCAAATAAGTTTCAAGTCACTGAACACTGATTTTATTATTTTACAGTAATGAGGTGAAATTCTTGGGTAAAAATCAGCTAAAACAGACTAGACAGTATTTAAAAAATAGAAAGTATTAAAATGAACAGAATGCATTAAGAATTTGTCAGTCAAAACATATTGTTTCAGCAATTACAGAATATTGCTAACCCCCCTTGGAATTTTAAGGGGTTTAATCAAATATGTGTATTTTAATCAAATGTATAATTATTTTATAGTCTTTGCCGACTGGGATGTTGTGTTACAGGGGCTTGTGTCCTTTAAGAGCTGCTCAAAGCAAATAAATGACACCTGTAACTTAGACATGATAATAAAAAATGTGCTGCATATTAATTTTTCAAATCAAAATATGAAAATAAAAATTAAAAAAATATCAAAACCATAACATTTCAAATTAAAATGTTTATGCCTTTATGGCCCGTCATCTTGAGCATGATAGCATTCTTACTACATAATTTTACATTATTACAAAATAAAGTCATCACACCGTGACATCCCCATGTCATTTAGCGAGTTTCAGCATGAAAGATGTGTCTTTTTCCTCAACACTGCACATCACAGCAGGGCAGATGGTGATATGAAGCAAAGCGCTGTCTTCATAATAAAGTTGCCAACTTAAGTTGCTAATTTGAAAAATGCATATATTAGAAGGTTAATTAAACAAATGCCACATACTTTCTATTTTTCACTATAGCTTTAGTTAAACCCTGTCGCTGAAAAAAACATGTCAATCATGTGATCATTTCAGCTGTCATGTCAACCATGCTAATTATACCCGTTTGCTACATTAGCTAGCTTGTGAACCACATGATTACTTTAATCAATTGTCAGTTAAGTGTAAGGTAATGTGTCAGCATTTAGCCTTTTCTACGTGTATGTTATAACATGAATAGTAAGCCAACCAAACACCACAATTCCAGTTGCTGCATTTTCAAAATTTAAAAGTCTATTAATCTGCTGTATACACTAAATGTTTCCTCTTACCATTTAAACCAGAGGGGCTCTTCATCTATATGAACTCAGCAGCAGTGAACCATTAGTTATTGTTTGTAGTCAATATACATTAACAGAAAAAAATTGCTAAAGATGCCATGCTTTGATAATCAAGAAAAATGTCATTTTCTGACTGGAGCACAGAACTAAGCTGCTAAAATAGCCCAATGGTTGAAAGATGCAGATTAAATCTAAAATGACAGTGAATACAAAATGTGGTCAAGCAAAGTCAACAAAGAGCTGTCTGCTGGAGTAGCAGGAACCCAGACTCAGAGGAGGATATACTGGGGAGCTGAGCTTCTCCAGTTTGAAAGAGTCATGAAGAACTGATGTGGCTCAACACAAGCTTCAAGGTATGGTTCTAGTCAACAGAGGTTCTACTCAAACTGAAGCCTGGCTGTGGGAGGAGGCAAAAGAGACTCCACCAGGACTGTGGGACTGAGGGGGTATTCACAGCTCACATTATGTGTACTGTTTTTATTCAAATTCTTCATTTATATAGGCTTGCCAGAATAATCACATGATATATAAATCACCTTGTTAAGGCTTTTTATTTATACTTTATTTCTTTCATATATATTTCAGGATGTCCCATGTGTTCACTTGTTTGTGGCAGATACATACTGAGTGTTCTGTTTTTGGAGCTGCACATGTTGGAAAAAATTATTGGCTTCGTACTTTTAGGAGCTTAAGGAAACAAACACGTTTGTATGATTTTTTAATGATCAAAACTCAGAGTGTCTTCAAAAGGCAACAGGAGCCCATCATATTTCTGAAATTAGCTAATAGAATCTATCAGTAGGTACACATAAACCTTTAAAATAAATAAAGACTGGGTAGAGTTATCACAAATTACTTATTTTTATTTCGTTGCCTTCCACAACCAGGAAACAAACACTGAGTGCCCACAGTGAGCAATTACTAAGCATTTTTCACTGCATTTCTTTTCAGACCAATTACATATAAATACATGTTAAGCATAAAGAGAAACTCTGACTTACGACAGAGCTTTCTGATCATCGGAAATCCTGACCCAAATTTCAAGGCAATCACTTCGATTTCAGCACGATGTGGAGAAAAACAAATCTAAACCGCCAGGTTATTGACAGCATTCCCTGCTACAAGCAACCGCAAGTGCCATTTGAGATGTAATGAAAGCAACATATCAGGTCAACAAAGAAAACCCACAGTGGCAAAACACTTAGTTCTTTGCCTGCCAATTGATTGCTTTTCATTGTTGCTAGTTGTAATACTGTGATGCTCTGACTAGGAGTCTATTTGTGTGGGTGGGTGTGTGTGTATGTGTGTGTATGTGTGTGTATGTGTGTATGTTTAGCACCAACAGCTTGGTCACTATGTTTAGGGAGGCCTGCTGGATTTTGATTTGGTGTAATTTTCTATTTCATTCTTTGTTGTGAGTTAATGGAAAGATGTAAGTTAGTACTGACAAATAAAGGTATTATGGTTGGGGGAGGGGGGTATTTTTAATGTTAGGCTTATAAATTAAAGGAGAATGTAAATGTGCAAACACTACTTAATGCAAGAGGGACCACAATAACAACCAAGTGATGAGTTAGTCTGTCCTGCTGAATGACATGGGATCGTGGTTTCTATTAGAGATGAGGGAAACAACTCACAATAATGGACATCTAATTGACAGTTTGTATTGGCTCCTTGTATAAGTGAGAAGACAAGTATCTTGAGGGGGCTTTTCATGTGCAGAAAAGTACCTGACACGGTGGAATTATCTCTCCATTAGTTTCAAAAGCCAAACCTTAACTGTGTACTTCAGCGAAAAAATTGGCAGATGTGAAAAACAGATGGGAAAAAAATGTTCACATACAAACAAATGCAGGTGTAACGGCAGAACAATTTACAAATAAGTCTAAAATTTCAAATTACCCAAAGAGCTTGCCAACCTTTGCAGGTATAGTCCCAAAAGGACACTAGCTCTAAATAATTATAATCAATTCTTGGCAAACAGGATGGATCAGTGATACCTGTCATGTGGCTGTCAGTTAGGTGGATTTCATCCAAGCAGCTATTGCATTTAGCAGTTGCAGTGAAAAAAAAGTAAAAAAGCTCTGAAACAACCAACACATTCTCACTTTCAACTTGTCACCTATAGACACTTGGTCAGGACGCCCCTGGAATCAATTTTTTAGGCACTTGTTGCCCCTTTTGTGTCTCATTTTTTTTGCCACACAAAGCCTTCCTGTCACTTGTCGTCATTTTTACACGTGGACATTGTGAAACATTCACAGCTTGGTTAGGTTTGGGAGACAAAACTTATTGGTTTTCCTTGTTTAAATCCTTCTCATAACTAAAAGCTGCCTGCTTTTTTAGTTTTCTCTTAGAAATACGCTATATTACAGAAGCTAAAGATGCTCTGACGTCTGTTTTGCTGTAACTCAATAGTTTGGACAAGATACTGGCTTGCTGTTCAGACCAATTTCATTAGGTTCCTGTTTAGTATTTGGGTCAATATAAGAGGACTGATCTTCTCATCAAATAATCATCTGCAAAAAAAAAAAAAAAGCAGCATAATATTTGTGCCTTATCATGTTATTCATCCTAGATATTGTTTGCCTTAAGCAATAATGACACTGAAATGAGGCAGAAAAATAAAGCTCTAATCAAGGCAGACTCAGCTGCAGGCTCCTGACGCCGGGGCTGTCACACTTCCCATGGCTTAACCAAGACTGATCACACCTATGCGATGTGAGAATCACTTGGAAATCATGCGCTCCCTAAGGGTGGCAAATACAAAGTTTTTCCAGTCACTGAAGCAGCTGGATCTTAAACATAAACATAAAGTGCTTTGAGCTGCACATGCCTATCTATAAAACTCATTGAAAACTTGTTTTTTTAGTCAGCCAATCCCAAATGTTCAGCATGTGTTTGTAAACTTTTCTGAACAGTTATAAAAATATATAAAAAAATCAGTTTTACCTCCAGAATGTGGTGGTGGGCCGCACAGCAGAACCACTCCTTGACCTTCACGCACTGATACAAAACTTCTTCTCTGAGTCTTGAAGTTTTCCAAGTCTGAAAAATAAAAAAAATTGCAGTGAGTGAAACATCCAAACAAGTCAGAGGCTGAAACATCTGATCCTTGAACATATGAAAGCCCTGTCATGAACAAATGACTGTTTTTCTCACTGCAGTGTTTTTCTTGCTTCTTACTCTTGTTCAAGGTCACAGCCTATGGAGCCTAAAGCAGCGTGCAGCAGGGGGGGAAACACTCACATCAGGCTGGCAGTTTATTACAGAGCTCACATGGATAAACACACCATATACTTACACAGACAGTTCCTGCCCTACATTTCTTTGGAGTGTGGAAAGAAGCTGAAGCTCAACTCTGACAAATACAGTTCTTGTAAACTCCATGGGCCAAGGTTCAGGCCCACACTGTGTGTGAGACAACGGGGCAAACCACTGAACCACTGCACCTCCCTTATAAACAAATTACATACAAACACAGCAGCACCATTATCCTTTCTGCATCTAGCGCAAAGAACATTTTCAAGGGTGGAAAATTCTTTGGGCGGTAAACAGCCTTTGGCTTTGCCTCGGGCTAAATCACCCCCTGTGAGCGTCTGTGTGTATTGTGGATATCCAAAACGCACTGTGATGGTGCCACAAGTATCAGAAACAAGGGAAATTAAAGGGTCCCAGTGGGTAATAATGCTGGGAGAGGCAAGATGGGTTAACAAGTTTTAAAAGTTAAGAATGCACCGCCAGATAGAATAAATAAATGCAAAATAGATGAAAGAGGGAAAAAGCAGATTTTTCAAACATGTATTCAACAAAGGTAAAATCCAAGGG
>JAPZDZ010000012.1:24046571-24065252 GCA_029783805.1 Acanthurus tennentii | reverse complement strand
TGTGTGTGTGTGTGTGTGTGGGGTGGAAGTGAACTCTTGCAGCAGAGTTGACACATTGACAGCTCTTCTCCACTGTGGACAGCTCTGACCAAATTTAACCCCTGTGTATATATACATACATGACATTTAAAATGTATTATGCTGAGGCTGCCTTCTGTGAGTGCTGTCATTCACCTGCCTTCAAGTGGAGGGTTGGTCCGTCTCACTTTCTCTGAGGCTCAGGATCACAGATAACCTGTCAGATAAAGGGTCGTACTGTTCTGATATCTCTCCACCATCCTCTCCCCAGCCCTCACTTTATTTACCAACACCAAAGTCTTTCTAGACGAGCTGCTACTCAGGAGCCATCTTGGAAATGCCCTCAGGGGGTTATTTTGGACTACAAAGACCAGGCCCCTGTCTAAATGAGTAGTGAGCTATAACTCTTCTATTTTTGAATTGTCAGTCAAAGTTGGTGGAAAAAAAGCTTTCAAAGTTTGGTTACTTTGCCCTCCAAAAGTTTTAAAACCCCCTTTTTTCTCACAAGTTTTACCTCTACTGTGCATGCAGTGTTTTATGTCATTTCCTTTTTTTACAGCTCAATGCAAAGTGTTAACATGTTTAGCTTAATGTGTTTACTGATCTGGCTGTTGTGAAAAAGAGGGCTGACTTTTGATGGGACATGCCACGTAGTTGCCATCTCCAACATTACAGACTCTTTTATTCCAAGTGCTTCAGGTTGTTGGTATTCTCTCTTAAAACATCTCTGCTGACACTAATACCTTTTTGCCTCCAAGAAATTCATCAGAATGATCTAGTTTCTTATTACTGGCCTTAAAGTTACAGATCAAACTTCAAAATGCACATTTTTGCCTAGCAGCTTTATTGTTTTAAAATAAATCCTGCCAAAAGAAATGCATCTTTAAGAAGGGGTAAACTTTAGCCCATGTTTGTTAAAAGTATGAGAGCCTGTGTTTTAAATCTGGCTATATCTTGACTGTATTTTACAAAAGTGCTACAAAGCACAGTTAAGCAAAAAGGCAAAAACTGGACCTCTTCAGTATTTTGTTGAAACACTGAAATGCACATTTGAAGAAAAAAATTTAGCCAGTGGTGGCTGCACTAATCGAACTGAACCTTAACAGGAGAGAGGTACAAAAATCAGTATTTATTTTTTAAAAAATGCCTTAAAGCTACTGAAAGCTATAAAGTTCACATATGTAATTCGCTGCCGCACTGCCAGCATGTTATTTCCATTATTTTTCTATTTATGTAGAAAAAATGGTTGTGCTTTGCATTAGTTTTACATTGCACTCCTCTACATACATTACACCCACTCATATTTGAACTATTATTTTAACATGTAGAACACAAGGTCAACACAGCTAAATTACCTCACTGACATAACGGTTAAGCAACAGTGTTAGCAACATGCCGCTCTTCTCCTACGCACTCATCGCCTTTTGCTATTGCTATGCTGAAATAGCGAAGCCTTGTTTAAAAAGGCTAAGTATTTGTCTCCTAACATATTAGTGCCAGAAGCATAAGAGGGGTGCCTGACTTCAATCTACATTTCATCACTGCAAATACATCTGCACTCTGTCTGGTGACAGAACAATCATATTACCCAGTTTTTGCCATTAAAATCAAGGACTTAATCAATAAAACATACCAAGGGTCCCTGTGCAAGTAGGACCAGTGTGCTCAGACAGCTCTGTGCTGTGCTGTGTATCCACATCACGTTTGCACATTCGGACACTTCTGAATTGGAGAGGGACTACTCCAAACTGTATCACCCTGCCACATCTCAAGTGTCAGTCCAATGTTGAGAACTCATCAAAGAAAAACTGAACTTGAGCTTGAGTGAAGGATTTCTTGCTCGAATTTGGTTTCATGACCACTGTGTAGAATTCTCACTGATATGGTGCTTTTCTATGATTTTGTACTTGTCCTAGGTCTGATTTCTTCTCTCAGGTCAAGAACGTTAATATACTGTAGGGTAGCATCTCTCTGAGGATGATGATTTTAACAATTTCTTGCTTGAGTCCAATGAAAGACCTCCAAATATTTTTTTTGAAGGATATGACACATGTATCTTACATATAATCATAAACTGGTACAACTCAACACTGAAGTTGTATACTGAACATGCCATTTTAGTTAATTTATTAAATCTGTTATTGTGCAAGATGTAACTCAAATAGTGTATATTTTATCTTTACACTGGAATCCCTACAGCTGCAAGAAGAATTAACATAAACCCATGTCATATGTTGAAATCTGTTATGTGGCTGACATGAACCAGTCAGTATAACACAAACTAACAGACTGAGGCAGCAGCAGACCTGCAACCTCTGTGCTCTGCATTGAGCTATGAGAATGTTCAGAATGTGGCAAACACTTATACTGATTTTTTTTCCTTCTTTTTTTCATTCTTTTTTTTTAGTTGGCCAGTTTAAGTGGTGAAAATATGTTTTGTTGCTGTCGCCGCACACCACAGTACACCGCACAGCTTCTGTGCCAGTGCAACTGCCTGCTTCTCTAAACCACGGGCATTCTGGCTGCCATAAACTGTAGGTGATACACTATCTAAAAGCATCTTTAAGTACCAACTCCAAACCAGCCTTCTACAGACGGTCCCAAGATATTTACAGTACTAAATTATTTGTGTTGCAGCATTTTGAAGATTGCTGTGTTATCACAGCAATACAGTGTATACTTACTAAGAGTCTGATATTGGTGTTTGTAAGCTTTTATGATAAAGATGTAAAGTATTAATGCTTATTTCTTCCTTATTTCTTTACACTACTTGTACGTGTACGAGCCAAATCTTATTCTAATGCACTGATGATAAATATGACAGCCTGACACAAATTAACAGTTCTGAGGTTGAATAGATCTGCATGTCTTCAAAAAATGAATCATCCTTTATTCCATGAAAAGACAAATGGGCATTATTTTGTTCTGTTTCATATATTGCTTGGTATAATGGATGAACCAGCTAATTGCACTTCGATACAGTGACTACAGAATCTCATTTATCCGCACCACCGACTGAAATGGTCTGCTACACAACAAGTGGCCTCACAGAATGCCTAATTACTTCATTTGAGGAACAGATGAAAATTTTATACCTGTATTTAGTATCATCTGCAGGTCTCTGCACACATATTTCACTACTTAACATAAACACAAGGTACCTCCTCAATGCAGAAAAGCTCTTTAGGGACTTTTTTATCTGGACACCAATTAAAATTATTTAGTCACAACAGACAACAAACATCCTCAGAACCTCAACAATGGAGTGAGCCGTTTGCATGACTCTCAAAATTACACTTGAGACCACCAGAGAGTACCAGCAAAAGGTGTAGCAGGCCTTCTTGTCATGGTAACAATAATAAACATGTGGTTAGTGCTGTGAAACAGTGGTAAATTAGTGAAGTTTATACACTCAAACTATTAGGTTTGGGAAAAGGTCATGGTTTGTGTTATTGACAGTTAACTGCAATACATCTGTTAACCAATCTGTGTATCACCAAATTCAGATTCAACATCTTTTTTTTTTTCAACAAGGAATTTATTTGACAGGCTGCATTTTATAGTTTTTGTAAATGCGGATGAAAAAGCCTTATGTAACCCTGACAGATCAGTCAAGTTCAAGAACCATTATATAAATGTCAAAACGTACATAGAAAAACAATTCACACTGGCACCTGAGTACGTACTTTCGCTTGTCTTTAAACATCTAGAGGCTTCTGGTACCTGAAGCTGCCCTTGAGCAAGACACTTCAGACTGTAGTGGTACTCAGCAGGTTTGATTGTGTGTGTGGAACATAATACTGCAGCTATCTTAAAGGTATTAATGTGCGTGTTTCCATCAAGAGGTACTTTTGATGATAAGACAGATTCCTTAACACCCTTGTTGATTCTGTATAAAGTTTCAGGCCAGAAGTTTTGATGGTGCTTAATGTGTAAAACTGGCGATTACAAAAATATGTGCCTTGTTCAACCCATTCCAATAAGTTTTTATAACAATAACAAGCCTAATGGTGATATTTGTTATTGATTCAGCCAAATATATTTTAATTAAAGCAGCAGCGGATGTGTTGAACAAGTCTGCATTAATGAGAGCTTTGTGCAGGAGGAGACAGTAGTAAAACAAACACAAAAAATCTGAGCAGTCGTTCATCGCTTTCATCATTTTAAGGCTTGTGTAACATCCTTTTGTCCTGTCTTTGACTAAAGTCACCAAACCTACAACATATCTTCAAAGTAATATATTTTCATACTTTTAAACAAGTTGTTACACAAATATATTTAAAAAATGTCTTTATGAAGTAAACTAAGCAAACTCTATCCTTCTGATACAAGAGCAGTGTGGAACAGTGTAATGTGTGAGGACTTACTTTCTTTTAAATCTTTAAAACAGGATCCAGCAGAGCTGCAAAGGACAATACAGTCCTGTTTTTATAGGCTGAGCGATTCTTGCCATGATAATTAAAATGAATTATATGTGTGCTACACCTACTGGCCTCCATGAATAAAAAAATTATAAGACTTCGGTATTCAGTGTAGATTCGACCTCTGCTACCAGTACAAATTGCTCGTATAATATATAATCCAATCAGTACAAACTTCAGTCTTGTATCATTTTTTAAACATTAAACATGAATAATCAGTTTTTTTTCACTCAAAATAATTCCCTGCAAAATTAATAGAAAACTTACATAAGCAGCATGGATAATGTGACCTTGCCACTGTACTTTCATTTGCATCTCTTGTCCTAACTTACTCTTTTGACTCAACGTAATCCTCTTCTTCTGACATAATCAAGAGGCTCTGTTTACTCTGATGCTCCATAAGCCCTCTTTATGCCCCACGTAGCTCCTGACGAGGAAGATGCACAGTGATTGTGTAGTTTTGGAGGAAAAACAAGGGGAAAATATTCTCCGTCTTTTCTCTCTAAGTATTGTATGAGCTCAAATAGCTTAAAGAAAATTGTTTTTCCTGCCATCCATAATAAAAATAATATAATTAAAGACATGTTGAAAAACAGACAAAAAACATTTAAACCTGTTTATACTAGAATGCCACAAAGCAAAAAAGAAAATATTTTGTCACTTATGTGGTCTACAACAAAGACATCCCATTGAGATTTTGTAAGCATTGAAAATTCTCTCCGACAAACAAAACGATCCAAAGTCAGAATCAGGAACAAAGTGTGCTGCTTGTATTTTATCGACAGTTTTTAATAGAAAGCAACACGGTCTTCGGGGGTAAATTTGTAACATTCTTCTGAGTCATCCCAGCCGGTCTATTCAGTCCTTTTTAATCTTGATTCAGACAAAGAAAAGAACAATACTCTGTGGGGAGCGCACTTTTATCGAGCGCTTATATTGTACTCAATGAGGGAGAAGACATGGCTCTCACAAAACAGCCACACCCAGAGGAGCACAATACACCCCTGAAACTCTGCTCCTACAGATCTCCAGAGAAAAAAAAGAAAAAAGTCAACATTTGGGTGTTTTGTTTTTTAAGGAGAATCATCAACCTGAGCTCATCCTAGGACAGCTTGAAAGGAAGATGTTTGCGAGCCTTATATAAGTACATTTAATAATGTAGTACTCCCAGTGCTCAGATCCCCCCCCCCAACACCCACTCCACTTGGTTGCTGTGTGGCGTTGCTCTTATTAAGTACTCAATTAAAGCCATTCCCAAGGAGAGGCCGTGTGCAACAATGTTTGAATTAGGAAACGTTGCCGGCTCAGACAGTCTGTGAAGACTTGCCCCAGAGGACTTCGGTGCCTTGAAACCAAAAGCCTAGAAGTGACAGAACATCATGAAGAATTGCTAAAGCAGATAAATTATTTTAATATGATTGGATTACAAATAGGGCATTTACAGAACCAATGAGAGTAGATAAACAGAGAGGAAATGGAGCTGTCTCAATGAGCTGTCTTGGATTTCTCTTTTTTTTTCATTCAATCTAAATTTTAAAAATGAACAGAGAGACGGGATTAGGTAGACAACACTGAGGAGCTGGGCTACATTATCGTCAAGGATACTTTTCACTGACAGTTGTGAGCTCCCAATTCACAGCAGTGTGCGCAAAATCGCTTTTGATGGTGAGGATGGGATGTATATTCATGTCTTAGTGTAAATTACACTTATTCATGACCTTCCTTTGCTGAATTAGGCGACAATTCTTCATCCTCTTAGAAGTGAAGTGCACTGAAGTACAGTGGGTGGAAGATTTGTCTGCAGACTTATGCAGACTAAAGATTTGTTTCAATGAATTCCAGTTTGAGCTGTACAGCAAAACATCAAACTGAAGGCAACTCATTTAAGGAAAGTGCCTTTTTGAAGAGTTTTTTTTCCTGCAGTGTTGTATATTTTAGCAGATACAGTTCCGGAAAATTGAGCCAAATTCACATAATTTTATAAGCCAGTAGCCTCATAGGGAGTCCAACTATTTCTCTATTATTATTTCCTTCCTTGCTGACAATGACTCACAGTTGCTTTGATACAGCGAAAACAAAATTCATCTTTTCTTTATCTGCCTGATGGTTTGCTTCTAAAACTCCTGGATACAGCCTGATCATACAGTAACTCTCATAAGATACCTTTTTTGAAGAATTTGGCATACGAATAAACATGTAATTTTCTGGAATCTGCTTGACAGAAAGACTTCTTCACCACTCGCAGCTCATCTTGTCCAACATCTCTATTATGCCAGTTTCAAACAAGTAATGCACAGCATACACAAAGCCTCAATACACTCCGGTATAGTAGTATCAGGGGCCTGCAGCTTCCTCATTCATTATGATGTTGTGGAAAATCTCACAGCGCTGTTTACTGTGAAAATCCAGCAGAGAGAAGCAAAAAAGCAGCTGTGCCAAACAACTGACACCAGACATTTGTTTTTGTTTGCCACTTGTTACCTGTGAGGAGTGATTTCAACCTGATCAGCAGGGTGATTGTAAAATTACAAACACTTTAGATGTTTTATTGTCTGTTAGAATGAATGCAAGGATGACAGAAACTGATATCGGTGGTTTTTAGATAAATATACATTTTAAAGCCCTTTTTTTTTCTTTTTTTAAGCTTTTCTCATATTCTGCTTTTGTTCTTAGCTGTAACTCTTACAAGTATTTTTTATTTTCAATCAATTAATCTTTTTTTTTTTTAGAGAATGTCAGAAAATTGACTAAAATGTTCATCACAATTTCCTAAATATAAAAATGTCACTTATCAATATGTTGATCAGCAGGAAACTAGCGACTTTTAACATTTCTTTTATTAATATTGATGGTCTGATATTTATTTTTTTCTAATAAAATGCCATAAAATAGTAAAAAAAAAACAAAAAAAATACCCACTTTTAACTCTCACAGCAGACAGTAAAGATTAAGTCTGCTTGTTCTGTCTGACCTGCAGTCCAGATGCCAACATATCCTGGTTCCTATCAAATGTGGATATTTGATGGATTTTGCTTGTCTTATATGAGAAGCAAAAACTAGATGCTTTCATTATTTTTGCTCTAAAAAAATAAGTGATTAATATACTTTCAGATCAACTATCTTTGATTTTTTGGTTAAATGACTAATCACCATTGTACAATGAACCAACTGTTTCAACAACTACAATGCTTGTAAGTTAGTGTGAGAAGAATAAACAGTCAGTTGAAATGCTCAGTGGTGATGAATCACTGGTAAGCACTGCTTTGTTTTTAAAGGGGTCACCAACAGAAAAGGTTGGGAACTGCTGCTGCACAGACGGGACTCCTCTGTTGCTTCAACACAGTTCAACTCATTTATAACAATCCGTTCTCCAGCCAACCACAGAGGGAGAAAACAAGTGGAAGCCCAAGGTGAGAGATGAAGCAACAAGTCTTATCGCCAAACTCCAAGCCTGTCTTTGTACAGTTTAAACACCACTTATACTGATAGACTGCTGGTGAAACTGCCATGTTGTATGTAAAGTTTCCATTAAGATGTAATCTCAGCATGTATAGATAAAATTAGAGAATTCTGTTAGTGATACGAAAGGTTTTCCATCATATCACAAACACATTTAACATTTGCACTTAAAATAAAAATAAAAATAAAAAAACGAAAAAACACACTCCCCATTCCTTCTTTTCCTTAAGCTAGCTTTCCTGGAAAGGCATTAAATAAAAAATGACCTTGATGACACATTGCTTCGATACTTCCTGCAGAAACCATGCAATGAAATTTTTATGCCGCGCCTCTAAATGCACCTATCCCAGGATATTTTTAATGTCACTTCTGTGCTCTGTCACTTCTGACAGGCTTGTTGGCTTTCAGGACATCGCTACCCATTAAAGGGCTGTTTTTCCTGGGAGGTTGTATCTGGGCAGCCTGGGCAGCATCATGCAGCCAGTGGATATTATCAGATGCCAGTCACCATGCTGGTTGTTCAGTTCCAGTTGGGGTTTTTGCAGTAGGCCAATCTCGATCACTCGCTCAATGAGTTGTACGATCTCTGCTTCACTCCTCAGGTTTTAATTCAACCACTTTAAAAAAAAAGATCTTAAATATTTAAGCTTAGATCTCAAGAGAGTCTCAGCTTTCTTGTCTCAGGCTTTTGGAGAGCTATTGTACGCTCATGCTCACAAATCAAGACGGAGCTGTAGAGTAATCTCCTTCAACCCCTTTTAAGATGAGCTGTTCTCTTTTTTTCTCTGTGCTAACCTTTCAGAAAAGTTCAGTTTTTGTCAGCTGAGAAGTCTATGCAACAGATTACACACAGTGCTCCTGGATCTGCTCCTCAGTCAGCCTCATGATCAGACATACTGATGAATGGATGCATGTGCAGATGCACATTTGCCATTTGTCACAGCAGCATCCTGGCAGGTGTTTTTTATCACTCAGACACACTCTTCCCTGACTGTGCCCGCAGAGATGATATTTATTTCATGTTTTGTGAGCAGACACATTCTGCAGGGCTCACTCTCAGTTATCATTTAAGGGAGCAGTTTTGGCAGAAGTTGCCACATCAGATGTGCTGAAGCTGCACAGATGCTCACATCTATTGACATATTAAAGTAGGCTAAAATGGCATTTGCTGGGCATCAGACTCAACACAGGCTGCACAGCTACAGCTTATATAGTGACTGACAGATGCACTGATAAACACCATTAGATCAGTGATACAGAGACATAAAGGCTGATTTATTCTGATCTCCATTTAGGAGCCTCATGTGGCACCAAACAACCCAAATAAAAACTAATTCATAACTTACATTTTCAGTCATCTCCAATCAGTTAAATCCTGAAAGTGCATAAATCACAGTGGATTTATCTTCCACAGGTCAAGACTGTGTTTGTAAGATGCACACGCGTTGTGTCAGTGCTGCAGCTCAAGTTTTTCTCCCGGCTTTTCCAGTTTAATCACGCGGGATCCAGGACGAGACGGATTCCCGTGACCGCCGTAGGTGGTCAGCGGCAGAATAATCAGCAAAAATTCGCAGGGATTATTCCTGGGAGGGTCAACGCCGGAGGATTACTAAACATCTGCACTGATCAGAGAGACGCTCTCACACTCGCAGATTACTTTGCTTCCACCATGATAGTCCCACAACAAAGTAGGCAAATGAGATCAGCACAGAGGGTGAAATTCAGAGAAGGCAATCCCGGCTGCTTCCTCCCTCCTGTACAGCGTCAAGGTTTTAATGTAATCTGTGAAAAGTTGGGATGCAGACGGAGCTTTATTTGTGTCTGTACCGAGACTCCTGCTGAGCGCAGCTGATGGAGAATTAACTTGAGAGCTGCTGAAGTCATTACTATGGAAAGGAACAGACTAATAATAATTAGAAAAAAAATAATAATCTTACCTGTCCTCGAAGCAGTGATGTCTCCGAGGATTTCACAGCCTCAGATTAATCCGTATTTTGACACTAAAGGACACAGACATCACTGTCGAGTCACGGCGACGCTCTCGGCCAAAAAAAAAAATATCCTTGTGACTTAGGCGCAAAGATGCTGCTCTTTCTTTTGTGTGGCGCTACATTCACGAGCTGGCTGCTCTTCTGTGCTGCTCTCTCCGCTACTGCACCTCCATCCCTGCCTCTCTCTCTCTCTCTCTCTCTCTCTCTCTCTCTCTCTCTCTCTCTCTCTCTCTCGTCCGTTCTCTTGTCAGTAGCACGAGGAGCTGACGGCGTGGCGTCTCGCAGGTTGCATATTGGAAAGTGAAGCCTCGGTGTGCTCACTCACTCCAATGCGTCAAGTGTGTCTCTCTCTCTCTCTCCCTCTCTCCCTCCCCTCCCTCCCTCCCTCCCTCCTCGAACAGTGGTGGAGCGGAGCGGAGCGGGACGCAAGCACACGCGGTCGGCGGAGTAAGAATGAGGGAGAGAGAGGGAGACAGAGGGATGAGGAGCAGGATAGAGCGCTGGCTTGTCTGTCTTTACCCCCTCCCCTCTCCCCCGACCAGCCTCCTCGCTGCTCCGGCCATCGAAGCGGAACAGACTCCCTCCTCCAAATACTACCAGGCTGGTCCTCCTTCATCTCCTCCTTCTCCTCCTCCTCTTCCTGCCGCTGCTGGGATGTCCAGGCAGTCTGGGATGTTGATGAACCATATACCCCTTCAACTGGCCTGTTGTTCTGTAGTGAGCAGTTGAATGCGCACTCCCTGAGGTTTGTTTTTGTTTGTTTTTTTGAGTGGAAAAAATATGAAATCTTCCAAATTTGATGATAAAAAGGTCTTTTGGTTACAGAAAGCCTAACTGGAGACTCACAGACTCACACTAACTCTTTTTTTGTTTTTCACACTAACTCAGTTTTTGACATGTTGCTTTAATGTGGGAAATCTGCTCTTCTTTGAGCCATAATTAACATTACAAAAGTAAACATATGGATTTAAAGTACATGCAAAAGTCATGCCAGCTCTCGCACACTTCTAGTCATTTTATCAAGATCTTTGTCTTGTTGTTTATTGGCCTCTAAAAAGTTGCACAGTTCACCTTTAACTGGGAAATTTCAGCTGCTTAAAGGGCAACTTTTACAGTTTCACACATGAAACTCTGTTTACAAGCTTGAGGCGTGCTACTGCAAAATATGTAAAAAAAAAAAAAGTTGTGTGAAGCCCTTTGTGTCTCTAAGGGGCTGTTTGTAAAGTCAGATAAACTGCCTCAAGTTATGTCACCTGAGTTAAGTGTGGAGTCTGACAGAAGTGAGCTCACTGGACCTCTATAGTAGACCAAGTTCAAAATTTCCTTTACAGAGAGTCTACAGAGTCTAAAACAGGTGACACTGAAGTCATATGACTGTGGCCTAGTTTGTTTGTAGTCCAAAATAAGTTTGTTAGTTTTTTTTTACTTCCAAAAATCATTCTTGTGGTGTTTATTGCTAAAGATTAGGCTATCCTATACAAAAATATGAGTACATCAAACTTTCTAAACACAATTTGTTTTTGCAATAAAGCATAATCCAAAGAAAATTATCCCATGGCTTTTTGTTGAGGGAACCAGGGCGATGGCAACTGTTGGTTGGCCAACAAAAATGTCATCTTTGCAGAACTCTATTAGCTGCTTAAACACCTGAATCGCTGACACAAACTCTTGGCAGCGGAGTTGCATTGTGGGTAATGTAGGTGCCAAGTTTTGACAGGCAATAAGAATGTGTGGTATCAAAGCTCAGTGTCTCTGGTTCTGCTGCATTGATTTTGAGTCTTTATTTTAAAACTGTTGCAATGAGTCTGATGCTGTTGTAGAAGTCCAGTACTAAATTGGTGGTGTTATAACACTGTTTGCTCACCTTGATATGTCCTGGCTGTCTCAAGGACCCCTGCTGGTTAAAATAATTTTTATATGTTCTATATCTTTGGCTGGTGATGACAATACTTTTTAATTCAGCACTACAGCGCTCTGTCCAAAGTCTGTTTGGTATATGTTGTAGGAATCTATCAAAGGTTTGTTCATTACTCCTAACAGCGAGTTAGACCTCCTTAGGATCTCAATAACCCCAAATATAAGGAGCAGTACTTTGCCAAAAATTCACTCAAAGCAGTGCTATCTTACAAACAAAATCGAAATATATGTACATTTGTTTGTTCTTGACCCGTGTTGCAGATTAACTATAAAATACTTCTGTATTCAGTGTAATTACAATTCTTTACAATCGTTCACATATTGTGTCACCTCCAAATGCTCAGTTTTTGACAGAGAAAAAGCCTTCAACTGCACAACTTTTCTACAAATCCAGCTTTGATAAGGTCAGAGGAAAATAAAAATAAACACTTGAGAAACAGTGCAGTCTGGAGGACCCTTTCGTGATGGATGTCATGTCTTTTATTTTTCTTCACTTTCAATAATTCACTTTACCTCAAATAAATCTTCAGAATTAAGTCTCACTGTCTAAAATTCCACAAAACAAATGTTTTCAGAAAAGAGCATCTGCTTTTGAACAGTTCTCGACACAGTTGTTTCCAGCCGAATCCACTTATCTCACTTTTGTTTTTAAATCCTTGAAAAGTGGGTATTTTTTTTTACTCTTTCCACTGTAGCTCTAAAATGAGCAGTTATTCACGTCTTTTTCTAGGTCATACCCAACAACAAACACTCTACCAGGTATGTGGGACAGAATCTTATCAAATGAGGCAGCCTTGTGGTCTGATGCCTTTTCTGTTGAAAGGCCCTATAGAAAGAATAAAGAGAGAGAAAACTTTGGGTTCCTCCTTTGTATTACAACAGTTTAATAACTAGTCTGCATATTTCTGTTCTTTGAAAAATAACAATCTCTCCTGCGCTCACACCAATTTGGATTCAGGAGTGCACCTCTCCCGGCAGGAGTCATTCAAGTAACTTGCTCATGCTCTGGTTTTTTGAGAAAACTCAGGGACCACCCACAGCAGCAGAGGGAACAATTTGCATATGCCAAGTTTCCTTGAAGAAGCAACTGCAGTCCTATAATATTACAGGAATTTTAAGACTTTAAAACTATGACAACTGGTTTCTTCAACAAAATGGAGATGCTGTAATGGGTTTAACAATGAAAAAAAAACCTGAAAAACATGGAACTACTGCTTGGGGTTATAATGGCACCATGAACAGCAGTGAAATCATTATGACCTCACTCATGAGTGCCACAAGTCCCAAAGTGATTCCAAAAAGCCAAACATGGTCCAGCACTTACTGTGAATTTAGAGCACACAGAAAGTGTAGTTTTCCCACAAACAACACTGGCTAATATCCACATCTCTCTCTCATATGGATAAAATCCCCTCACCATTCATCTCTTTCTCTGAGCATTCAATAGAAAGAAAGGGCTCCCTTCACTTAAGCCAGATTGCCTGAAAGGATCAATATTTGCCACTGATATTGACACGAGAGGCGGGGGCAGGAGGTCAAACAGGTCCATAACCTCTCTTCATCTCCACCGTAATCAATAAACTGATTCCAGCAACACCTGTGCATCTGTCGGCATTCACTGATTTCCAGACCGCACTTCATGGACTGTCACGGCTGTGCAGCGTGTGTGTGCCTGTAGATGTGTGTGTGTGTGTGTGTGTGTGTGTGTGTGTGAGAGAGAGAGAGAGAGAGCAGTGAACTGCAGACATTTACATAATCACACAGGCTGTCAGAGCTAAAGAAGTGCAGTGTATCAGCAGGATATCTGAGTGTCAGTGAAGGAGAGTCTCAGTGAAGTTCGGCTTAAAATGTGTCAAAAGCTTTAAGGGATGATGCTCAGCAGCTTTGACAGGTCATTCCTACATTGTGTCTGTGCTGCCTCACACTGAAGCTCTGACCATCACACAGCAGGTTTTTTTTTTCTTTGCTTTTGGTATCAATTTAAGGCCAGTGTGTTTCAAAATGTAGCTCAGACACTGTGTATGTGCACAACATTTTTTTTTTCTTATTTACATGCTCGTATTACACTGTTTGTTTGTTTGTTTTAATCAGGTTTTAGGAACTTTCCATTGGTGTGAGTATGAATTGCCTGGAGGCTCTGCTGACCTTAACCAGAACCTCAGAGGAGGCACAAAACTTTTTAGCTGAGGTTAAGTGCAGTCGCCGACAGCTATTATGTCCCTAATTAGATGCACTGTCCAACTCTTAGCTGGCTTAAAGTCCGAAACCTGTCCCAAAATGTGACAGTTACACTCTCACACACACACACACAGACACACATACACACACGCACCCAGGCACACACGCACCCAGGCACCCAGGCACACACACACACAACCACACACAGAGCAAACAGTAATAAAAACACCCAAACACCATTTGGCAGTTTCATGCTTATTTCAAAGGTGTGACTTTGCAGGGGAGTTGTCTGTGTTTATTCCCTGGGGAAAACATATTTAAAATGTTTTCACCTCCCTTATTTACCAGGCCTATAATAAATATATTCCCCTGGCTCCCTGGGTTTTAGGAACCAAGCCGCACCACAGCACATCTTGTTAAGACTTGAGGCATTAAAAAACTGAGGAAAATTTTGTGTTTATATCAGAGGATGTATAAAGTTGATAAAGGTGAAGTAATTAAACACTTCTGAAGGGTGATTGGCCAGTGTGGTCTTTATCACAAGTGACAATAATGAACACTAAAGAAGCACAAAATATCCAATTAAGATCCAGTATCCATTTGAAAGCCATGCATAGTAATTTATCTATAATCACAAAGAACTTTTTTTTAACAAAGGCCACATTATGGCTAACAGAGCTCATGATGCATAGCCTGTGAGCCATCAGGTGCTGGTGAGTTGCAGAAGCAAATAACTGAAGATCAAACATTGACCACTGCAAATGGTCAAGTGTTTCACCTGTAGCTTCGTCAAGTCTCAACACAAACACTTTGGGCAAAATGCATTGTTGCTTAATAAAATCTTTTTAAATTTATTTCAGTGTGCGGTGGTCAAGTTTTGATCTTTTACTGTGTACCAATGTGACATGATGTTAAAGTAACACCCAGTGAACATAGCTTTTTCTAAGTTGTGCATTGCAGGCAAACATTGGGCACTGTCATATTTTTCAAAACCAGTGAAAATGCCTTTCATAGAGGCACATTTTTGATTAGTAATAATAGGGATTGGAGGTATTATCACCATTAGTTATTTGTTTGCAGAGGTTCACAAAGAAGTTCACAGAATATAAAGAAATTCATTAAAACTACATGCCAGTTGTAGGTAACCTAGTGGTGTTCAGATGACAGCAAAACCAAAGGCCCCCTTAGCACAAAATCTGTATATTTATGGGAGTTTTAAACCACTGAAACTGAATTTAGTCCTCAGTTAGATATATTTAAACTCATCAGTAACCATAGAAACACTGTTAATTACTGACATTATTTATACAGACTGTTGGGCACATCATTTTAAAATGCCTCCGTAACATACTGCCAAGTCAAAGGTAATAAACAAGTTTACTTACACTTATATTCACTGACAAGAAAAATATCGACCGGTCAGAGGTATACCTTCTCTTTCTGTGAAGGTCAGGGTTTGTGAATGATGCTGTTGTGTGTCGGGTAACACTGTTACAGCTAATGAAAAACCAGGATAAACACAAGAGAAGATGAACAAAGTTTTAATGGCAGTCAATGTTGTGGAGGTTTTTCTCTCAAAAACACAAGCATCCTCTTCATTGTCATATTAAAAGAAAAGTCAAAGGATCACTAAAGTGTTTAAGATGAATACTCTGGCCATGGTAGGTTTGTAAGAAGGCATCCACGGAGTAATAAACTTAGCATTGCTAAAGGTGTGTTGAGTTGATGCACCACTGAACAGTTTTTTGTGATTGTGTTGTTAGTATAGCATAGTTAGCATAGTTTTGGTTTCTTTTCAGCTGTATTGTTGCTACAGCTGCTTATTTCAGTGATAATCCTGTTAGGTGTGTGTTAAGATAAATCTTTTGTGAGTAAGTTACCTTGTACCTTTAAGTAAGTGATTGTCAGGCTAAGAAAACAGGGTCCTATTGACATTACACAAGTGGGTGTTGTTGTGTTGTGGCTCTGACTCATTTTAGCAGGGAGAGACTTTGCCTGAAGGAGAGAGGAAGAGGAAGAAAGAGACTTCCAAATCTAAGTTGTAAAAGTTACTCTGATAAACAGAGTTTTGTTTCACCTCCCACCAACAGAAACTGTAAATGTTCACTTTTTTATAAACTAAAATAGAATTTCGAAGCTCAGGCTGACTGACTGCCTGGACAGACGCATGTGGCTTCTGAGGGACGCTGCAGGACTCACCTGCTCAGCTGCTTTTAAGGAAGACCTGGCTGAAACAATGACCCTGGCTTGTAAGTAACATCCCATAACACACACATACTCTTCCAGATATGGACTACTGCATCTAGAGAAGATAAGGACACTTTAACATGTAATGCAATTCGTATAGAGGCTGTTAGTTACAAGCTTGCCAGCCCACCTTAGTGTGGTGGGGAAGGAGGTTCCTGATTTACACTGTACTCATTCTGGACTATGTGCCATGGTAATGGATGTGCATGCAGATGCAGTGGCCTCTAGCTCCTTCAAACCTGTAACTTTTTTTTTTCAATGGTTCTTTTTCAGCTTTTTTACCCACATCTTTGCAGAGACCTATCTTCCCTTCTTCCCTTCTAGGTTTTGTTGTTGCACTCGATGTGCTGACTGTTTTCAGAGCTAAGAGTACGCAACTCCAGCAAGAAGCAGAGAGGAGGACTGCAATTGATATCAGTGATGCTTGGTGCTCAAGCAAGCTCGAGTTGATCGGCAGAAGTTTGCAGAAGTTGTTTCAGAAGCTGTTTTTCCTTATTTTAAGATGTCAACCAAATTGTCATCACTAACAAGCTGCTGCATTTCATATATTCCACCAGATGCAAGTTAAAAAAATTGCATTGATTTCCTGACCATGTAGGTCAAATGTGTATATATATATATATATATATATATATGTACATGTATATGTGCTGTATATGTTGCTCTCTATCCCATTTGATTCTGTTGTATGGAATGAAGGACTGCAAAACTCCTATTTTATAGTGCAACCCTGTGTTACACAAGAATTAATACATTACCTCATACTTTGCACCTTCCTAGATAAGGTTGGGATCAACTGTGGTGACATTATGTTTTGTACAATGTGTTTCTGTTATCTTGGAAGTGATTTAGTTCAAATTATTTATAATGTGAAAATGGATTAAAACAGGAGCTAGTGTCTGACGGGCATCAATGTGGGACAAAAATGTTTGTGCAACACCCTAAATTGGCTCCTCTGTTTGCAGTATAGCATGTGCTGTGATTGGAAAAGGTTCCCTTTAGCATATGTGTGTGACATGCACAGCTTCCTGCCAGAAAGCCTTTTTAAACACATGGTTAACATTCCAGCCGTTGCGTTTGGCTAGGTTTAGGGACCAACAATACTTTGCTGGGTTTAGTTAAAGAGTGTTGGTTTTACTCTGTAGGTTTCATTTTTGGTCTGCAAAGATCTTGGAACCTTATCTTCTGGGCAAAAATCCTATGTGGGTCCCTCCAGTCTGTTCAGACCTTCACCCTTCTTTGGATTTTGTAACTCCTTCCACTACATCAGTTCAAGCTGTTGTTATGGGCTTTATATTGCTGCCTGTAGGTTTACATTAGAGTTTTTTTGAAAGCAAGTGCATCTCATACAGATTCTTTAGGGTACCTTGCGTCGCAGGGCATGACAGAGTTTTGTGTGTATGTACCAAAATCTTTGGAGAACTGCTCAGTGGCAGTAAGGCCCAGAAAAGTTGCCACATGTTTAAAATCTTAAGGATTTGAAAGCATAATACATCTAGACGTATCTTTATTATCTACCCTGTCAACCAGCTTGTGTCTCAAGGTTTTTTTCTATACAAAAGACATGTCTTCACTCTCAGTACCCGAATTACATGCTCAAGCCTGCAATTAATTCAACCTTTGATCCACCATTTTTTCATTATCCTCACATAAGCCTTAATTATAGTGAAAGGGATTTAAGAAGATCTATTTCTTTAAAAATCAATTTAAATGCAAGACCATCTATAATTAGTAAGAATATATGGGTGATATTCCTAGTTGACCTGCAAAGAGCAGTAAAAGAGACATGATTTACTGGTTGGAGAAAGGGGCAGTATTTAGCCATGGCATGTTTTCACACTTTGGAAACCCCTTTAAAGACACATTTCTCTGTGGTGTTTTTTACATCTAACATGGCAAACCGGGGTTAAAAATGACAGCCAGTGCCATGACTGTGAATTTCCTCCTTTACACTTCGATGTATCAATAACTGTCTTTAAACAGGCAGATTTAGACAAGAGGGGTTTGAAACGTCACAAATCTGACCAAAACCTAAGGAGCCAATCCTGTCAACAGTTGAAGGGGGGGTAACAGGTCACTACAGAATGAACTGTGGTCAGTCAGAGGAGAAGCTATGTCAGTCTATGTTACATGATTATTGGCTGATGACTACTGTAGTCAAGCTAAAGGGTCAAGATTTATTTTATTGTTGCATTCTAAGTAGTGATGAGTGATGCATAAAACACATTACTGTTGTTACGGCCCTGAGCCGTATGGCTCTAAACCTCTCCTCCCTCTGTGTGTGTGTATGTGTGGGTGTGTATGTGTGTGGCAAATAGTCCCTCTTAGTTTCAGCGGACAGGTGACCAGAGGGCTTGTCCTTCCGGCCTGAAGAGATCCCTGGCGGCGGAGGATTGGTGCAGCTGGTCGGCGTGGGGCTCCACCAATCCTGGCGTGACCTCTGTGATATA
>JAPZDZ010000012.1:23880567-23903643 GCA_029783805.1 Acanthurus tennentii | reverse complement strand
CCGACACATACTTTATCTTGGATGCATTCTGAATGGAAGCGGTTTGAGGCGAATTCGCGACAATAGGCGTCAAGGGGGTATTTTAACGCTTTCTGTACATTCTTCTTTTATTTAAAGGGTTATTATTTTATTTTATTTTTTATTGATAACTTTATTAGCACTGGTAATTAATACTCATAGTAATACTTTGTTATATATACATACACATATATACAAAAGTGCCTCTGCTGCCTCAGAAATGTCATGAAGCAGCAATTATTCGACTCTGCAGAGTCCCAACACTGAGCACCAATACACAGCTGTTCGCTCTCTCCACTGTGAGGATGAGCAACTAAACAGTGACAGTGTGTCAATCACTCGTGAAGTCATGATACTCACATAACAGTGTGAGTGTAGCATTTTTATCTCAGGCTTGGTGACATACTGGGCAGAGGACAGGATTACAATACCAGAGAACAACCGAGAGGACTGATTTAATATGTAAAGTTAGATTTTACAGTTGAAAAAACATATATTGCTCAATGTTTCCTCTTTGAGTGTCAATGGCTAACAGGGTCTGAAATTAACATCCACCAATCAAGATTAATTTTAGATTTTTTGATCTGGCAAACTGTGTTAATTTTTAGAAGTCAGCAGCAAAACCAGCATTTTTTTGTAATTTCATTTTGAAATGGTGTTTATGTCCCATTATTTTCTTAAAAGGAGTAAATTAAAGCGTAGCAGGATATAATCAGCAAACTCAAGCATGTCCTTATAACAGATCACCAAGTACTTTGCGATGATTTACACGATTTTCTTTTCATGGCAGATTTTTTTTCAAAGAATTAAATACTTATGTCAATATGTAAATGTTTTAGAGGAAAAAAATATGCTCAGCTGTTGGATATTTCTATCTCCCAGGGTTAAAAGGTTAATTTGGAGAACTGCTCAGACATGTGCTCCACCAAAGTTCAATGACACTCTCTGCCCCCGCGGCTGAAAAAAGATTCTAACATGAAATATATTCTCGTTTCGGTCTTTGGTTACTATTTTTAATGTTAGTCAGTATTGTTTTTTGTAATTTTCAGTGATGTAAACACTACCACAAGAAAGCTACAAATAGCTTATGAACTCAGCATCATTAATGGACGACAACATGCAGGGAAAAAAAGAGACCAAACAGTTTCACTCTTCTAATCCAGCAATGAATCAGAAATTGCAGAAGCAAAAGTCAAAAGTAACAAGAACAGTGAACAACAGCAGCATCCAGAAGAAGCTTGACTCATTAACATCTTTTACTTCTTTTGCTATGAAGCATCACTGAGCAGTCTGAGACAATAATACTGTGCTGTGTGCAGTTTATTACCTTTCAGGTTGTCAGCATCCCTTTGTTACAGTTTGGAGCTCTTAACAACACAGGGTGCCATGTGCAGCTTAGGGTGCAATGATCTTGGACAGGTGTGAAACATAATTTTAATAAGTCTTAATCGCTTACAGGTTTTCTACTTGATCAAATCTCACATAAAACATATTGCAAGTATTTATGGATGATTTTTACAACCAGTGTTTTATGGAATTAAGCATTTCAACAACCAAAATAATACCACAACAACACAACGGCCAATAATTTTTGACTTGATCTTCCTTTGAGACTATTTATTATTATCTTATAATTATCTAATTATTATTTTCTATTTAATATTAACATTAAATATGTTTAAAAAAAAAAGTTGCTTTGATTTGGCTCTGATTTGACTGTTAACCTTACAGGGCAGCTGGACTGCTGAGATCTCAAGTCTGAAATCTCTTAGGTCCATCTTGAAAAATTCCAACTAAATTCACTTGTTTCCAGTCAGAATATGACTGGACCAATTACTACCCCTTGGGTAGAAAGAGGTGTTAACTAAGAGTGTTGTTAAGTTTTAATGAAAGCGAGAAGTAGCTGTAAGCTCGCAAACAATGGTGGTGGCCACAGACACGGACAAACGTTCTGTCTGCCACAAACGAGGTTAGCATGAATGCTGCAATAGCGGCAGTTTTATCAGAGGTAGAAAACATTTCCCTAACCCTAACCCTCATTAAAAGAACAGCAAAAATGGCACTGAAGGCCAAGATGCCTTCCCTTTTCTACTAACTGGCATCGACAGAAGCAACGAATGTGACTGACAGAACGTTTGTCCAATCACCTTCCAAGGCTTTTTTTTTTTTTTTTTTCTGTAATGACCTGTCCCTTTCAAACACTGTCTATGGGCTGTTTCCCAGACAGACATGAGAAATATAACCTATGGATATGAGAAACATTCAATCTGGCATATCAGGTTAGCAAAATGTCCATACAGGTTATATTTAATAAAGTACAAGTGAAGGTCAGACTGATGTATTCTGCAGAGGTGTTCTCAAATATGATTATTCATTCAGAACAATTGTTCTAAATAGGAACAGGAGACAAATATTTCTTTTAAAGCTCCGCATGCTGCATATCATTGAGATGCAGACACAGAGACGAACCATCTGAGACAAATTCCCCTTCGACATTTATAGTCCTTGAGAGCATAATGAAATTCTTATCTTTCTCAACATGCATAGATCTTGGTGAGCTCTCAGTAGAATTAAGAGTTCTTTGACTAGCTGTACATTTGAGATGGATCAATCAAATCTTCTTGTCATTTTCAAAAAATGCTGAACTGATTCAAGTTGAAACAGAACTGAAGCCTGAAAGGCATGAGAGAAAAAATGAGAGATTTGAAAAAACTTAACTTAAGCAATATCACACCAAAGGGAGTGCTGCTGTACTCAATATTTGTTGATATTATATTTATTTTCATTCACAGCCAGTGACTATTGAGATCATGTTGATTAATAGTTATTAGAGCACCTAAGAATTTAAAAAGTCGTAGTGCTGTTATTTTCTGTATGAGCACTCATTGATTTCCTCTTGTCCAATTAAATTGCTTCCTCAGAACTAACTGCTATAAGATAAACACTCACATCTCAATTCTTTATATTAATTGATATAATTTAAGGGTAGAAATTATGCACAATATTAAAAACAAAAAGGCTATTATAACCACTCATTTAAAAATCATCAATTATCTAAATGTGTTCAAGCCAGAGTTGATTGCTGCTGGTTACATTTGATGAACTGCTGGTAAACAAGCCGACTGCAAATCTTTAAGTCATCAAGAATTTTTGACATCATCATTAATGGCAGATGGGAGCATGATTACAATGACTATGGAAATGACAAACAAGACTGTGACTTCATCCATTCATATTCCGATAAGCACGAGTGAGAGGTGAGGTGAGCTTCTGGGAGGCATTCAGAGTGATGCTGATTTGAATATGATTAATGAAGAGCCAGGTCTTCAAATCCCATCCAGCTCCAACAGCCAGTCTGCCTCTGATAGGCCACAACTCAAAGTAGCTTCTGCTATCACAGCTCGCACTTGCCGTCTGTTTCTGCCCAGAGCTCAGGAGGGGGAGACGTTTGGGTGCAGTCTAAGCCCAGATCACAACATAAAGGGTCAGAGACAGTCTGTCCAGCTGGACCAGAGTTTAACATGACAACATCTCAGCCAATAAGAGAGAGCAGGCTTGAACGTTCTAATCAGAGATACTCTGTTTTTTTTTTTTTGTTGTTGTTGTTTCCCTCTGTTCAGCCTTCAATAAGCTCATGAAAGATTTCACATTTGCTGTTCTCTAAACAATCAAAATCTGATAACTCTTTCATCTGGGAAATCTGCTAGGGACAGGAAATGATGCCTTTATCACTGCTGTTCTGGTTGGAATAAATAAAAAAAACTAGACAAGTTTGTTGGAGGAGAAATAAGTGCAACACACCTCCCGTACAATTATGTCACATGCACTACAGTCACTTGATACTAGTGAATCAAGATCCATAAAACGCACCTAAAATCCTGTAACTGGGATAAATTAGCTATAATGTGCAGAAAGTGATCATAATTGATTAAAAAATACTGCTGCTTTCCTTAAGCTGATGAATGTTGACGGTCCGTGTCCTTTGTTAGTAATTACACAGGAGGCATTCAGAAACAGCACTGTTAAGGAGATGACAGCGCTCAGAGCTCATAAACATAAAAAAACATAAAAAGTGAGTAGTGTAAAAGCTTGCAGGCAGCATAAAGTGATGAAAGCTTGTGTATGGAGTTGACAAAAATTAGGAGTAGATGACTCAGTCTCCGTGGTATCAGTACAACTCCATGAAAAGTCTCAGTGTAAAGGTCCGGTGTGTCAGATTTAGGAGCATTTAGTTATTAAGTTGCAGATTCAGCCTGACTGAATATCCTTCAGCTTACCATCCACTTTTAAACATACTGGAGAACCTTTAGTGAGTGTGAATTCAGTGAAACTTGAAAACAACTCCCAATGCTCCTGATTGCTGTTACATTAGCATATGAACATGTGTGTATGAATTCCTGATGAGCAGGTCAGTACTGTGCAGAGAGGCCACCTGCTATTAGTGTGTGAATAGGGTCATGCTGACTTGTGTTGTCAAGCTTTTTTGAGTGGTCAAAAAACTAGAAAAGTGTTCAATTTTACTATTTATAGTATAGTATATTGATATCATTCAGGGCACAAATTGTTCTTCTGTTAATATAAATAAGTGTATCTTTTCTGACAAGCAGGTTACTGAATTATGTGGCCAGAAAAGCTTTTTCAGACTTGTTCACACCAACACACATAAAACATACACAATGTACACACAACTGAAATTTATTTGTTTCAATGAAAACAGCAGACATCAGATACACCTATGAAGTGAGGTAAATTTGGAAACTGCTTGTGCAGAGAGTTCAATTTTGCTGAACTCTGACTTCTAAATTTGCATGTTGACCATTTTGCATAAAACGAGCTTTCCTCCCCCACTCTATTTTGGCATGAACAAAAACCTGCCAAAGAAACAAATTTAGCTGCTGAACTACCCACAAGCAATCCGCCACTAAGCCCCCAACACTACATATTTCACAGGAAAGCACAAATGCATTCCTTTTGTGCCTGGTGAGGCACTTAGTCAGCATATTTATTAGCCTACTGAACCAGAACTAAAACTTCACATCAACAGGAAATTCAAGAAAGGACGCCTAACAGATGGTCCAGTCAAAAGAGTATTTGAATAAAACATGGCACCTAAAGGTAAAGTATTAAAAGGCCACAGTAACAACCACGGGCAGAAAATGTTGTTTTAGCTTATTGCTCATGATTTAGCATTCTTGAAATTGCTGCAATAGAATTTGTCATATTATCTCTGAACACATCAACGTCTAGAAACAACACAAGAAGGAGT
Organism: Acanthurus tennentii; assembly: GCA_029783805.1. Taxonomy (NCBI): domain Eukaryota; kingdom Metazoa; phylum Chordata; class Actinopteri; order Acanthuriformes; family Acanthuridae; genus Acanthurus; species Acanthurus tennentii. Next base: position 23,898,359 of record JAPZDZ010000012.1, on the reverse strand, counting down.
GATGTGGAAAAACTGAGAGAAATAAAGGATTGAAAGGAGAATGCCACACTTCTGACATTAAGGCATTCTATGTGTAAAGCCTGTTTTTTGTCTTTCCAGGGGGCTTGACATTCACAATGAAGGTGAGACTCTTGCAAATACAGTAAAAAAAATCAAATGCTCTGACTTCCCTACACGTTTGGTGGATTCATTTTAATCACACTGAACTGACAGCAGCTCACAGACCTTCAGCCACGTGGCGCCGTGTGGGAAAACTAAGCCAGTTCAACATTTTCTCATTTGATTTTATCCAACCTCATCCCATCTGGCTCACACAATACAGCATGTGCATATTCAAATATGAACTGGCCTCTGAACATCTGCAATCACAACACTTGCATTCTGTACCAAATTTGACTTTCTCACCACCTTTAGATTGAAGCAATGGACTGAGATGTGAGTGTGTTTCTGCGGTCGACCTGGTTTGACTTGTAAACAGGATGACCTACAGTCAGTGTGAGCTGTATGCAAAAAGCTCTGCATCGAGGGATTCTAATGGGATGTTATTCCATAACTGGACAAACCTTAGATTTCCACGTGCAGCACATTCACGCAACAAACAAAACAACCTGCAATGACAGCTTACTCTATAATCTCTGTCAAGTCTGAAACTCAGATAAAAAGGACAGCTAGTAGAAAATGCAGTCAGCTGAAACCAGATATGCTGTGTTCAGTCTGTAAGTCAAAAAATTGAAAATGCAAAACATCTTAAAACACAAAGCAAAGGGGGCGAACACATGAACGTCTGTGTTGAGAAACAAAACAACAACAAAGACAGACTTGTGTTAATTGGAAAATTTCTTAGAAAAATTAACTTCACTTTTCTTTCCCTTTTAACTGTTAAACTTGGTTAAATATCCATCATTTTAAAGCAACAATATGTTACAAATTAACTTTAAAATTATGAATATTTACCCAAGTTAACTTAAAAATAACAGTTTTACAATCAATATATTGGTACACTGACTTGCAGTAGGGTAAATGGTCTCTGTGTCAGTCACTCTGCACCACAATCACCCGTTTCTGCACTAAGTGAGTCTGTAACTTTGGTGAGCCAGTAAAGCCTGCAAAATGGTTTATGGCACCCGTCTCACACCCAGCAAATATCACTCAATTTTGGTGAAACTAAATCATATATTGTAGAGACAAATCTTTCTAGTTTTACGTCTGAAGTTCTGCCCCAAACTCTCTGTGATTTATGGAGTCTCCTGAAGTAACCAGTGACTGCAGTTGTTTGTGATACAGCGAATGTTCCTTTAAAGGACAGCCTCACCTAAACAGAATCAGTATGGTGGCTGCTAAGTCTCGCCTTCTAGGTCATGTCACTTTAAAGACATCAAAGGTGATGTCAGCAGAGAGCATGTCATCCCTATCAAGCCAAACATGCATTAAGGTCAACCTTGACAAAGTCAACATCCTTCAGCTGCTGAAGTGACCCAACCTGCAAACAACAGCTGACTGAAACAGCGCACAGTGCAAACAAATTAAAAGTAACTATCCAATTTCTCTTGATGAAAACATGCAGGGCAACTACTGAATGATATAGTAAATCAATTAACATTCAGTTAATAAACATTTGTTATTGAAAAATCTCCCACGTCAGAGTCACCTACACAGTCTGTCTTTTAAAGGATAGTTGTGTCCCTGCTAATGTAGATAAATATTCCCAGTTTATGCAACATGTCATTTATAAAAAACTTAAGTCCATGATTTTAGTATGATTAAAAAACACTACATTTCCATACATTATTCCTGTGTTGAAATACCATGTGGTCAAGGTCTCAAACTGTTCTGACCCTGTGTGTTTACTTCACTGAACCATCTGGCTCTCTAAGCTGCAAGGTCATTTTATTATCCCCATTCACTCTCAGCTCTCATCTCTTGTTATAGTAATTGTTTAGCATCTAATACTAAAAGTGTGTCACAAAGTAATGAACCATAATTTTACAAGTTAAATCTATTTATTTGCACTCAGCAAACAGTTCATTTTTTAACGAATGCATTTTTGCAAAATAATGTTCACATGCATGACGGGTCAAGAACAAAACAATGCTTGTCGAGAGAAGAAATTAGGTAATCGTTTGGTAAATACAGTCAAACTATCATACACACCAAAAGACCCTCAAACCATTCTACACAACATATCATGCCACATGACCAATCCATCTTACAGTGTTATATATTGTAGGATTTTCACACATTCACACATTTAAAACTAAAATGTTTAAATTCAACACAAAGCTGAAAACTATGACTGTTAAGCAGCAGAAATAATTTAAGGCCCTCATATTATCACAGCTAAGGAAGAAACAGACTGACAGATCACATCTTTCCTGACGTAGAAAAACAAACCACAGCAGTCATGTTTCACTTTGTGAGGCTGATCACTTGGCAGACTGCCATCAATACTATGGGAGCTCATTGAAAAACCATAACTAATGAGGGTCTTGTTAGTGTTTGCCAAAGCTTTGACATTTGGAAAAAATGCGCTTCACTGAAAATATTAGAAACAAACAAGCTGACTGGAAAGCTGACTTTCCTAAAAAGTTATTTTAACATTAAATTTAACACACCTTAAGTAATTTCTGCCACTAGATGTCTCTCTATCAAAACAATGTCAACTAAAAAAGTTGTTTGATGATGTGATTAAGCAGGCTGGGATCATTGGATTTGTGTATTTTAGAGTTAAACAGCCACCACTGCAGATAAATATCAATCTGACTTACCCAGGCAGAAATGTCTACAGACGATAAAATGTGTTATAGTTTTATTCACGTTACGTGAACTTTCTTCTTAGTGTTAGTCTTCAAGTTATGACAGGTAACAAAATGAAACACACTGTTACCCTGTTTGAGCATTTTTGGAATAATTTAAGTACACATCTCAACAAAAAACTAACCCTAAACTACATTAAATATAGTTATTTTAAGATATTCTAATGTGGACAAGTTATGTTGTATAGTAGGTTTAATTAAAATATCTTCCTCCTGGTTCCCCATAATTCAAACACTGCATTCACCTCCAACATCCTAATTAAGCACAGAAAGAGAGGGAACCTCTTTCTCCTAACTTTGATTTTCCTATAGGGTACATTTTAGGTTCGGATCATTAAAATGCTCCATAACACGTGTGTTATGTGTGTTTAATCTTTCTCTTTTCATTTAACAAGCCATAGCGAGATTCTGAGCCCTCGCTCTGCTGCACACTGTTAAAACATAAAGTGCTCCACTGTGCAACTCAGATATGTAGTCATACCTCATTTTAATTAGTGCACAGAGAGGCACGATAAGCTTCATTCATCCTGTTTAAAGCCTTAAGAACTCACAGACACTTTCAGGTTTCTGATTATTATTTCATCTTCTGTTTTCCCTGTAATCAGAAGATGCATTGTCACACACTGAAGTAATAATTAAGCATGAAAATAAAAACTAATTCAGGTCAAACCGATAATGATCTCTTACTCTCTGGCTATGCGTGTGTTTGCAAGATAGTGTGTCATGCAAGTAAACAGAAGAAGTCATATATATAATAAGGTCACTGTTGATTCTAGCTGCTGACATCATTATTGAGATTCCTGAACTTGCATGCATGTCCACTATGGAGTGTGTTTATGTGTAAATACTGCATTAAATGCAGATGGTAAATAAAGTTCACTCAATATTTCTGAATTTGGATTATTAATCTCAAAAAACATTAAAAATGGCTTTAAAAAAGTAGATAAATAAGTATATCACATTTTTCACTTTTTAAGTCACATAACCTTCCTCTATTAAATCATTTGAAAAAGACACCATGCATAAATTTGAGCTCCTCCTAGTTTTCATTTATATTCTATAATCAATAAACAAACAGCAGAGGAGCGTGTACAGTCTCGTCCGACACGCCTCTATGGGTGGAGGCACTGCGGACTTGCCTGGTCCTCATTGCTGTGACTGTCCAGTCGCACAAAGTAATGAGATCATCCTGGGTGAAGTGATGCTGAAAATGAATCATCTCCTCCCTATTCCCCAACGGCATGGTGGGCACATTTCTCTTGGACCTTGTGCTCCAAGGCCATCCATCCTCCACCACCATGCAGGGCAGTGGCTTCACTCATCACGGGCACAGCCCAGCCACCCCACCGACCCCAACAAAAGCACCTGACAGGAGGCCCTCAGCTAATCCAATCATGGCCATACAGGTCAACTCCAGCAGCAGCATTCCTATAAGAAATATGATTTTTCTCTTTTGACTGCTCATTCACTTAAGGCTTAATTTAACCACAAATTGCTACAACCCAAGTCCAGTTGTTGTTCAGGCGGGTAATGATCTATTTTTGTTGATAAAGGTATATCAGTAGTTACACAGTAATACCCTTGTATCTTTAGGACATATTTTCTATTTAGAGGAAATGGCTATTTAAGTTTCACACAATTTTGCCCTGAGACAAAAGTGTAGGAACATTCCTTTGGGTAATGAAATCACAATGCACAATCACTGGTGGGGTTGAAGGATGGCTGCAGTCTTAATCCATTAGACCTTGCAGGGTGTTTTTATGCTGCCCTGATATTAGGACAAAGCACAGTGATGAATTCCTGCTCGGAGAGGCTTTTTCTGGACGAACGCAAACATAAACAATCCGGCACAAAGAAGAAAGGAGGTGCAATGTGGCTGTGAAGATAAAGCCTAATCTATCACAACTCAGTAAGTGGAATAGGAAAAGACAGTTTAAAGGTTTAGAATAATCACAGATGTCAGGAAGTATTTTACCCTGTGAAAAGGATATGAGATGTCTTGGAAATATGATGTGTTGAGGAGCCATGCTGAGAGATGACTGAGGCCGGGACTATTGCCTCGGTAAGTCAGGGAGAAATGGTGCAGGTCACAGGGCCAGATAAGTGACAGTGCCACAGGAGACAAAATCAACACAGCCAGGCTGTGGGGACAGACACCCAACCGCAGACAAACACGCCTTTGACCAGATGACCTGCCTCAGAGAGTGAGGCATACGCCACATGGTCCAAAAAGGGGGCTATGAGAAAGCCAAGGTCCGTGTTTTTGATGGATGACTCAGTCTAGTCACATGTTTTCACATGAATGAGTGTACTGTGGCTATTTGCCATGCAAATTCTGACATAAAAGAGCAGTAGGAGCCAGTGCCACTGTCGAGGTTCCAGTTTATTGCGAGTGTAAGCAGCTCATCACACGACTGGTTCATTGCAAATCCATTTAGTGTGCAGCGCATTAATCATGCTGCAGGCTGCCAAGGTTCACCATTTATGCTACTCTGTAGATTACAAGAGAGGGGTGTTGGAAATTCTGCTTAATAGCAAGGAAACTCTCATAATGCTCTTGGAATTCATTCATTTTGTGTTGTGTGTCCTGTTACATAGATACTTGAAGAGGTCTGATGAAGGAGCAGCTGACTAAAATTGTACATGCACAGAATCAGCAGAGAAATCTGACATGTAGATGAGATTTAGCCATCGATGCAAGCTAAGCATTCCCAAAGTTTAAAAGTAAATTGCCTAACCATTTGTGGAAATAGCTTGCTGTACAATAGATACAGTGATTCTCAATTCCCCCATTAAACTCCCATGGGTTCTCTCTCAATTACATTCTTCTTGCAGAGCTGCACTGAGTGGGGTTCTGACATTACATTCAGTGCTAAGGTGATGTTACCACATCACAGAATTAGAGTGCATTACGAAAAGGTTATATGAATTAACCTAGGTGTAAAAATAGCACACAAATGCATGCACAAAGCACTATCTCAAGCACTCCTTACATACGTGAGTCTACCTACCTCAGCGTATGCCTACTTATCAGACAGCTTTCCATTACGAGCCATGCATGAAGAAATTGCCAAAAGCTATCATGATCAGTTAGAGAGTGTCAAATTTGATCAGAGCCAAATTCATCTATGGAAGCAGAGGCTGAAGGCAGAACACATGAAAATAAACAGCTATGCTGTTTGCATGAGCATCAAGGAGCACACGACTTCATGAAGCATCACACACACTCACATCGTCAACATCAGACAGGACTTAAGACAGGATTTGATGGATGAAGGTGCCAGAAGAAAAGTAATTTCCACTAACTTATTCTAGCTGCTGTAAATAAAAAGTGGCAAAGGAAAGCTGAACAGGGTGTTACAGTGCTGCCACAGTGTGTACTGTAGCAGCATATACAGAATGCATTTGGTATAAACAGGCAAGAAGCCAAATATATAAGTGCAAGAATTTAATTAAACAGTGTTGTCTGTTTTAATGTAAGCTGCATATGCTAGCATGTCTGGCTAAATAGCCAATAGTGGCAACCAGGCACTATTTATAAGGCCAAGAAGCATTTCATATCACACAAGAGCAAAAAATGTGCCTAAGCCGTGGACAGCTCCAGCCCAATTAAGGTCCTACAGGTTACACTGAAATAGCCTCATGCAGGCATCCACAGTGTGCTGCTTCTACTTGCTAGCACATAAGAATGAGACTAATACCAGTAGCTCTGTCCTGCTCTCCATAAGATTTGAGCAAGTTTACACTAACCAAATGTGTAAAAAAATACAATCCTCATCCTCAAAGCCTTTTCTCCTGCATCATTAAAAGTGAAACATGTTTTGAAATACATGCAAGAAAGCCTCAATCTAACTGACTGTGCTTGTCAAAGTATGTAAGCTAAGCAGCCAAGTTGAATTATGCTAGAATAAAGTATGAGCCATTAGCATTGCATTTTGTGTGTCACACTAACAAGCTCTACACTTTAATACAAAAAATACTGTTTCTTTTTCCCCTGTTTTTTGCATGGTATAAAGAACCATGATGTGCATATTTTTGCAATAATTAATTTTTTCTTTTTAAACAGACATAAATCAAAGACAGTGTTTTCCACCCACACACTGAGCTGACGTTAATTAGCAAGCTAGCTATGGCTGACAAAATCCGCCAGCATCAAAACCAAAGGTTACAGGGTTTTTTGTCTACTTCTGTCTGTGGTAAAGGAGCCATTGTTTCAGAAACTACTCCAAATTTCAACGGTAAATCAGCAAACAGTGAACTGCATGTCACGGTAAAAGAAAAAGAGGACAGCCAGGCAGCTCTGTAAACTTAAGTTTTTGTGTGATGTGACGATAAGGTGAAGAGCGGCAATGAAGCAACATGAGGGCTTCCTAGAGGCAAACACAAAGTGTCATTTCTGGGAAGACCTCTCCATCACAAGCCTCTCCTGGCTGACATTGTTCTCATCTCAGCGCTGAATTGCAATAACATGTGATCCATAAAGAATAAGAATTACTGCAAAGTGACGTCTTTGTGAATGTGAGTGTGGCTACATACATCACTGCAGATGACTCCAACAGTCATTCTTTTCACGTGACAACAGTGTAACTCAGTTTGTATGACAGATTTAAAAAAAATCCAACAATGGCTCACAGCTGCTGCTGTGAAGTCGAATGGCTCCTTGTAAATGCAGTCAGAATGACTTCTGCATGGGTACATTTTAACTGCATGCATTGGCATGAAAATTATGTGAAGGCACTGGATAAAATATACACTCCCTCACAGACAGAAGCTTCCTACTCCAGATAGTAAAATCCATACATTGCTTGAAGGCAAAAAGCTGCTCTAAAGACTGCACGGCATCCTCCACTGAGTCTAGTTTGTCCTCAGTGGGGATAAAGACTTTATGCAAGTGAAGGTTTTATCTGACTAACCAACTGGCAATCTTATTTTAGCCTGTTCCCCTCCAAAATTCCAAACATCACTCAAAATGCTTTTGGAAGAGGTAGACTGACATGCAAAACACATTTCCCACGCCCAAAACACATTTTCTGGATTCCCATTTTAATGATGAGCTGATATTCCACCTGTTATGAATATCATCTATTTAAGAGTTTGCAAAAAGTCTGTGTGACAGGCTTTCTATCAGTGTTGTGCAGGTGTTGCACCAACTTAAAGCAAGGTCTGTTTTTTTTAAAACGTGCACCACCGTTAATATATTATTGATACCAGGCAAGAGAGGATTTGTTAGAGGAAACTAAGCCCGGCTCCAATCTCCTGTTTGAGGTATTATCCTCAGTCATCTTTCCTTCACACTTCCTTCAGAGTATGATTGAAAAGCCTGTTTGTAAATTTCCCAACTTCACTGTGGCATGTTGCTGGTTTGTGCTGATACCAAGTGCCTGTAATTTTTTTTTTTTTAGACTCCAGATAACTTCTTTTTTTGAAATTATTGTGTGAGCATGCAGTTGTTTCCTTTCAGCAGTGCTTTGGTAATCCTTCACTGGACCACAGCTAGATTTAACCATAACTACTGTATAAAAATATAAATCTGGAATCTTGGCAGGAGTACAGAGGTGCAAAAAATATCTGAGCAAACACAAAGACTGTTACAGTTACAATCTGCTTCCTGACAACAATTCATCTTCAAAGATTTACCCTACAGATGATAGATTTCTTGGAAAATATCAGACCCAGTAATAAGTTGCCGTTTTCCATAGACAAACATGATGCTAAGAAGATTAGTTTTAAATCACGAGTGACCACAGAGTGAAGGTGGCCATCTTATATAAAATATAAGCAATTAGAGTAGATTTGTGCAAAAATCCTCATTTAATAACAAACAGGTTCACAGCCAGGTTTACATCAATAATTGATTGTTGAAACTACTTTTGAAAAAAACAGCAGGAACAGGAATTATTTATGATATCATGTGAATGTTTACCGATGCGATGTACAAAGGGCACTGTGCTGCAGTTCAACTGTTTTACCACAAGGGAGGGCAGAGAAAGATGAAAGCAGCTCTGAGTTCAGTGTAGTAGAGTCCATGGTAATTCCTTCAAAGCACAGATAGTGACTGCTCTGATTTATTCATAAGCCAGGCTTCTTCTGCCAGAGAGCATTAGACAAAGGCAGATCACCCGAAGGTAACGGTTCTGCTGAGAAAAGCAAATAACAAATCAAGCCAAGGTGTGAACTGTTTACATGCTGCACCGCACAGGTTGAATTAGCAGTACTGCTGGACTCAACGGCTGACATGTAGAACTTTGGTATCAAGCAACTGAGCTGCTGTTTCCATTCAGCCTTTGAGACAGCGGCTGGTTCTTTCATCAATTTCACTACTATGGTGTAAAATGCTCCTCCCTAGGCTTAAGATTTCTTGCAGCTCCATGTCAGAAATAATTCAACATGATTCTGGCTGCACAGTCTCCATCAAGCTTCTGTCAGTCTCTATCAGAGAGTGAAGGTCACCACTCTGTCCTGCTTACGCCGCCTCCTGCAGCCCCACCACATGTCCTCACACTGCACCTTCAGCCCCAATATCACCTGACGACTTATCTCAGCCGCTGTTAACTGAATGCTGATAAACCACCAACTGCAGTACTGGCCCAGGCTAATGTGAGGTTTTTAAAAGTCCATAAACCACTTCCATGTGAATATTCACCTGACCTTACATTATTTGGTGTTTGTGTAGAATTAAATTATTTTCAGGCTATAAAACCTTCTGAAACAAGGTTTAGATAATTGCAGGTCTAAAAAAATCTCCCTACTTAATTAAAATACTATTTGATGTATTTTAAGGTCAGCAGCTCTTAAATGCACTAAATGTATGCTAAAATACTAATTTAAATATTCTGTAGAAAGTACTACAGATTATCTCTGAAGGGATAATTATGGTTAGAAATTACCTATATATAAAACTATCAACTTACCATCAAAAACTGCAAATACTGACCACTGATCCTTGTTCCATATGAATAACTGCTGCTTTTCTTTGTCTGAAATCACTATAAATTCAATACCCTTAAGTTTTTGACAGCTGGTATGACAAACCAAGACATCTGAAGACATCCTTTGGCAACTGGGGCATTGTAATGGGTATCTGTCTTTATAAAAGACAAAACAATTCACTAATTCATATATCAAGCGAAAAATTGCCAGATTAGCACAGTAATGAAAATACTCATTAGTTTGAGCCCTAGAAATAACCATCCATCACAGTAAAGGATGAAACTGTCTTCCTCAATTTTTACATCTAAATATCAGATATTAGCTTATTAAACAGAAAACTGTGAAAAAAAAATATTTCAGCCAATATACAGAATACTTCTGTTAATATTGTAATGATTACTTAATTGTTAGGTAACTTTTCATATCATGCCTCCCTTTAGGATGCATTATGCACTCCTTAGGCTTTTATCACAGTGTAGATGTGCAATGTGCTATCTTTAAATATTACAAATGGAAACAGGCTTAAAGTCATATTAGTTCTTGAAAACTGCTGTTTCTTGTACCAGCAGCTTTGTGTCATTGCTTGTTTTTGAGTCTGTGAAAAAGGCTGCATAGTTCACCTTTGAATCAATTCCACATTTGGCCTCACATAGTAAAAAAACTGTTGATCTCCATCTTGATATAACCTGAGTAACAAAAGACAGCTTAGAGCATTTTCAGCTGTCTAATCTATTGATTTTTCTTGGCTGGTGACATTTTTCGTCCAAGTTATTAAACTAGCTCATTCCTTTAAAAATGATACCTTCTAACACACCGTACCGTGCATACTGATAATCAGCAGACAATAAATAATCACACCATAATAATCATACTTCTTCTCTGGATGCATCTGAAATGACAGCAATCAAATGAAATGACACCATCATATAACACATGCCGGCTCTGGTTCTTTTATCAAGCAACCAGAGCCCCCTTGACCAAAAGGTTATTTCTAATAAAGAAAAATTACTTTTAATTTCGAGCCTGTGGGCTCTCTTAGGTGTGATCTTGTCACACCTGATCGATATCTCTCCGTCCAGTTTTCCCTCCTCACTGCAGTATGTCACAGAAACAGTCCTCAATACCAAGGAGACGCAATAAAGCTATAGATTTAGATCTTTCTGAATGTTACAAATTAGCTCCCTGACAAAGCAACACTGCCATTATGACAGAATATTTAAATGGCGTTACTGAAGAAAACTGATGGGTGTTTCACAAGACCTCATCAAGATTGTAAGTATTAATAAATAACAGTGCAGTACTATTTGTTGACGATTACTGATATCAAATTTAATCAAGTGTCAGGACATAATTAGATCCATAACTAATAATAGGGATTGATGAATGTTTGTGACATGTTAAAGAGATGGGCAATAATTTACGAATATCATTCATTTCATTTAAGACTTTCAGTGCATTGTGTCATGGTGATATAATGACACATTATTTGCAACATAACATGGTCTAAATTAACGATTTTATAAAAAGCCAAAAAAAAAAACAAAGTTAGAAAAAAATAGTGGATCACTTTGCTTTTGCTACATCTCATAGGAGGGTATATTTATATCTTATCAATACTATTCACTTTGCTTTAATCATTTTCTTTGTAACTAAAAACACTTTTACATGAAACCTTTTTCATATTCTTACCTTATAAAGTTAACGTGGCTGACACACTTACAAAACAGGTGCTTCTAACAGTCCCTGGCTAGTCACTGACTTCATCTTATCTGCCATTTGTAGGTTTTTTTTTGTTGAAAACAAGTGGTCACTGCTATAATCTGGATTGATGAGAGCAGTGAAACTGGACCAACTTTCCTGAATGCAAACATAAACAGCTAGCTGCAATATGCCAAGGTACTCTGCAGAGTGCAGAGGCAGGTGATAATTCTCTGTTACCTTTCTGTTCATCACTGCGAGTGACCTCTTCCACATGGCACAAAGGTATTCAATTATTCATCTAAAACTAATGATTTGTGCGGCTTAAATAATACTGTGATATCAATTAAACCATAAGTGCGTTATTTTATTAACACGCAAGACCATAAATTCTATATTCTCATGTAATTACTTCCCACCAGGTGCAGGAGAGGTCTGCTCGTGCCTCAGTCATAGATTTATGGTGAAACAGTGAAATGCAGCACAACAATGTCACAGCATTCGCTGGCTGCCTGTCTGGCTGGTGGCCAAGGAAGTATTTTATTTGGAGTGCAGGAGCGACTGACAGATGCCTGAGCAGCAACATTGCATTCATCAAGGCTTCTGCAGGCTCTGAATGCAGAGGCAGCCTCTGCTCGTATCCACCTGCAGCTATTAAGACTGCCAAATCCCAGGCATGAGAGGAGCTGGCTGAAGCGCTACTCCGGTATCACAGACCTGACCCCGCTAGACAACAGTCAGCTCTGGGTGTTAAACCACCCCATCCGCTCCATACATCACTGTTATCTCTATCACCCCTGTGAAGATTAGCCTTCAGCCTGCACCACCTACCTGTTCAGACTGCCACTGTCGAGTAAAAAAAAAACAAAAAACAGAGAACCCTGGCAACACAAGATGATAACCTCCCAAAAAAAAGGTTGATATTTTGAAATGTGAGGAAATGTTTTTAAATGGACAGGACTTTTTTACTACATCTTCTAAAAGCTATACAGCATGCAGCAATAAATCGCATCATTAAATTACTTAGATTAGAGCTGGAATTTCAGGGTAAAATACATTCTTTTAAAACTTTTAAATGCATCATTGTATTAAACTGAATGAAGTACTGGTTCATTAGACAAGTCCCCATTTCGCTCAGGTTCCCCAGAAACAGCCTGAGGCACACCTGGAAATTCCTAGATCCCAATTTGGGAAGCACAGTGTATTTGCTCACTTTGGAGGCACAGAGAACGTGGATAGTAACACACAGACTGAACTTTATGTTGGTGTGTCAGCTGTATTTTATGCAGATACACTGCGTTCTTGGAGGGACAAGAATAAAACGATGCTGTTGTGAACTGTTTGCGCTGAACTGTCTCTGTTTTTTGCAGGGAGGGAGGGTGCCAATGGAGCCTGGTGGCCAACATTTGCCTGCCTCTGTCATTATGAGGAGATGAGGACGTGAAAGGGGCCATATGTATTCTCAGGATGACCCACAAGAGAGTAATCGACAAGACTACATGAACGTGGCAGGTTTATTAAGTCAGTGCTTAGAAATTAAGCCACAAAGTGGCATATTAATCATCATTTTACTGGACTAAGTGACAGAGGAGTGTGATCATTGAATACTATTTGGGGGGGACTGCATTTGAATGAAAATGGCTAATGGCATATTTATTATGTTGTTGTACCTTCATGGGTGGCAAAGGGGTGAGTGAGTGTGGGGGGTGAGTGTGTATGGGGGGTAATCTTCCCTGTAATGATGCCTGTATTTCAAAAACACAGTCGAAATAATATGAATCTACCAAGACATCTGAAGGAGGTGGTGAGGGACTTATTTTCAACACAGCTATAGGTGTGAGGTAAACCTCACACACGCACACCTATGCAAACACACACACACAGACTTAATGAAACACTTCAGGCACAAATCTGTTGTCCTCTAAGTAGCTTTTAAACAAGTTCTTATGAAACTATCTCTTCAGTATCAAATTTTAAATATTTCAGAATTCATTTAATTTTTGTCTTGAAACGAGCCTTTGGGCATTCTGGCATATTTATAGTAATGTTTATTATTATGCTCTGCTCCTGGGAAATAAACTAATAAAAACATAATAAATAATAAGCTATTCATATTCCACATGAATGTGCACTAAGATTTAATGTAAAATATTTCTAATTTTATTCTTCAGTACAGCGCATGAGAAAAATACCTGATAATAGTATTTCATGAATAAACACTGGGAGAAGCCTCCCGTTCTCAGTCAGATTCTCGCTGCAGGTGCTTCGCGCTTTAACCTGATCGTCCAGATTGTGATAAAATGTGGAAAGTAAAACGCGTCCTACACTTCTACCTTAAACACCGTCTCCTACAAAAACGTGCACACCTCATGCGCATCTGCCACACTGAGCAATTCTTGCATTAACAGCCACCTCTCTCTCTCCACAAGTCGGGCTACCAAAATGTAATATCGCTCTTATTTCAACTGTGCGCTGCAGCCTGGCGGAATGCGCAATTGGATCACGATGTTTCACTCCTATACGGAACACACCGTTGGCTGCTGACTTCTAACTTAGTTTAAATTGCTTTGAAATTAGGATATATTGAAATGAAAAAGCACTAAAGGGGGTCAGCTCACCCTGTACAGATAGTTACACGGTACCTGTGCAAACGCATGGCACGGAGAGTCAGACAATACATGAGCGCTGCACCGTGCCGGCGTGCAGGAGACACACGGAACTGTTCAAAGATCGCTCACTATTGCAGAGCACAATGCTGTAACTTTGACGAATGCCTTACCTGTTCAGGAGAGGAGACACGACAGAAGGCAGAGGAGAGAGGATGTCGGGCGGAGCGCCGAGCCACGCAGCCTGCACAGCGGATGAAAGGACTGCTATAACTCCAAAGTGCGTCTGTGTTTTTTTTTTCCACGCCAATAAGGGACAGCGTGATTCAGACCACCCCCTCTTATGTCAAACTATTTTCCAGCTGTTTCCTCCTCATCACAACGGCATCTGATTTAAATTTTTTTTTTTCATGTTTTCTAGCCTAAAGCATTTGGTGGCCTGTATGCTTTATGGAGACACACAGTTGCATTATGAATTAATTTATTTCTTTTATCTGATAAATGTAAAATTTAAAATAGGAGCTTACATGTGCATCACATGTCCTCATCACGTGAGACTGACAGGACTGGTGCTGTGTATGAGCTTTCATTCAACTTTTCTCCTTTAGGCTGTGACCCTTGCATGCATCATTCACACTTTCATGAAGCAGAATAGAACCATAATTAAATCAGCACTACTTACTCATTCTTACTCATTATATAAAGTGTGTATTGCTGGAATGTGTCCTTTTCATTCTCAAGTTATCAAACATACAAACAGGTTAAACTAGCTGCTTTCTGAACTACTCTTATGTGTCTAATCGTGCAGTGAATTATTGTTTTGATCACTTTGAGGCAGTTAGAAAAAACCCTTCACACTTTCAAATGTGGTAAGATGCATGTATGGACTCCTGCAATGTTTAAAATGAACTAATGTCAGAATTCTGTAATACAAGGGAGAGACAAATTAATGGGTTTCATATCATGATCTCCTAACTGATACAGTGAATTTCAGTGGTGTTTCTGACATTCAAGCAAATAAAGGTCTAAAAGCTCTGTTTTGGTCTCTACCATCTCTCGAGGAACATATTTGGCCATTAGGATGTTTACCAGTAAGCATCCCACTGTGTCTGTTGTTTCAAGTACAGTGTTTTTTTTGTCCTGAGAACAGCTGCATGTATAAGTTAACCATTTCACTGTCATTATGAAAATATTAATAGAGGCGTTTTAGGGGAGCATTTAATCCATGATGTTTAGAAGTTCATATTAACTGGCTATGAAGTTGTGTGATTTCATTATAATTGCAGATATTGGTTCACATAATTGTAATCAGTGAGTGTAAATGTCATCTAAAACAGCTATCATTTTCATATCAAAATTTAAGAAGTATAAGAATAGAGAAAACGAAACTCTTTAACCAAATGTAAAATTATGTCGCCATGTAAAATGAGATGATGAATGGTGATGTGAAACACAGCTGAGATGTGCTCCACCATAAGAAAATGTATTTCCAAAAGAAAAGCACAAAGGTCATCGCTGACCCACTTTTGCAAAATTGGGGTAATAAAACAAAAGCCTCATATTTCTAAAAAGCTATAAAGGTAGCCTGAAGAGAAAAAAAAATGAATATGTTGATATCAATCACAAGATTCATGAGAATTACTTTTAATGGGACATTCTGAAATGTTTTAGTCAGAACATTTTCATGAAAAATCAATCATCGGTCTAAAATTATTCCTGCTCTTCTTAATTGTGTCGAAATAAATATTTCATATTATTCTGTGTGAAAATCCTTTAACTCTTACCAGTAAAATAAAAGTGCTTCACCTCACCCAGCGGTGTCAACACTGAGAGATTCCTGCCCCCGGCTTTAATTTGATTAATTTATTTGTACTTCTCCTCTATTCAACCAAGGTAATGACTTTGAGCTTCACCTGTTTTTTTTTTTTATAATTGAGTTCTTGGCAAGAAAACAATTTCTGACAAAGCAACATCACATAGAAACAAAGACAAAAGTAAGTAAATTAAAAACACTCAAGATAATTAGAAACAGAAGATCTGAAAGAGAAGGTGCCCTTGAAACCTTGTTTTAACATTAAAAATATGAGTTCTGATTGGTAAACAACTGCTAAAATTAAGCTCTCTGGAGATTATAAGAGAACTGAGTTAGCTTCCTTTGATATCAAAGTCATTGTTCTAAAATTTGTTTGGTTGTCAAGCTTGTAGTGAAGAAGCACTTTCTTGATTTAGTACGTTTCATGGAGGATGCAGGATGTCAGTAAACCCAGATTATCTTTCTGTAAACAAATACAATCTTACCGATGGGACTGTCTTTGCAGTCCTTTTCAAAATCACCACCCCACAGTGCAATAATCAGATTCTATTACTGTAATATCATCAGGTCCAAGCAGAAAATAATGATAAAAACCTCACATGTGAGGACATTGGTCAGCGATGCCGTAGAGAGAGAGAGAGAGAAGTCATTATTGTTATAGATGATAACTCCAGGTGCCTTTCATGTTAGGACAAATCCCAGAAGAGGGAACACCAGCAGTATGCACATCATTATCAATATAATCAACTCCCCTGTGAAATCCCGACCCCCAAAATAGAAAGGAAGTGGCAAGGGTAGTTTTCGGTTTCATGATCTGTGAAGAATGAGCTCTGGATCCTGGAATACAAACTACACCAAGGGCAAATATGCAGTTATCAGAAGCGTCTACATAATTAAAGTATTCATTTCATGTAATTACGACTGAATCCGGTGGGACATTAAGTGTTACAATATGAACTTCCTGATATTGAACAACCTGGGTAAGTGTTGCAGAGCTGAGTATTATTAGATGGTTTCAATCATTTGAGTATGAAAGCGACTTTTTATCTCAGCTTTTTTTCATTGCTCGTCAGTTTATGGTTTTTCATATAAGCATGTTCTGTTTTCCTCCATTAAAAGTTTCAAGAGTAACAGTTTTTCTTTAGTCCAAAAATTCTTTACTCCATAAATTAAACAAAGAAGGTCCATCATATTAGTAACCTAGCACTGGAGGTTCTGATAGGCCTACACAGATTTTTGCTACGCTAGCTGCTTCCCCATGTTTCCAGTGTTTGTGCCAGGCTAAGCTAACCATCCTTTGCCATTGGCTTCATTTATGCTGTACTGACATACTAGTGATTTTAATCTCATCGTTAAATTCTTGGCAGAAGAGCACATATGCTTATTTCCTCTTTCATATTTCCTTTCTTATTCTTTAAAAAGGTTTCCTTTCAAACAACAAAAGCAATTAGTTACACAATGAAACAATCAAAGGTAAAACAAGTTATAACCTCCAACCTGTCTGAAGCGTCCTGAGCTCAGTACATAGCAATTCATAATTCATGAACCCTGTTGAACCCCATCCGGGCAGCAATAAAGTTTGCTCCAAATGTAATGAAAAAACATTCAGCTGTTTCTTCAAGTCGTTTTTAAAAAATGAGGTTGTTTAGCAGTTAAACTGATTAAGTTCTTACACATAACAGTCCAATTGTTCTCTTGGTGAAGAACTGATGGCTCCTTTGTTAACCATCTCATTGTTGTTGTTGTTTGCTGTTACATGCATTTAATCATCACACTTCACATCCATTGAAATGTATCAATCTAATGGAATAAACAGAGTTTGAAAAAATTGCTCCTCTTTGTTCGCTGTGCATTAACATCTGACATATTCCTAGAAACTGGTGTTATGTAGGAAAGAAAGTCAGCATTCCAGTTGCTTCAGTGTCCTCTGCT
>JAPZDZ010000012.1:23820952-23831925 GCA_029783805.1 Acanthurus tennentii | reverse complement strand
AAACAATCAACCCAGAACCCTCAGTCATTAACAATGATAGTAACTGGTTAGAGAGCCTACAATTTCCAAATCCAAGTAGATTTTGAGTGAAACAACAGCCATTACAGTTGTATCAGTAATCTCTTATTTATTTTGCTGACATTAATCATGTTAAATCAACTTAATTTACCATCCGTAATTTTCCCCTAATTATTGAAGAACCACTTGCTTGTGTCTCCATGTCCCTCAAGTGGGACCCATACCACAGTTTGAGAACCACCGACCTAACAACAGTCACATTTTAAGATGTTTAGTAGGACCAAAACTAATGATTATTTTACTATCTATTGATTAATTTGTTTATTCTGGAATGATTGATTTGTTATTTTCAGAAAATAGTGACAGAATGGTGGCAACAGCCATGAGTACCTTCTCTTTTTCTGATGTATCTAATACTCAGTCTAGAAACTCAATGCATTGATAATCATATTTTTATTTGCTATAAAAAGCATATTTTGTCTTTGCTAAGCTTTATCTACTTTGGACATATCATGTAATGTAGCCATTTGATATCCGACTGGGAAAGAGAAAAATCTAATAATGTAGTGAAGGATGTGCATCATTAGTATGGGGAAAGTATGCTTTGACAGAAGCTGCCTCAGCTAGCCAACAAAGCACAATCCACTTCATTTCCCCATGGCAAACATGCAAATCTTCTGCTCTGTCTCCAGCTCAGGTGTATTATTTGCTCAGGTGATAATTCAGCACACAAGGACACCTGCATCTGCGCTGCCCCTCTAACCACCGCAAATGACACGCTCTGACTAATGTTGATGGATTAGTCTGCAACAAGGCTAATTCTAATGATTGGAACTGCACGATGACTTCAACTGACACAGGCCCCTGAACTAAAAATATCCCAAGGCTGGCTGCTGGGCTTTGTCACTGCGCTCCTCAGCTTGCTATTAAATGCAGCAGAAAGCAGCTGCTCACCCAGCAGGGAGCTGATGCTCTGCAAGACACCCCTTCAAAGTCAGGAGGCTTTTTTTCATAAAGAGAGGGCAGAAAATATTCTGATATAGGAGCTTTCAACGACTTCCACTTATCCACTTATCTCACTGTCCTGTAAATATCACCCTCCCAGTATGAGGTCACACCTCCCCGGCATGACCCCGGGAGGACGTTCCTCTTCACTACGTTCTCTCAGCTCAGGTGCTGCCCCAGACACGCTAATGTCCCAGAGCAGCGCTGCTGTTTACCCAGTTGAAGATTACATGGAAATGTCAGGTGACTGTCGGGTCAATACGCAGACATGTACAGGTGGGACCAGGACCCAACAAATCAATCACTGACAATTAGACATATTTGTCCCTTTCAAGTGACTGCACTCTGCACTGTCGCCTCAGAATATAGATCTAGTATCCTAGATTTCCCCTGCGGTACAGAAGAGAAATTAGAACCAGCCTTTTCATTAGCATGCACTTATCAAACAGTGAAATTGAGCTGTTACTTTACAGTCCAACCCTTATTTCCACTGGGCACAAAACAAACTATCGGAAAATACCTGAAAAAGCTAATTATTCCAACTAATATAAATGCACTCTGTATCATTGTTCCTGTGTTATTAATTTCCTGTGAGCCAATCACCAAACAAATGAGTCCAGGGGTAATCATGTAAACATCACACATACTCTGACTAAACCTGGATATAGTTTCACATTTTTTCATGTTTATTTTACAGTTTTCCTCTGGCTTGATGCTCGGTGTGTCAGAATGTGCTGCAGCTCTACCTATGGTGGAACGAGTGGGTTTGGTCACTGGGGACTTTGAAGTGCTTGGAGGTGAGGGGGAAGCTGACTTGCCTGAAAAGAAAGACAGACCTCATGGTTATCAATTGGAATAGAGCTCGGGGCGCTAAAATCTACTGTTAGCACACATGCTATTTTCAGCTAAACTCTAAAATTAGTCACTAATCAAGACGACTACTTTTTTTTGCTTGAACATAATCTAAAATCCGAAATCATTTTGTGTAAACACAAGGTGTGATGTTTTGATTTTTAATGTGCCTTGATCTTTAATCATTTTTTTTCGAACATCGTTAACAGGCAGAAGGGTGGGTGTGTGGCGTGTTTGATGCTCCTCCTGGGTTCAGCTCTCAGAGCATCATTTACTTCCCCAGCTTGAGTTAGACAAGTTGCACCCAGTCTGCTGTTCCTAGAATTAAAGTCAATATTCGTTTACAGTCACTAATGAGCCAAGATTAATATGAATACATAATTAGGTAACTCATTATCATTGCTATATGAGCAGAAGCCACAAACTTTATTCAAAAAGTTGACATTTTTCTAATGAAAGGAGGCATCAGAGTGCTCTCTGCTGATGGCAAGGGCAAACAGCAGACAAGGTCAATTATCTGTGGAGGAGCCGACTGTTTGGAGCTTTTTTAATTCTGTACAGGCAAAGAAAAATTGAAAACCTGATGATTTATTCAGGCCTGTAGCATTCAAATCTTTCTACGTCTCTAAATCTAGAGCATGCACCTGCTACCTCAAACAGAAATCACAACTGTTTAACATGTCACACCGACATACAGCTAATTAAGATGTGTATACAATTACAAAAGTATGTTATTTATAGTCATTTATGGCAGTTTGAGATGGTGTGTGTAGGTATGACATGCCACAGTTTTTGTGTGAACACAGATCTACATACTGATGCCAACAGTGGAAGCCAAAGTGGAAGCTGTAGGAAAAAAAAAAGGAAATAAAGAAAAAAGAAAGGAACAAACAATGCATCGCTAAGCAGATGTTTACACATACACACACACACACACATTAAACTACACACTGTATGATCAAAGGCAATGCTCAGAGCAGTGCACGTTTTAGTAGCATGAGAGAAAGCAGGCAGAGGACAATTAACAGAAGCAACACAGACAGATACAGTAAACACAGGGAGAGTGCAGCTGCCATTTAATAACTTTCATGCTCAAATCTTGAGTGTCCCACACACACACATGTAACAGCTCCACAAAATTGCAGTTCAATACATAAAATATGAGTCCTGCTCCCTGTAATCATTTTTTCTGGCTTTTCAGCATGCAAATAAACAACCTCTAAGAGCCAATTAAGTTTCTTTCTGTGATTGTAAGGATTCTACCACTAAACACTAAGTAATGGCTCCCACATTCAGCACCTGCTGCGTGTTTCAACATTAAGCTGAGCTTTTTGTTTTCGCACAACACAACTTGAAAGACATACTAAATTTCTCTGGGGTGCTTTTGTATTAAAAGTGCCACCCAATTATTTATGCTGACAGTATCTGTCGTGGCAGTCTATTTTACTGACACCCACGTCCAGTCCCCTGTTTCATTTCCCATCCAATCATTCATAGCACCACCCGCAATCTTACAGGAGCTTGACTTGAGTCTGCGCCAGCTGAAGTATGGCATGCAGTCCTCAAAAAATGATATGCAATTGAAAACAAAAAGATTACATGTTACAAGGTGGCTCATTATGATTACTTATCCATCAACTCTTTCATGATTACACAATTTCAGCATCAAAACCTTCAGTTTCCCTCCTGCTAAAAGCAATTTTCTTTCTTAGCTGATTGTTTCATAGCTCACGCTCTCTGTCCAATCAATAAGCACTTGCTCTCTTGTGACAGTGACAAATGAAAACCTCCACTACACCCATATGAAATTGTTTATCCACAAAAATTACTTACATGGAGATATGAAAAGCTTGGCTGCTCAGGCATATATCATATTCCAACAGTTCAATGCCATTCTGAAATAGTGGAACGCCCTCCTCACCTCCTTCAGTTAGCCTGAATTTTGCTCAGCCAATTCTGCACCTCAAAGCTCATCTGTGTCCTCTCTGTCTCCACTGGGAAGCACAAACTCACATGAACATTGCATAGTCAATGGCTGTTTGGACCTGATGTCACTCACTTGTTTCTAGCGTGGTGGTGCACTCATCGCTGACAACAGGCCCGCAGCCCACCGTGGTGCACGAACGCAGGTAGAACTTGTATTTGCTCACAGGCTCCAAGTCACGCAGGATCCACTTGGTGGTGACGGGGTTGCTGATGTCTACAGTCTGCAGTGGTCCCACTTCCTCAGTGTCGTTGACTAGATAACAGCAACAAATGACAGCATAAATAATTTGCACGTATTGAGTATCAGACTGAGAAGCTACTAGCAAACAAAAGCACTAGAGTAATTGGGTTATGGATTAGCATGTAAGAGGGTCCTTGAGTTTATGTTGAAATTTCCCACTGAAGAACTGAGAAAGTAAGGATCATTTTACAGTTCACACATCCCTGCATTCACTCTCTGTAATAATGGATCTTTCTCGCTCAATGTCACAAAGGGTGAAGACCATTGGCCCAGATTGAATTATTCATGCATGTGTGAAGAAAATATGTACAATAGATTAAAAAAACAAGCCACTCTCGGTTGCAAAAGTGTGGTTGGTCTTATTTCAAATTATCAGTCTATGTGTGTGTCGTCATGGCAAAACACTTATTACAGCAAAAACTACAACTGAAGCGGTTTAAAGTACTTTGCTAGGTGTGTATATTTCTGTGGACAGATTTTGTCAGCTTCATATCTGTGCAAAATGCAGTATAAGATCATTGCTGAGCACAAATCAAGGCTGAGTCTGAGGGGAAAACAGATCGCTGTTGATCTCTGGCCCACGTTTGTTTTGTTTCGGATCACTGTTTTCCAATTTCAATCATTCCCATCCAATCTAATCCTGTTTAGAATGGAGAATGGAGACCATCTTGCAATAGGATCACACCAGCCACAACACCATGTCTGTGCGTACGGTGCAATTCAAGCCATGACATGAGAGACGTGTTTTGTAAAACAGGAAAAACAATCTTTGAATTTTTTTAACCTAAGACCCACATCCATGTCAATACATGTTCATGCCTACACCTGTGTTTGTTAACATATTTCCTCATTTGGTATAAGTAATGCACAACATTAAACACAGTGTTGAATATAAAATGTATTAGTGGCAATAGATTTATTTATGTTATTTGGCAAAAATGTGAAAATGTGTCTGTCTGTTTTAGGACAGATTTCGGAAAACGATAGCCTGATGACAGTCAGGCAACATGCAGTCACTAAACTTTAAAGGTGTGTAGTTGAGATCAAAATGAAGGTCAAATTCCAAGATGGGCATGATCCAACTTATAAGTATTAATTGCTTGTCTAATAATGTAGTAATGACTACTGAGACCTCATGGGTCAAGACGTCAACACTAATTAAAGTTACAGAAATAGCGCACCTGGGTGACTCCTCAGTTTCCTTTAAAACACACTTAATAAATTCCTTGAGCTTGCAGTAGGTTTTTTTTTTTTAAGACAGAGAAAATGATGTGCACATTGTACATATACACTCAGGGTCCATCCAGCTTTGAACTTTTGTGTTGTGAGCAGAGTGCAATTTGAGCTGGAGATGAAACTACTCTCAAGCAAATTTTAAATATAATAAAGTAGAAATTCAAAAAATAAAAGTCGAGTATTGACTGAGTGGTTCCTGTTTCTGTTCACATTTGGATGTTTAACTTTCAGCTTGCACTCCGTTCTGGACCAAAAAAATCTCCAACGACTGGCATTTCAAAATACTTCCAGCTGACAATCACAAGACATTTCAGCAATGCCAAAGATGGCAAATGTCACTTGTCATTTTGGCTTCTGCTTTGAGTTTTGGCTTCAGAAAAAGATAACTTGTCGTTTGCTTCTTTGGCTCAAAGCCTCTTCAAAATGTTATTTTCCATTTCACAAACAAACTGATCGTTTCCCACAAATCCACAACTAGATTTTAATGCCATTGTCTCTTTTTTACATTTGTGATGGGATCAGATTTTTCACGACCTAAAGCAGCTCAGAAGGTAGGGAGGTGGCATTTATGTTCTTTGTAACAAAAACAAACCCAGCAGGTGTTCAGGTGACCTTTGCTGTGAAAAAGGTGCCATGTCTCTCTAGTAGGAGGGCAGGGAAATAATGACAAGAGTGTATTGGTCTATTTTTTTCCCCCTTTTTTCCAGGAAACCAACCACTGTTATGAGACATCACATCTTTTTTTCTTTTGTGTTTTTTGTGTCTAGGGGATAAAAAGGTCAATTTTTGGTAAATTACGCAACCCCGGCTTCTACGAGGAAGAGGCCACAAGCATCATGTTTCCGCCTGGTGTATGGACACTTTTCACTTATCCGGAAACACTGAGGCCTGACAGTTGATGCACATGATGTTAGGGAGTAAACTGTCTAAAGGCCGCAGACTATGGTTCTTCCACTGACTTAACACAACAGCATCTCAAGATATTCTTCAGCACTGCTGGGCCAAATATGCTTGGCCTAGTGTGGTGTGAGGCAGGCCGAGACTCAGCAGCACTGAAATCTTAGAATGACCCCAGAGTCAGTATGAGATGAACTGGAATGGGAAGAAAAACCAAACGAATTATAGCCAAGGTCAACTTTAACTCCCACTTGTGTAGATATTTCAGATCAGCGTAGTGTAAATGTGCACCGCAGCTGCTCCAACACACAGAAAACAATAATAAATAATAATAATTGGATGCGTTTAAAGTGTTCAAGAGTAAACTGCTGTGAACAAACAGGAAACATATTTTCAAATTGCAGGATGGATTGAGTGCGAGCCCTCAGCTGCAGCTCTGTGACACTTATCGTTGCCTTGTCAAGTGGTGTGACTGCTTCCTGAGAGGCAGGCTAATAGTTGTTTAGTCTATACTCTGCCCCAGGCTTTAGAGTGGGTTAGCAGCACTTCAGGGCAGTGTGACCAGTGCCACCCACACAATGGAGATGGAAACTTACGGACACATTCAGCTTTTACTTTCAGGAAGTTATTTAGAAAATAGGACTGACAGAAACTTTCTGTCACAGGTCAGACAACAGCCATCATTGTTCCTGGATTGATTCCTGCCTCTACAAACAGGCCAATGTACTGATAAACTTACTGATCTGCATGGTGACAACAAGGAATGTTGATTAATGGGCTTCGCACAAACATTGTACACCGTCAAAGTAGTTTAGTTTGACCTTTTAAACACTTTTAAACACTGTCATTCCTGCATGTGCATTGTTCTGTTACAACAGGCCCTCTTGTGAAACCTGTAAGATGTGAAGCTATTAGAGACCGCTGGGGAGGATGGTCGTAGCCTTAAAACAGCTGTGCCACAACTTAAGATTTCACTTGTGTTGCTGACGATCCACTGACAGCTGGCTTCATCTCATCATCCTCAACATTACACACATGACTTCCTTCAAGGGGACTTCAAAAAAAGTCACACTTCAAAGAGTCCATCGGCTTTACTGCTGTGGCACAATGAAAACGTCCTCTCCTGAAATACTGTATGACACTTGGCCCTCTTGTGCAGCCGCCATATCAGACTCAATTAGCCGAGAAATGCGGCAGTAAGACGTTGTTGGAAGTTAGTCATTAGCTCGGTTATGACTTTTGTTTAAGGGCAGCAAAGTGTGTCTTCACATGGTTACCCACCATTGAGCCAGGTTCTGTTCCAGGTTTGTGCCCGATAAAAGGAAGTTTTTCCTCACCAATGTCACCATGTGCTTGCTCATGAGGACACAGTTAGGTCTCTGTAAATTTTAAGTGTATGGCTTTGACCTGCTTTATATGAAAAAAGCATCATGAGACAGTCATTGTGGTGATTTTGCGCTGTATAGATAAAACTGACTAGACTTGACATGGGATGTGTTCAGTGAGCTATGGTGAAGATGTCCCCTGCAGACAGGAGAGGGTCAGTAAATCTGAACCTTAACAGACTGTGACACAGTGGCCTTGGTCAGCACTGGCCCAGTCATGGTTGTGACACACAGACCAGCAGACATCACCCTGACATGTTTCCTATACACACACCTCGACCTCACTGTGACCCCGGCCCTATTAGAGCAGCAAAAAGATTTTCTGTAACGTGCTGAGGATCATGGGTTAGACAAACCCCAGCAAGCCAAAGCCAAAGATCCTACCCCTCTTCTTTAATAACACACTCCTGTACTGTACATACTTGTCTCTATCAGCACAATGTAACATAATATAGAGGTAGAAGCTGTGCATTTCGCCCAGAGAGGCTGCTCAGGTCTCTGATACGCAGCCACTGTTTCAGAAATGAAATATATAGCCTGTATATTTCTTGTATGCACTCAATTTTGGTTTTCTCAGGAGGGCATGAACTGAAAAGGGGGAAACAACAATGTTTCCTAGTGGTACCACAGGGGCGTGACCGTTATATCTGAGTTAGTAAAGTAAAAGTGTGAGTTATAGGGATACGTACTGAGCTGATACTCGAGAAGGTATCCAGTGAGAATCCCATTAGGCTCCAGCGGTGGGGCCCAGACCAGAGAGACAGTGTGCCTCTGTACATCCGTGACCCTGAAAACAGGATTTTTCTCCGGGACTGTGGGGGCAAAGAAGGTAAAGCACACAGTAAGAAGTCGAATTCTGCAACCCAGTTTCCTTGGCTATTATTAGATTTTCCCTTCAGTTGTTGTGAATCAATACACTCCATGCTGTTATTCCACAATCCTACCTCCCTCTGGGGTTTTGAAGTTGACAGGATGGCTGCCTGGGCTGTTGCCCCGCCCGTTGAAGGTCATGACGATGAGGCTGTACTCAGAGAAAGGTGTTAGACCCGGTACCGAGGCGTGGTTCCGGTCCCCAGGGAAAGTTAGCGTGTGTTTGTCTCCGTGGCTTTTCTGTGAGTCCACTAGACTGCGCAGACGCCACCAGCTTATCTACATTGGGAAAGAGACACACAGGGGCATCCTCTGCAGTCAATGCACAGCATAAAAACTTTGTACATGTGTATTGTGTGAGAGAATGCTGATGAGTTATTGTTTTTTGGGGGGTTTTTTTGGTCTGTGCATTGAGTTGGGCAGTAGATAAGATGGAGGAGGGTGAGAGGAGCAAACGTTTAGAAGCAAGGTCAGGGCCGTTCCTTTAAAGCTGTGTCTAAAAGCAAAGGTCTGTTTTTTGAGGTATTACCCTGTAGCCTCCCAGATGTCCATGCAACTTGTCCTTGTGTACACGCATCCAGCTAACCTTGACCACTGAGCTGTTCATCACCTCTACAGCAACATCATCAGGCGCAGCAGAGGGAACTGCAAAGGCGAAACACACTTAAGAATCTACAGAAAGCTGAAAGTGAGTCGAGGAAAAATGGAAACAGTGAGGAAAGACAACGACAAACAATTTTGAGTTGCCCTGAAAACAACTCAAAACTGATTTATACTAAATCCACACCTGAGATGAAGATATCAATAAATCTAAAAAAAATAAATAACAACTGGCTAAATCTTCTCATATTCACAGGAACACCTACTGAGATCTAATATCACTTGAATCTAGCTACAGTCACATAAAATAATATAATTATTGAACCACTAAGGGAGGAAAGTTCTGCTTTAAAACACCACATCTGAGTAAGGACACGACAGGGGACACAGTTATGACCTGAGGTGACTTCCTGGGGGCAAGTCCAGAAGAAAGCTAAACAAAGGAAATGCAGTGAACTTTTGTAAGGACTACTTTTCTCTTGAGATACCTGTAACTGCTAGAATACACAACCTTGAAACTGAAAGTCAAACCTCAAGTCTGAAGTATTTCAACAAAATCACAAAACTTATAAATAAATCATTTCACAAACTCCATCTGGAATTACAGCAGAAAATATCAGAGTAAAGCAGAGAGGCGAAAAAATGTTTTTTAATTGAACCACATCTTTCTCTATAAAATCACGTCTGTATCCTTAAGCTACACTGGCTGCTTTGCACTTCGGTAGATCCAAATGGCAGCAAGAGGTGAGTGGAAAGTTTGTGAACTTCATACAAGTTTGAGTCAGTAAACTCTAGAAGCATAATCAATTTTATCCACTGGGACTATCTGCTATCTTTTTTCACCAAAAAACACAGCAACAGGAAAACAGATGCATATATGCAAAGGTCTCCACACTTTGCTTTGCTCTCTTCTCTGAAGAAAACATTTAATTTTATTTGTGGCCAAAAAACTGTCTTGCTATGCCTGGTGACTTTAAAGACCTGTTTCAGATCCTTTTTGGAAGTGTTGTTTTAATTTATTACTAAATTAAGTTACTTATTTATTATTCCAAAAAGCTCTTGACTTTTGTAGCAGACCATAAAGTTCACGGATAATATTTTAGCATCACTTTTTCTCAAAATATACAAAATTAACAACAGAGACTTTATTCTACTGTGTAGATCGTCCCTGTTCCTGGACTTCATATCAATATATATATAATATTTACAGCTAATTATATCTAATGATACATTTTGCTAAATAAATGAAATTTTCTTCTTATTCTTTTCTTCTTGGTGTTTTTGGAAATAGTACAACACATGTGATTTGAAAGCAGGAAAGATCACAGATTACTGGCAACCTATATAGTGATTTTTTTGTAATGGGCTGAAAAAGGCCCTTTTTATGTTCATTATGCGCCAATTTTGTACCAATATGACTATGTGAAGGTATTTAGAAGACTAGTTTTGTAAAATAATGACCATTTAAATAACTGACCAGAGAAATTAAGTAAAAATCAATGGTCACACTACATTACTAATATATCTTTGATAGGGGTGCGATAGGCTGGTAACAGCCCATAAAATGGTCTATTTATATATTGGTCTGGCACTACTAATCACGAACCTTGTCTGCCTTGGCAGAAAGAAGATTTTTCTGAGGTTTTTGCTGAAAAAAAACTTCCTGCTTTGGCTGAGAACGTGTGTGATGAGAGCAGAGTTGCAGTTTAAAAAGCAAAACAAAATGATCGGTGCTACAGCTCTCTGAGGAGCTGCAGGGACCTGAAGAGTTGGGTGATATTTTTTCTTGCAAGTTTGTCATTACAAGTTACCCCTTTCACATAAATTACACTGCTAAACTTAGAATGATTGACAACTTGGATTACTACTCACAGTCCTCTCCT